>VZTR01025971.1:69647-91540 GCA_013400775.1 Chaetops frenatus
AGTGGTATAGTCCACTTTGAATCTGTTCGTGGAAGGAAATGTAAGTCTCAGGTCTTGTGCATGTCATTGTGTCTCCTTTCCAAGGTTTTGTTGTTATTGTCTCCACAGAAGTGCTTTTCTTTCTGGTACTTTGATAAAAATTCACCCAAACAAATGGGAGACTGTGGTGGAGGAACAAAGCAGAAGCATTGGTGAACTCTCAGTTACTCAGTCTGGAAAAGCAGAAACACCTCTCATTAAATCTTTCTTTAGTGTGATTTCAGGGGTGCTTTTTGCTCTAATACATGGAAATTTTTCTGACAGATTGTGATTTTTAAATTAATGACATCCCTTTATTAATGCATAAGACAGTTTGGGCTATCTGTATATTAAACAAAGATTTTGTTATCTGAAATATGCATTGATTAACCACATGTGAAACGTTGTGTGTTGCCTTAGTGTCTCAGCTGGTTATGTGTCATTTGGAAAACAAAAAGCAGGATTGAAAGAGCAAAGGATTTAGCTTTCTATAGGATATGCTTCATGACTTGTGGTTGTAAGTCAGCTGCAAGCAAACTTTGTTTCTCATACAATTATTTTGATCTGAATTTGCAACCCTAACATAAATTGATTAATGTTTACTCATGGAAGTAGCCCCAACCAAAATCAATATTGGAATGATTCCTTGTTAGTACAGGGCAGGTTGTGAAGCCTCTCGCTGCCCCTGCAGCCTGGACAGCAGCAGGGCCAGCACAATTAGGATCCATGGAGTATCACAGCAGAGTCTGCTCGTGTGTCTTCCTGCTGCTGAGGATGGCTTGTCCTTTTGATCCTCCTCTATCCAAAATACATTTGGAATGTAAATCTCATTTGTTACCTCTTGGGAAACCAGTAATGAAATCTTTTACTTTCGAGCTGACAACTTAAGACCAGTGTGGATTATTGAAGGCTAGAAGTTATGGCTTTTAAGGGAGGAGAAATTAAGGGAAGTTTTGCATCCTGAGGATAAAAAATGAGTCTTCTCAACTGAGTTCTGTGCTTAATGATTTAATAACGGAAAGTGATCTTGTGTATGATAATGTTGTTTTTCTTGTTGTTTCTAGACTAGCTGAGGTTTACTGGAAAAGGAGATGCTTGTATGCCTGATTCCAGCTAATGTAGATGTGTTTAATGCTTAATTGGGGTACTGTGATTTATGCTTCTTAGATCAGGCCAAGTACAGCTTAAATTGTTAAGTGGATTAACAGGATGTAATCTGCTTTGATTGGTGTATCTGATCAGTTTTTCTTCATTCTGTGCAATGTACTAAGCAACTACTTGAAAAATTTGGTGAAATGTAGTTTGCTGTGGAAAACCAGTGGAAGTATTGCATGATACATTCACATTTCCTGTATATGGGGAGAAAGTTTTCTCCTGTGAGTATTCTACTTTTGAAGTTACTCATTGGAATATCTGTGATACTGCACATGCTCTCTGATCTTTTTAAAATGTTAGATTTGAGTGAAGAAAATTTATCTCATTAAAATGTAAATAGATGTAATAATATTTTTGTAGGTCTTTACTTAAAAGTTCAGTTCTTCTTGTTGTTCCTCACCTAAAATTAGAAATAGTCCATGTGTGATCTCTTAGAGCATGAATAGGTGCTATAGCTGTATTTTCATCTGCAGGTGATATTTCACTTATCTATAGTTTATAATAAGTAGCACGGTTAGAAATCTGAGGTGAACAGAGTATCACCTATTTTACAGTTAGCAGGAACTGAATTTTAAATTCTTAACTGATTGAAGTTTTTATCCTTTATTCGCACATGGAAAAGTCCCAAAGAATAAAGAGCTGAAAGTGTTTATAGCACTGCTCCTCTTGGACCATGCAGGAAAATTTTTTGTGTAGGCTTTTATAGTGGAAAGATTGAGTTGGACTGTGAACTGTCCCACGGGTGTGTGGATCTGGCACAATGCAGTTAGCAAAGCCCAGGATTAACGCTTGAAGAACTGGGGATGAAATTCCCTTGATTTTAAGGATTCAGCTGTGGAACAGTCTTCCAGATCAGATCAGGGAAATCTGAACTCCTGCAAATGCTTCCAGATTTTGAGTTTTGAGGAAGCCTTTTCATGACAAATGATGTCTCAATGTGAAAAACTTTCTCTTGCTGCTCTCATCATAGAATCACAGAATGTTAAGGGGCTGAAATGGAACTTAAAGATCATCTGGTCCCAGCCCCTAAATGTATCTCACTTTCAAAAAGCATGTAATAAAATAAACAGTGCTTTTGTTCCTTAAATGTGGCAAGCTCCATTAAATCTGTTAAGGAATTCACTATTGCTTTTGATTTATAAATACTGTAATATTGGTCTTGAGGGTGGCATCAAACCCAAACCCAGCATGCATCTTCTTGCCTGCTGTTGAAACTTAGGATAGGAATGTAATGGATCCCCCAAACACAATCAAGCTTCATAAGTATCATACCTTCCTACAAATAATGTTCTATAAAGAGTTATGCCTGGCTTACCCTCCAATTTTTGAGTGATAGTTCAACCATTATGGCACTGATTATTTTAAATTCAACTTTCTTACTGTAAGAGTCCAACTGATTTAATGTAATATTACATTGTGAGATTCTGTTCCCCCTAATTATTGGTGGTGTGTTTAAGGTCGCATTTTGATTGGAAAACCACAGAACTCTAATCAATTTAACCACAGAACAGGAACAATTAATGTTTTAAGACTAAATGTTCTGAGCTGTCATGTATCCATTATCTTTAAATTATTCTTTTGATTACTTTCTTTGAAGTTTTCCTATCTTATCATCTTATATGTCCCAGAATGCTTTCTCTTCTGATTTCCTTCCTCTGCCAATCTCTCTCTCTATTTTGTCTTCAGGCATCTCTGCAATTAACTTGTCATTCTCATCCCTCTTCAGACCTCTCCAGTAATTTTGGATTTCTGGAGTTCTCTGCATACACATTCATACTCATGGCTTTGGTCATTCTTTTCTTGCCCTTTTTGGTTTAGTAAGGATGGGAGCCTGGAGAGTGAAGGGAAGTTTTGATTACCGTTGCATAGGGTAATAGAAAAAACCCTGTTCATTAGATAGAAATACTGTAGTTGTTGGGGTCACCTCTGAAGACAGCCAGGCTGGCCAGCCATGGGACTGTCAAAATATGAACTAAAATGAGGGCTGTGTTTGGAAAATGGGACGTGATTAGAATTCAGCTCCATCTCCCGTTTTCCTGGTCTGTAGCAGATGCCGTGGGTCACCTTTTTTATCAGCTGCTGAACTCTGCTGGAGCAGTAACATTTTTTAAAGATACTGCATCTGAGAGACTGAGAGTTCTTGTTGTCAGATTTTCTCCCATGTGTCAGGAAAGGGTGGCACAGAGGAGCTTTTGCTTTCACCTCCAGCAGCTCCTGCGCATTGGCAATGAGGAGGAACATTCACTTGAGATTTTTTACCTCTCTTCTTTGATGGAAGAGTGGGATGCTGCTTTCCAAAACAAGCAAATGGAGCAAGGACTGATCAGGATCAATCTGAAACTCATTTGCTTCATCTGTGCTTATGGCTTTTTTTAGCAGTTGGAGTGAGTTTTACTGTTTTTTATAGAACTTAGCCATAAAAGATTAGGGTTAGTACCAGGACTTTTTTTAGTCTCTTCAAAAAATTAAAAATATAGAGGTATGCCCACACACAGAATACTAATTTTAGTCAAGATTTTTTTAGCAAAATCATGAAATTGTTAGAGCCATTTCTGAGCTGAGAACACATTTGTAAAAATGTTTTAATGTTTTCTGCATATGGTAATTTTAAGTATCAGTCTAGAATGGTCCACAATGCTTTATTAGGTTTTGATAAGTAATTTTATCAGAAGCCAGGAGTGTGAGTAATAAGCAAATGTAAGCTCTTTATATGTACTTAGGCAAACATAAATGTTGCAGAAATAGAAGCACCACTAACATGCAGCAACTGAGGTACCTGGAAAAATGAAAACTTTTCCCGTTTCTTTTAGGACAGTGATACTTTAATTGCATCTTCCCTTAGAGCTTTTTGACACAAACTAATTTGTTTGAATTACTGGACAAAATAATTCCTCTGGCACTTAAGATGTCCAGAACCCTTTTGTATTCCCTTTTGCTTTGTTAGGTTGGAATATTACGATTAGCATCAACACTTAGAAACTCTGCACAGGCTAACTTCACTGTCATAATTGATCTCACTGAAATATATTAGTGTCTCAAATTCTGCATTTTGATGCTTTTGGCTTTCCTATCTAATATTCTTGTTAGAATCAGCTGCTCACAGCAGAGAATTTCAAAAACAGCTGTACAAAGATTTCTAGTCATTAACTTGTATCAGTGTTCTCTGTTCTTCTGGTCTGCCCAAATTCATATGTTGCACTTGGACTGCGGTTGTCTCATTTGAGGCTTAAAATTCTAGGCTGTGCTGTTGTGTGTAGGACTTGCTGTTGTGCTTGATGGGAATTTAGTATTGGGTAATGCTTAAAGAGCAGCAATGGAGTTGCAAAATAACATACTGGGTTTGTAATTCAAACCAAGAGATCAGTTAGTAAAATTAGAATAGCCTTTCTTTTGGGAATCTGTGGAGGAAAACAAGCAATTCTAAGGGAGGTGAACCACTTCTGCAAAATCACAGTTTCATCGCAGACGCTTGGTGTAGCCTGATGCTTCACACTGTGCTGCCCTACAGTTCCACTTGGTTGCCAATTAACAGCTTTGCACTGGGAGATAGAAAAGTAGAAGGAATGGGAAGGAGAATTTTGAAAATGTAGTCCAACAAAATGGATTGGATCACGAAGATTAAAGTACAGCACAAGAAAGCATCAGGCTTATTGAAAAGGGGAGCAATTTAGCAAGATGAAGTTTGTTGCCAGCCTTAATGAATCCATTCATTTTCATTTGTTTTCGTTAGAAGCCTGCAGTGTAAGCTGACTTATTGTTTAACTACTTAGGAAGTGGAAACTGCAATTATTTTGGTCAGTGGATGGAAGGTTTGTAAGCTTTTGTGGTTCAACAGGAGCCTCTGAGATAAGTATCTTGAAACTCTTAAAGTCAGAACATTGAAAGGTACAGGAAATATATGTAATATTTTATAATTATTGTATTTCCAGTTGCGTGACTATTACCTTGTTCTTCTCTGTGCAGTTTTGTGAGGATAATTAAGTAGCCTGATGTTTTGAAAAATTCCAAGGAAGTTGAGTAACAGCTGACATGTAGCAGACACCCATGATGTTTTTTCTATTAGCATGCAGTGGCACCTACTCTCCTTAGGGCTACAGGGATGTATTAAACTTTTCCTAATGTTCAAGGCCAGTCCTTATTACAAAAGTGAGAGAAAGGACTTGGGAGGGAAAGTAAAGGCAGAATTTGACTGGAAACAGTGTAACTATTGGTTCCCCAAAGCTACCTTTAAAAACAAACCCAGATTGTTTGCCCTTGCAGTGAGAACCTTTTATTCTGTCTATGCTTTGCTTTCAGTATGGAGGTGAAATAATACTTGGCTTTGGAAATCCTGTTTTATGTCAATGCATCCATGCAGTAATTCTGTATAAAGAAAGACTTTTCCTGCTAGAGGAAAGCTTTGGATAACTTAATCACATTTCAGCCTCCTGACAAGTTGCAGGTGGTGCTCTGGCTGCTCTTCCAGAGAACAGTGACTCATCATGACCTACAGCAGGGGTAAGGTAGAGGTAGACTCGCATTGTGCTGAGTTTTAGTTGAACTAAGACGTACACTGGAGATTTTTCCATGAATTTTTTTAAACAGCTAAATGCACTCAGTTGTGATTCAGTAAATGTTGTTCTTTTTTTTACCAAAATGCCAAGCTTGTTAAAGTGCTCATGGATTCTTTAGGAGAGGTCTTTAAAATACTTTATGTAACTTACTGTAATTGTTTTATGAGGTGTTTCTGAATAAGGAAAATGAATGTTGTGAGATAAAACTCGGAGTGGAGGGGGAGGAAGTGAGGAATTGACTGACTGAGAGCAAAAAAATAAGTAGCTACTATGCTTGGAAGGAAAGATAAGTAGGATAATTTAGCAGTTTTGCATGTTACTAGAAGACTGTTCACTTTACAGTACTTTTGTGACGTGCAAAAAATTGCTGTAGGTGTAGGTGAAATTTTTTTTTGTGTTGCGAATTGTCTTCCTTGAAAAAATCTTGCTTTGTTTCTTCTTGTAAACAAACCAAGCAGTCATGGGATGCTTCTAATAATTTGGTGGGAAACAAAGTTTGTGTCACTGGCTATGATTGAACGAGGCAATTTTGGACCTTAATACCTGGTGGGTTTCCAGGGCATTTAGTCTTAGTAGGGGGCTAGAAAGGAACGTTGGAGTTTGTTGAGAATGTGGTTGTAATGCTTCTGTAGTGTGCACAGCATAACCCATAGTCATTTTTGAGAAGTTCATTTCTTATTTTAAGCTCTCAGGATTACCTGCTGCAGAGGCCAAGTTAAAGTAATATTGTTGGCTCCAAGTCAGGATGATTACGGTTGTCTTTTTTTCAGGGAACACATTAATTACTATCAGACACATGTTTGTATTTAATATATTTATAAAGCATTTATGTTAATAGTTTTCAGAACAATAAATTGTATAAGGGAATATATGTAAATTTTAAAATAGATTTCTGATATAATTGATCTTTAGACATGTGAGAGGAACTGCAAAGCAAAAATTAAGTTTCATGTCAGTCACAGAGGGTATTGCATGCCTAATTTTGCACTCTCTCAGACTTCTTTTCTCATTTTCATATGGATCTTGCAGGCAGAGGCTTAGTGCAGGACTGAGATTCTGCATAATATTTTTTATTAGAAAATGTATTTGTCACCCTTTAAAAAGTGGCTACTTCTGCAGTAGAAATGTGAGAATAAAAATTGGGGGTGTTATGGCAAACTCAGGTCAGAAGGAAAGAAGGTATTGTCCTTGTCTTGAAAAAAGTTGTCAAAGAATTGGCCAAAATTGAACCTAAGCAATAAATCTGTGTTTTATAATGGAGTGTATATAAGATCTGAACTGTTTTGAAGGTGAAATCCCAAATCATCCAAGCATTGAAGCAGACTTTTCAGTCCAGTTTGGCAGAATGCTGAAGTGCCTACTTAATTTCCATAGATGCATGCTTAATCAGATGCCTGGGGGAGAGCTGCAGTTGCAGATGTTGAGAAATTTAAGTCAGGCTCCTTCCTCTTTGGAAAATCAGCTCTATTTTTACAAAACAGAATCCCTAGATTATCTCCTTAAAGCAGGTTCTTGTAAGGGTTTTTTTTCTCCCTAGAGAAAAGGTTTTAAATTAAAAAAAGGGTTTAAATAAAAAAAAAAAAAAAAAAAAAAAAAAAAAAGAAATGGAGAAATGTAGGTATGGATGAAATGAATACTAGAGTTTCCCATCTTTGAAATGACTTTTGAAAACAAGCACAGAGAAGTTTAAGTGTGTTATTAACCAGAATATTCTGTTATTTTCTTGTTGATTGCTATAGATACCTATGTATTAAAATGTTAATATTTTGTCAAGGGTAACCTTTATTTATGAGGTACAATTTTTGATTGACTCATACCTTGTGCAAGCCTTATCTGAAATGCAGGTGAATGCTCTTTTCTTGTGATTTTTATAGTGTTTGGGGTTTAATAGGATTATTGGGGCTTTAGCCTGAGGTCCTGTAAGTCAGTAAGTCAGTGTCAGGCAGGTACAGTACCGACCACAGGGGCATTAGAGTGAGCAGTTGTGTGCTTAGAAACCAGCAGCTGAGCCATGGTCAGTAATGCTCAGGGGCCTGGCTCTTCTTAGGGGTGATATCCTCAGACAGTCTGTGTAGCAGAGAAAAGCAAAATAATACTTTCTTCCATTCCCTGCTCCTTAGCCAAAACACGGGCTGAAATACAAACCAAAGATTGAACAGTGGAACTGGATGAAATAATCTGTTCCTACACAAGATCTGAACATCATCAGTCAAGTGGATCCCTGTTTATTTATATGTTTATTTAAAGTGTTCTGCAGGTCATCTGGGAACTTTTGTCTAAGGAACATGGTTTGGGTATTAAAAGGTGCCACCTTCTCCTTGTGATTCACAAGAACAAGTGAAGAAACACATTTGTAGATCAAGAAATGGAGCCTCAGAAAGAAATGCTGTTCATTTAACAACTTCTATCTAAGTTCTTCCAGAGATAAACTGAAGCCTTCTCTTTATGACCACATCATGTAACATGGATTCACCCTCTTTCTTTCCCAGTAAACAGTTCCAAGGTACAGCTGCAGTTACTGCTAGGAAATTGCAGGCTGTTTCAAGGTTGAATTGATGCAGCTTTAATTGTTAGCTGCTGGATCCTATTGCATTGCTATCAGCAAGTTTGAAAAGGTCTTGCTACGAGATCTGCTTCTCAGAGAGTAAGTGCTTTTTTCTGGTAATCAAATGACCCATCAGTCTTCTCTTCATTTAGCTGACACAGGCAGGGCTCCCTGAGACTTTAAAAATGGAAAAAGTAGCTAGGAGAGGAAAATAAATGGTGTATGATGATAGGAGCATAGGATGTGAAGCAAAAAAGATTATATTTATGGAACATGTCCCACTGCAGAGACAGAAACATTGAGAAAATACAAGACCTTTAGGTGCTTTCCCAAGCCCTTGAAGTGCTCTGTGAAATGGTGCCTGGATGATGGTGGTGCCAAGCACTGCATTGCAATTTTCCATGATTGCCTTTGAAGCAAAGACCATAAAACAGGATGGTGTTAATACAAACCTACAGCTTGGCTGAGAGACTGGGAATGATACTTCTTGGAATTACTGCTTAGGATATTAATCCACATGTTTTGTGAAGAAAAATAGAAGAAATGTCCAGTATATAAAAATGTTTAAACAATTTTTTCCCTCCAATAGTATTGACTTCCTATATACATCTGTATCCAGTGTTAATTTAAGCTCTAATTATGGGGCCACTTTTGTGCAAATTTACATTACATGCATTATGGATGCGCAGAGTCTGCTTGCACACAAAGAAACTGTAGTGTGTTGTAATCCTCTAAATTTAAGGATTTGTAAGGTAGCAGAAAAAGGACTAAGAATAGCTCTAGAAAAATAGTGATTGAAGGTTGCTACTACCAGAACCATTCATCCAGCCTGCAGCCCACTCTCTGTGTGCTCTGCAGCTGTGCCAGAAAATATGCTGTATGAACAATTTGGACAGTTGTGGCCTGTTCCCTGCTTTTTGGCTCAGCTTCAGAGTGAATCAGGAGGTGTGCACATGCTCTCTGGCAAAATACCCTTTTCAGAAGTGCTGGGGGAGGGCATGTAACCCAGTAATTATGTCTGGACAGACTTTGCTGCACGCACACCAGTCCGAGGGACAGAGAGGAAATGCAGGATTTGGTCTTCCATTGGTACTGGAAGAATCTCAGGTGTCTTGCCTGGTCAGGAAGACTGGGTATACTGCATTCTCCTCCTGGGTAGATGTCGCTCTGTTTTTGAGAGCCTTCTGAAAAGTTTATATTCTCGAGTCAGATTTTCTCACACATTGTACTAAAAACACTGGCTTTGTTTACATTCCTTCCTGGAGAAGGAAATCTGATGGACTGGTCACTTCACCAGTCCAGTTGAGAGGTGGGATTTCATCTTCCAATCCTCTCTCACTTTGCAAACCCTATAAATTGTGTATCCACAATAAATGGGTCCTCTCTTTTGGGGGCCCCTGCTGTTCTCTTGATATGGTGAAACTGTGTCCTTCTTTCGTGCCCTGTTACTACAAGTATAGATCAAAAAGTCTGGCCTTCTTGGATGAGGTAATACTGAATCTCACCTCCCCAGGAGCTGTGTATTTGATGGGTGCATTCTCCAGCCTGTGTCATGTAGAGAGGCAGAATGGTTGGATTGAATTCTGTCCTCAGAAGCCAGTTCTGTGGCAGTTGCTACATCTTTCAGGATCAGGACCTCCAAATGGACTTTGTACAGTTTACAGGTGTCACTGGACTTTTTGCCATATCTTAAAATGTATTTACTGCATTCCTCTGTTTTCCTTGTCTTTCCTTCTACTAGTTTTCCTTTTGTGTCCTTTCAGCTTTTTCCAGTAATTATTAGCTCTTATCCCACTGCTGTAATGTTTTGTTTTTTTATTTGAAAAATATGCAACTTGGCTGATTATACCTGGGAGCAAGCCAGTAAAGGCTAAAGAATGAGTGGAAACAAAGTCTGTCCAAGTTTCCTCATTTGGAAATGAAGTGTCTGACTAGGATCTCATCAGTTTGATTTTTTTTAAATTTTTCTTTTTTTTTTTAAATAAAAGGTGGATTTTGACTGTAGGGGTATATTGGTGAGGATGTCCATATAACACAGGCCTGTCAGATACCTGTTTTTCCTTGGCCTATGGGGTTAATGGCACACCATTTGGTGCTATGTAGAATCAGAGTCATTTGGGTTGGAAAACACCTTTACAATTATTACGTCCAACCATCAGTGCAGCACTGCCTAAACCTATGCACCAGTTGTTCACATCTTCGAAATACCTTCAGGAATGGTGACTGAACCATTTCCCTGGGCAGGGGGAAACAACTCTTTTGGTAAAGAAATTTTTCATAATATCCAAACTAAACCTCCCCTGGGGCAGCTTGAGGGCATTTCCTCTTGTCTTATTGCTTGTTATTTGGGAGAAGAGACTGACCCCTACCTCGCTACAACCTCCTTTGAGGTAGTTGTAAAGAGCAGTAAGGTCTCCCCAAGCCTCCTTTTCTCCAGGATAAACTCCCTCAGCCACTTCTCATCAGATTTGTGCTCCAGACCCTTCACCAGCCCCAATGCTCTTCTCTGGACACACTCCAGCCTCTCAATGCCCTTCTGTAGTGAGGGGCCCAGAACTGAACAAAGGATTTGAGCCTCACCAATGCTGAGCATTTAAATAAATTGATGCTGTCTTCACTCATATTGCGTGTCTCTTCATCTGAATCACCCTAAGAAAACAAAAAACATGTTGCAGAGCATTGAAAGGAAGAAAAAGCCTTTCTATTTTTTCTTTTGTCTGTGTGGTTTTGTGGTGTAAATATGGCAGTGTGGCACTGTTGAAATTAGGAGTTACTTGCTAGTTAGTTAAATATGCCCTAAGCTAATTTTAGTTCAAGTCCCTAAGTGTGCATATGTTTGGTTTAGAGCTGTTAGGGAGTGGAAGGTGAGTGTGTTGGCAAGACAGGCCAGGGAACTGCCAGGCTTCTCCCTTGCTCCTTGACAATCCCCATCACAGGGTGGAGGCAAACTGTGGGATGGGTGTCTTTGCCTCAGAGAAGGGAGCCACTGGCTAGATTTGCACTAGAAGCAAACACCACTAATAGCATTAACTTTGTATTTGATACTGATACTATCTTTGTACATACTGTACAAAATAAGAGACTCCATGTTTTAAGGAAATTCCAAAGGTATCAGGAAATCTGATGCACGTGTAGCTCAAGGAAGCTTTGTTAGCTGAAAGCAAATTTCTTGTTGAATGGGAGTCTTCAGTGTTTCTAAGTCTAGTGAATTTTCTATTTTTTTTACTTGCATATCAGTAGGGAAAATGGACATGCTTCGAAGTACTTCAACAGCTAATTCAGCTCGGAGAAAGTCACTTTTGTCTCTTACTGCTTTGTTTTCAGTGAAATGCAAATTGCCTTTCAGGTTGATGGTAATACCGTAGACACATTGCAAATTGGAGATTATATAATAAAGACTGAGTGTGTGTTACTAGATAAAGCTGTGGTCTAAAAGGAATTCTGAATCAAACTGTAAGCATTACAATCAAATGCAGGTGAATGTGAGATTTAACTCAGGAATAAGCTTTAGAAACATTTAACTTGGATTAAGAATTAAGTGATTTTAAAGATTGAAATTGTAACTTTGGTTAATGAACTGTTTAATCAACATGTCAGAGTTTCCTTTTCTTTCTTCTGGAATCATCCTAGTTTGTCATGTTTCTTTTCTTGTTTGAAGAAATTCTGGACCAGTGTCCAAGATTTGACAGAAGTTTTGGGTAATTCATTAGTCTGATAAAAAGGGCGTGCTGCAGGATTTTACTTACTTTCTTCTTGAAATTAGTATGCTGGGGGATCACAGACTAATTAATGTATTTAGTATCATTGCAAAGATAAACTAAAACCATGATGAGCTTTGACCTTTTGTGTAAGAAAATACACTTGTATTGAACTGAGGAAAGATGACCCATCTCCTTTAAAACTCCCACTAAAACTAGTTTTACTGCAGAATTGTTCCTACTGAAGATCTTGAATCTGGGATTAATGATTATTGACAAGGCTTAACTAAATATAGGTTTTTTGGGGCCTGAGAACTGCAGAAAAAAAAATCTGTGGTGGTTATTGCTTGGTTTTTATTTTATTTTATTTTTTATTTTATTTTTTGTTTTGTTTTGTTTTGTTTTTTTTGTAGGTGAAGAATCACATTTAACTGTATGCTCCTGATTGCAGTCTGTAGTAAATTTGTGAGAGTTTCACAGTAACAAGATCAGACAGTGAATCAATCAAAGATGTTCTTGTGTTGGGTTTGGCTTTTGCTGCTGCCAGTGATGTGGCTTCTAATCCATCAGAAAAGATGAGCTCTGCTTCTTTATCACTGAGATACCAGATAATTGTTTCTGTCAGGATCTCTCGATTTTCTGTGTGCTTTCCATTGTTGAATTAAAGTCTATATTAACCCTCACGACATCCTTCAGCTTAAGGCCACTGCCCTTGTCCAGTCACTACACACCCCTGTGAAAAGTCCCACTCCAGCTCTCTCGTGAGCCCCCTTTAGGGACTGGAAGGTCTCCCCAGAGCCTTCTCTTCTTCAGACTGAAAAGCCCCAGCTCTCTCAGCTTGTCTTTATATTTGTGTGTGGAGCTGAGAATACTCTATCTGAATCCAAATTTTCTTACTGATGTTTTCTACCACTTTCTACTTTCTTTCCAGTCCAAATTTTAGGTTTGGTGGTATGCATCATAATTTGGGTACCCACTGACCAATCCAATTTCTTTCTATATGTGGATGATTCCTGAATCATTTCCCATTAAAGTTGGGTTCTCTGTTCCACGCAGTGAAATTTTAAGCCCACACTTACTTTTCCTGGACGTCTGTGCATACTTTTATTCTTTCACTGCTGGTGTAAACCCTTCACTGTGCTACACAGATCCTGCCCCACTGCACTGTGTGGGGCAGGATCACCAAAAAAACTCCCAGTTTCCTTGTTTTCTAGCATGAGGTGTTTCTTCTGTGGAGTACTGTTTGTACAGTGCTTATAGTAGCATGTGTGCTTCTTGGTGTAAGATTGTATTCCTCTAATACTGGATAAGCTGTTAAGAGTTACTATTAATCCTTATACAAAGAAGAAGCTACAGAATTAAATATTTTAAAATGTATGCCTGTGTCCTTCTTGGGAATGAGTTTCATCTTGCCTAACCACAAGAATTACTTCTTCAAGTCCTTCTTAACCTGGATTGTGCTGTGATTCTATTAGGGATACAGAAAAATAAGCTTTCCACGAATAAAATTTAGAAGAGGCAACAGAGGCTGGGTTTTGCATTATCTGTGAGTAGCCTAGCACTTCTGTCTCCAGGGTGGCTTTATTTGTCAATCTTCACACATCCACTTCTATGTAGAACTCGGCTGCACAACTGGCATTTAGTTTTGCACGGCTGAGGTATCAAATAAGGAAACAGTTCTTCAGGCTCTCATGTATAATATTTTGTTAAAGAGAGAAAAGACAAGAGAATAAGAGGAGGAGTCCTGAGTCTGGAGAAATAGAAGGGTAGAAGGCAGGAGGGAGAAAGATGGTATGAATGGATTCTACAATAACATCTAAGGTTTTTATTAAAACAAGCATTTGTTTTTTCAGCTTCTAAGATGCTCCTGGCCTTCTCTAAGCTCTCTGAACACTAGGGGAGCTGCTAAACAGCTCAAGGTTTAAAAAAGTACAGTGGTAAAGTTTCCACAGTGCAAAGTTTTCCTTTCCTACGCATTTTTAACTGTCAGGGGAGAGCAGGATAGTTAGAACCATTCATCAGGCACACACAGGGCTCTGCTCGGGCAGAGCTGTGGAGAAAAGATGGCAAGTCCTACCCTGGATCAATATAACTAAGTTTCCAATGACTTGTAGGGAGCCCAGTGCTTTCTAAAATGCAGACTCTATCAAATTGGACATTATTTTGAGATTTTGCTGTGCTGTTGACCTGCCAGATGCTTTTTATTTTGATATTCACTTCTCTGTTTAATTCTTTTTTTTTGTTTATATTCTTCAAGGGCAGGAATTGTTTCTCACTCTGTCTGGATAGAGCACCTTGTTAGATTCCTGCTTGGGGATATTTCTTTGTATCTTAACACATGGGCAAGAGGATTTTTTTTTCCCCCAAGCCCATTAAAGTTGGATAGACTAATCTAAATCAAACCTTACATGATGAAATCCGAGTAGGAAGCTTCTCAAAGATAATGCTTAAGGTTGTCCAGTCAATAATGATTTTGTTTGAAAAGGGATTTTTTTGTAGTGCAGACTGTTTCTACCCAAGCACCCAAAACATCCAGAGCATCCAGGTTTTTACTTCTACCTGCTAGAGAAAATGATTGGGTTTTTCTAAATTTAAAAATTCCTGCTATATTTTTTTCCTTAGAGTTCGCTCGCACTGCCCAGATGGCTGCCATCATACCTCTTTTACCATAAGGAATGTCAAAGGAAGGGATCTTTTCCATGGTTTTCTGTGGCTCCAGGCTAGGTGGAAGGTGTGTGTACAATCCCACAGTTCTGTGATGTTTGTGCCAGTTGCAGAATGGCTGTAGGATAGCAAATTCTTCCAGGGAAGTGGTCACAGCCCTAAGCCTGCCAGAGTTCAAAAAGCATTTGGATGACACTCTCAGGTCCATGGTGGGATTCTCAGGGACAGAGCTGGGCAGGGCCAGGAGTTGGACTCGATGGGTCCCTTGCAATCCAGCATCTTCTGTGATTCTATGAAATTTTGGCATAGCTTTGACGTCAGAATAGAAATTAGAACTTGAGGCTTGGATTCTTTCCTACATTTTTAGGCTGCATTTTTGGTTACAGCAAGTGAAGCTTGAGACATGCCAAGTCCACCATGACAGTTCCGTGTAAACAGGGAAGTTTACCTTTGCAAACATGGAAAAATAAAAAGACTATGCTACTGAAAAACCAAAACCCTTCTGCATCTTTGAAAGATAGATGAATTTAACCAGTGCTTAAAAAGTATCATCCAATTGTATAGTATGTGTAGGATCTGCATTTTTTTGTCCCTTCTAGTCTAGACAGTTTAGGATGTCACAAGTGAAGTTTCCATGTCAGTGGTTTGAGAGTGCAGGTATAGTGTGGAAAGAATGTGAATGAAGAGCAGGGTCATTTCTCAAAACCTGACAGCTTCTTTGTGACCCCCATTGTTTGGGGACTTCATATTGAGCACTTCTGGTTATGAATTCTGACATGCAGTAAACTATGGTGCATCCAGGCATTAGAAAAAGGTCATTTTCATGGAGGTAAAAGGTGAAGTACCAGGTGCTATCATGCACAGAGTGTGCACTAAGTGGCACAGCTCCTTGAAAAATCAGTTAAGCTAATCTTGGTTTATGCCAGCCTCAGGTATACTCTGAAAATATAGCTAAGAAGTGTTCTTACATCATTAACAAATATGATAACAATTTTCAAAGTGAATGGGAATTTACTGCATGTTATATACATAATCTACTTATCACTCTGAAAGATTCCAGTTTTCTCCATTGATAGTTCATTAGTAATTGTATCACACAAGTTATATACATCCAATTTTAAATTATGAATACTACTGGGTTGATTTATGTGATGTTGGTGAGTGCAATGTTTTTTCTTGATAGGTTTGTATTTTTAATATATGAAGGAAAACAATCAGAATCATAGTAGTAGCGTTTCATGATCTTAGAGGATTTAAAATACCAGTACAAGAAGCACCAAGAGAAAATGCTACAGAAGATGAAGTGTATGAGTTACAAAATGTAGCATTTTAATGAAATAATACCGTGAAGATAATGAATTGTTACTATGTTGCAGTACTATTAGCCTGTAACTATTATCAGTTTGTCTTGTCAGCAGCGTTCTTCAGTTTCAGTTTTTGAATTGGAACATTTTATCTAGACATCTCTCATTCCAGCATAATTTTTTACTTGCATGGAAACAGATTATTATTTTACTGTATAATATTTTTCTCCAAGAATACATCTACAAGGAATGTCTGTAATTTTGAGGATCTTTTTTCTTCCATAATGATGATCTGTCCATCTGTTTCCATGTGGGGTTCTTGTGCATTGCCATTGTTATAAATACCAGTGAATGCAGATACTGCAATGACTCACTGATGGTACATGTTTAATCTTTTAAGTATTTCTGGAATATTACAGTGTTGCAGGCTTCATAAACACATCAGATAGATGTTTTCTCATGGAGGTCTTCCTCGTGGTAAAAGTTGAACTGTGTTCTACAGGAATGAAGAGTGATAACGAGAGTTTTAATACAATTTTCACTACATCAGTAAAACTTCTTGAAAAATAACATTAGAAGACTTAAGTAGCAGCTATCAAAAGTATTTATGTATGTCACTCACTGAAAATGGTTTTCCATTTAATCCTAGAAAAAACAGACATGATATATCAAATTTGATGAGTGTACTGGCAGTTTAGTGTGAAGGCAAATCCCTCTTCAAAAGGATGAAATGATTTGTTCTCCACAATTGCATTTAGGAACCTAAACCTTGGGATAAATGACATTAAGTTACATGAACAAGTCTCCTGAGCACTATTAAATATTTTTGGAAGTGTAATTCTAACAAATTGGCTGTTACAAGCTTCTTCCTTCATCCTGGCACTAGTGAGTTTAATTTATATATAATACCTAGGAGTCTGTACCTGGGCCCAACTCAGTTTGAACACATGCCGTGAGTTTTTTTCTAAGTACTGCATAAGGACTGTACAATGAAATAAATAAATAAATACATTAGTAAGCATGGATCCGTGTAGTGTTGGTAGACGAGCTTTGGTAGAGCAAGGGCCTCCACTACAAATGGAAACCATTTTTTACTTAGTTGAGCTTTTGAGTTTGATAGTGAAAAAAAAAATTACAACTTCCATTTGTACATGTGTCTGTATAAATGTGTGTATGTGTATACACACACACATCCTTTCTATTTTACAACAGAAGCTGAAAATCCCAAATCCAGACACAGCAGAATGGAGCTGCATGCCAGCTCCCATTGCCTTGGTTACGCTAAGCTTTTTAGGACTATTAAATCAGCGTTTAGTGTTTAAGTAGAAAAACTTAAGATTCTGTTCATAAGTTGTGCTCACACTGTTATGATGTATCAGAGCACACTGTAGCCAATAATTCACTGCCAGTTCCCTAATGCTGAATTTATCAATTATTTACTCTCCCCAGCAGCAGAAGCAGCGGAGGCTAAGAGCAGTGATGAGCAAGGGCAGCTTTGTGCTCATTGCACTACAAAGCCATGCTTAAAACCCCTTCAGTGTCACGCTACTGTTTTTCCCGTGCTCAGGAAACACCTTCTAGAAGTGTGAGTAGGACGAGGAGAGAGTGAGGAGTGCCGAGCCGAGCATTCCCCCCGGAATGTCCCGGTGCCGCAGTTCAGCCGCCCAGCTCAGGGGAAGGGAAAGCCTCCGGCAGCCCCAGGGCACAGGAGGAGGGAGAAGTGAGGGCCCATACCGTGAAGTCGTGGGTTCTGAAAGGAATCAGCAAAACATCTCGTGAGGAAAGCTTCTTGGGAGGAAATGTGAGTATGGCTTTTTATGGAGTTTAAACACTCTTGGGATTTACTATCCATGCCCTGTCCTATCTGAAACCTCCTGAAATCTGCAGCTTTGTGAAAGCAGCTTCAATCTTCTGTTCTTTGGTTGGTTTGCTACTCCTGACTTATATCCTTGTGCAGGAAACTTGTATAAATTTTTTAAAAATGCATAATACCACTTCATTTTATCCAAGAGTCTAACCTGTCGTGAATACAAATTTCCTTGTGTATTTGGTATTATTTCAGTGTCTTAATATGACCTGGGAGACATTCCTATGTGCAATTCATTCCAATTACAGACAGCATACACATCCATTGCAATCCAGCATGATTTAACTGGCTAGTGTGAGCATTAACAGCTTCTATTGAACTGTGGCAATGGTGTTTTATTCTAGATTTGACAGCCTATGCAACATTTTGGTCTTAACTGTACAATGATGTAATTGAGTTTAGCTCTTGGTAGGTTTTCAGACAGCTTGCCATTGCAGTAATACATAGAGATGCAAACAACATGGTATGCATTAAATAAGGTACTGCAATCCTTATTCTAAAATGTTTATCAAAAAATGACTAACGAAGGGGTTACCATACTGTGTTTGTGTTCTGTTTAAAAGCAATACATGTATGGACTGACTCAATAATGGGTGATGCTGCAAGTGACCTTAAGAAACGATCAACTCTGTTGAAAACACTTATGGAAGTTCTGATTTCCCATTCCAATCAGTGATGAATTAATGAATTGTTAGTGTTTTAATGCCTTCCTTTTTCTCCTGCCCTCTTTAAATATATTTAGGAAACTAATGTTTCCATCAGTCAGATTCATTACTGCAGTAAGGACTAAGACAAAAAAGATCCCCAACACTTGAGATAAGAGCCAAATGACTGCTGTACATAATGCTTCTTTCCTATCACCCATAGATGCCTTGATGCAGGATAAAATTAAATTATTGTTGATTTTTTGCTAATGAAGTTCAGTTGTTCTCTTAGATGATAGTGGTTGAGCTCATTACATTATGCATTTACCAAAAGTAGAAAGGAGTCTTCTTAAGTCCCAGCTACAATACAGCAGTCTTTGGATTACGTTGAAAAATTCTGTGGCAAGTCACAATGAATATTTTGAGGAGGTGATAAAAATTATTTCTTTCTAAGTAGTAATTTACCTCAGGTCAAATCAATTAATTTACTCCTTGAGAATACTGTGTCTGCATAATTTTCTGGTTTTTTGGGTCCCTTTCTCAGAAGGGTGGCAGGGGGTGGATTTGATGGAGGGCAAAGGAAAGCAGAAGGGTGCTCAGCCCCTCAGGGAGCTGGCTGAAAGCTCTGCTAGGGCCCTGAGAGAGCAGTGCTGAGAAGAGTTCTCCATCTCAGGTCTGTTCTGACAGAAAATCTGCTGGAGAGTGGAGCAGAGGAAAGGAAGGCAAAGACAAGCTGGGTGGGAGAGGCAGAGATGGCTGATACTCCCCATAGTGGTTTTTTTTTGGCACATACTGTACTCACCTTTTTTATTTGTGTTACTCCAACAATACGGATTGGTTCAGAATGAAAGACACATTGCATAAGAAGCAATACAGTGCACTACAGATATTAACTACTGCTTTAATAAAGTCAGTGTAGCTATTGGGGAAAAGCTGATAAATTTTTTGACACAAAAATAGAGAATGTCGGCCACTTACCGTGGGGAGTTTGGCAGTCTTTCCAGATTAGGCAATTTGGACTTGTCTTCCATTATTTTTGGTCAACTTTGTTGGCGCTGGTCTGGTTTATCAGAAACATCACAGTTTTCTGAGAGTGAATTCTTTTGGAGAAATAAGATGGGATACTTTTCCTCTTGTGGGAGGAGATCATATATGTAAAAGACTGACCTATGATAAAGCTTATTTCACTGTGTTCAGATGATCTATATTGAGTGCTGGAAGAGTTGTGTGATTAGCCTCAAACTTATACATTCCCTTTATCAAGGCATTAAAGGGCCTTAGGAACATGCACTTGATCATGGGTAATAAATGTTGGTAATTAGAGGCATGGAAAAATGCTGTTCCTAAAAAGCAAATAAAAAGAGTTGAGACTGTTATCTTTAGGAGGAGAATGAAATCAAGGGAATGCTGAAAGCATGCCAGATTGTGAGTGTGTTTAGTGAGTGTAGCTATAAACTCTAAAATTCATAAATGCAGTGTGAGATTAGGAGTTTGGGCAAAATACTGATGTGGTCAGGCTAGAACCAAGTCCTTGACCAACAGAAGCTGGAGTGTCTGTCCCTTTAATTTAAGCTTTTCTCACAAGAATGGCTGGACAAGAAAGATTATTGTTTGATAAGAAACTATTGTAAAAAGAGTGGGTTTCTCCTGATAAATAAATTGGGTTTTATCAAAAACGCCACAATATTTGAGAGCAGTCTAGTTTAAGTATTTAATTTAAAAATAATTTTGGCATTGTTGTTATCTTAGAGAATCATTGCTGAAATAAACTTCAGTCTCTCTAATCAAATGCTTAGTTTTGAACTATTATGCTTCTACATCCTGCCAGGGCACAGACAAATATTTTCCATGAGTCAAAAGAGAATGGTGAGAATATGAGCAGGCAGCAAGATTTGTGTTTTTTTCAAACTACACCTTGGCAATCAAAACACGCACATTTTCTTCTGTTACTGTTTCTGGTTTGCAGATGTGGGATTAGATCAAGTGAAATCCCCACTGAGGATAAAAATTTCATCAAAACAGAAAAAGGGGTAGTAAAAAGCATAAAGAAAAAGTTGTAGTAATGAGATCTCTTTAGTTATGATGTGCGAGGGGACTTCTCTTGGTTTTTAGGACATGACTTGTCTTCTGACACAGCTGGTTCTTACTATGCTGGCCATGGTAAACAAAATCTGTTGGCTGTGTTTTCCAGGTTGGCGTATTTGCTTCTTTTTGTTGACTTTTGTCTCCTTGGAGAACACATCACCTTGTTGTGTTTAATAACGGAAATAACTTGCTTGTGCATATAGCTTTAAAAAGTCATACTTGGAGTGTAGTGATTTTTTTCTTTTTTTTAATTCCCTGACATGTTTTCTTTGTTAGACAATGAGTCACAAGCTGTCTCATCCTATTAATAGCTTATTAATTTTTAATTTCAAAGTCTACTTTTGTAAATGTACTATATTGAGTAAATCATGAAAAGTTCTCTGCTTCTCTTAATAGGTAATTATGCATTTCAAGGTAGTTCTCAGTTTAATTCATTGGTTACACACAAATTGTACGAATTAACAAACAACATGCTAATAAAATGCATTGTTTGTTGAAGGGTGACAGTTTTTCTGTCAAATAAAACATGGCTCTGGAAAACTGTGCCTGGCAGCGTATCTTATTCATAATGTTTTGTCTTTTGTTTTTTCAAATCCTAGTTCCTAGTGGTATGTATTAAAAATAACTAATTGGAAACAAAATCAACAATATGAATTCTGGCAATATTCTTCTGTCATTTTTCATAAATATTTTGAAAGTAATTTAAAATATTCACATAGTTCATGGCAATACAGTGCTAACATCTCTTTGGTGCCAGCTAGAGGTGTCAGGGATACTGTGAAGGAGAGTTGAGGAGAGCTTTATATAGCAGTTCTCAGTTGAATGTGTTTAACCCATTTCCTTAGTGTATCATACTTCAAAAGGTGTTTCAGGGATGGCTAAGATGATGGTGACAAATTCTGATAAGGAACCTTGAAGCAAATGGAGGAGGAAGAGTCCCAAATCTAGAAGTAATGAAAAATATGCTTTAAAGTAACAGTCATTTCTGTGGTTTCCATCCTGTTTTCACAGAATAACATTAGGACCAGAGATTTAATCCTGGGAGTCTCCTTATTTAAAAAACTTTATTATGTGTATTCAGATTCCTCTGACCAGTTCATGCCTCTTCACTCTGCCTATCCTACTCCTTAGTAAAACCTGCACTATGTGAACTTAAGTTCTCTTAAAAATAAATGATTATGTGAGGTTGATGTTAGATGGAAAATAGATCTTGTATTTCCAGTATTTCACCTACTTCTAGTTCATCTTTAGCAGAAAAATGGCATGTTGTGAAATGCAGTGTGTCTACACTGTGGTTTTAATTAATTGGAAATCATAATGCTTAAAAAAACCCCACCAACCAAACCACAAAAAAAAAAAA
>VZTR01025971.1:91583-300028 GCA_013400775.1 Chaetops frenatus
AAAAAAAAAAAAGAGAACCAACCCCCCAAAAAAGCTCCAAAACCACCCACAGAGCACCTGTTTAAGGCCCATGAGACAGTTGATTGTGTTAAGCTGAATATTCCACTGTAAATCTATTAATAATGGAAGAGTTTAGTCATAACTGAACTCCAACTGTGGATTAATAATGGAATCATTATGAATTCTAGGTAAGAAAAAATGACCACCTTAGCGATGGCTCTCATGTATGTTATGAGCTTAGACTCAGTGGTGCTTATAGGAACTGACATCTTCACATTGAAAATTTGAAGTTAGTAAAATCATATTTACTACATGCCATGTATTTCTGAACTTGTTTCATTTGATGATTTAAACAAAGCAAGATCTCAATTTTGTTAGAGCTTTTTGTCATGAGAATGCTCTTTTATTTGGAAGACCTGAGGCACAATGCATTTTAGGCCTTACCCTGGTGCTGAATGAGCCTTCCAATCTGCTGCTGCTCCCAAGCACTCCAGTGTGGCAGAGAGGCTCCCGTCAGCTTCAGCCTTTACCTGATCAGCAGATGTTTGTGTGTGTGCTTGAGTTGACCCGCTAAATGTTGAGGGGAAATATCCTCTGGCTGCAGTTGGAACTTTAGGAATTATGTTTCACTGGCCACACTGTTTCTGGATAATGCTAAATTGCATTTTGCTGTGTGCTCCACCATATATAACTGGAAGACATATTTGTGCCTTAGCACAGAAAAGTCTCATCAGTCTGTATGTAGATCGTAAGATAGCTATAAAAGCTCATGTTATATTTAGATCTGTTTGGTTATGGCTCACTAAATATAGACAATATTCAAAATTATACTTCTTAGCGTTAAGGAATAATGTATTTTTCCCTAGTTCATTTTCTGGTCTCATATGCCTAAATCACTTTATTTCTGTTGCCTGGCTGGATGACACCCTGTGACACCCTCTGCAACATTCTGTAATCTCCAGGAATTTCAGTGCCTGTTATATCATGCATTCTTGATTAAATCCTCCCAGTAGCCTGTAGGTAGCAGAAGGTACTGCCTCTGTGGTTTAAATTTCTAGTAGACTTGCCTGGTAGAAAAATAAATGCAAACAAACCAACGAAGAACCCCATCAGGCATTTCTTAGTGTATCCATCATAGCTGGATGCTGGTTCAGATGTGGTGCCCATGGCATAACGCTCTTCCAAGGGTGTGGTTAGAGCACAAAACCCCAGTACCTTTCAGCCACTGGGGCCTGGAGACACCCTGCATTCCTTATGCACAAAAGAGAAGTGGGACTGGTAGAAAAGTGAAATGTAAGAATTGCAGGTTCTGATTAGCTCGGAAAGGCTAATCAGATGTGGCATGACATGGGAACTATTTAATTTTCTGACCCTCATGGAAGTTCCCTGATGGATCTGTGGCAGTATTTTCCAATCTTTTAATTACCACGTCCTCTCCCCCTGCAGAATAGTCTGTCCAACCACCAAATGTGCTATTAACACTTTTTAACAGCCCAGCGATTTGCTTTTGTGTAGCCTCTGCTCCCTGAGCATCCGCTGGGCAGAGCCGAACTCCAGCAGATCAGCACCAGCTCCCCTTGCCTGGATGGCCAGTGCTCTGGGAGAGACGAAGACAATTCCAGACTGAGTACATCTCGTCTTGTCATGCCCAGGCACGTGCAGCCTCTGGCAGCT
Organism: Chaetops frenatus; assembly: GCA_013400775.1. Classification (NCBI taxonomy): domain Eukaryota; kingdom Metazoa; phylum Chordata; class Aves; order Passeriformes; family Picathartidae; genus Chaetops; species Chaetops frenatus. The sequence goes on from VZTR01025971.1 coordinate 93,258, forward strand.
CCTGGATGTAGTTCAGGACCTAAGAGGTTTGCTACATCACTAGGGTTCATAGCAGAGAAAGTAAATTTTAATATTTCATCTTGTGCGGTCATGCAGTCCTTCAGTTTAGAAACTACTTCTTGCTGTGTGTGCCAGTCCTTTGTGTTTATTCTAAAATAAGTTTGCATTGCCAGTTTGCATTGGAGTTTGGAGTGTTTTCCTAGGGTTTTTCCCTTGAACCAGAAGTATCAGTTGGCATGTCTTAACCTTTAAATGCCACAAGCATGCTCTTCCACTCTAGGTGTACCTTTGCTAGGTCTTCTATTACCATTTGCTTCAGGAGCTGAAGCTCTGAAGTAAGGTATTAAGGAAGACACACAAGTACAGTGATGATCCAAATTTATACTGCCAATCCACTGCAGTACAGATGGGGGTTGATAACCCAGCACTTTTCGTGGTAATTGTGTAGAAAATGCCAAGAAGCAAAGTAATAGGTTTAAGAAGTTATTTTCATGGAAAGCTGTTGGCAGGAGTGTGCATCATGTGTATCTGCTCAGAGTCGATCCTTCTGGTCAGCTGCAGTGGAAACCACTTTTACCTCTCCGTTAGGCTGGATACAGTTGCAAAGCAATTCTTTTCTTATGAGAAATAATAAAAAGTAAGTTTAAGAATAGTATATTCCATAATTGAAGCTTTTTTTTTTGTTTTAGACAAGATGCAGCATCTGATGGGATGTCAGCAACACTGGTATACGTGTTCCTCTGATCAAAGAGAAATGGAGTTAAAATAACTGTATTTGTGTTAAGGACTTAAAAAATATTCTGCTTTGTTTCCTACAGTCAGTGCTAGTGGAAGATGACAAATTAGTGGCTCAGTATTATGACACTTTGATTAAAAACTTTTGCCATGTGGAGCATGGATATTAATTTGAAGTTAACTAATACAGGCTGTGTTACATTAGTATTTAGAGGCTTGCTGAGCTGTTTTCAGCAGTTGCTGCTTTTCCAGCTGCAGTTGGCATCACTAATGTGTATTGGGGATATGCCACTAAGCCTTTGGAAAGAATGAGTGATCTGCTATCTCACTGTCTTTAAAACCCCAGCACTTCAACAGCAGACCTGGCTTGTCACCCAGACATTGGTTGTGACCAATTAGCAAAAGCAGCTAAGTGCTGCTTCTTACAGTGTTTGATTTTTCTGAAGGGTTCAGCTTCTGGGTTCAGCATTATTTTAAAATGTGCTTTTCTATTTTTTCTATTTTGCAGTTCCAGCAGGCTCCATGAGCTTTTGGTGTTGGCAGCCTTAAGATTTGTTTGTGTGTTAATCTGAGGTTTGTGTTTGCATTGCAGCGTTGTGGAGGTGTGGGATTGTTAGTGAAGTACAACAACATCCTCTGCTTGATTGGGCTGCTGCTGCAGTTTAGGAAAAACAGCTTAAAAGTGCTGTTCTGAAACCTGATAAAGGGTGGTTGCCTAAACCTGAAGTTTTTTATTACTGACCTGTACTTGCATCACAGGAATAAAACAATTTAGTGGTAATAAACAGTAATTTGTCTGTAATTGTATGGTTGTACAGTTTATTAGGCAAGCGATTTAAAAAAAATCAAAGTAGTCTCAAACTACATAGAAGTCCACCAGCTAGCCAGTGGTGTTGATAGGAGACTTCATTCATATCCTGTCAAAGAATGCCATTGTAATTTTGGCGAACTGTCAAGTCCAGCCAGTGTGTGGGGGGTTTTTTTTGAGTGATTTCTCTTTAATTCTGCTTAGTAATAACCTACAGCAGAGGTTGGCAGTGGTCATTTGGCACAAATGAAGGGCTGACACAGAAGCAGTGGCATTATCTAACCAGAAAACTGCATTGCACCTTGTTTTTTGGGAAGGTCACCCTGTGAAGTCAACTTCCAAATGCAGGACAATGCAGGGACATTTCCATTAATGAGGAAAAAAACCAACCAACCAGTATAGTTTATTTTTTTACTTCCCCCCTCCCCCCCTTTTTGTTTTTGTTTGTTGTTGGGTTTTGATCAAGTTGTAAATTGCTATTTTCAGCCTTTTTTTTCTTCCTACAAAGGATTCTGTACTGTTTTTTGGACATTAAGCCAGGAGATTTGCAGAGACAATATTGAGCAACTGGATCCTGGATGGTAGGGGAGGAAGGACAGTATGTTTGAAGCCCACAATGCATTTGTGAGTAGTAAGGACACCAAAAATAATAAAATATGTCAATTTCTTTTTCTTTCTGGTTCTTTGGTGAAAGACTGATTGTTTCTGAAAAATCTGAAAAAATTCTGATCATTATGAATATAATACGTCATAAGAAAAGTAAAGATAAATCTTGAGAGTTTACTAGGCTGAATCTGGAGAAGGGGAGAAAATATGCTTTACTTAAAATATTCTGGGTTTCCAGTAAATCATGTGAATTTTACTCTGAATTGTAAGTTTCAAGTAGCTGTCTGTCTATGCAAAACTCAAATCCTAAATTGTCTTCATAAAGAGCAAGCCAAGGACATTTCACTGAAAATCACTATCATGTTATTGCACCTGTTTTACTGTTCCCCCTGAAAAAAGATTTAAATGGTAATAGCTATGTGATTTAAAACTTCATCCATAAAAAGCTGAAACTTACTTCTGCTGTAATGTGGTTTGGTTTTGCTTTTTAATTAGGAATATATCTGATATGGATTAAATTACATTTTATAGTTGCACATTGAGAAATAGAGTAGACTAAGAATCAAACAAGAATTAATTTTAAAATACAGATTTCAGAGTAATTTAAGATGGTACTAGGATGCAGTGTGCTATTTCTTTGTTTCCTTTTGTCACACAGCATTAGCAACTCTTTACTCAGCTCAATCAAAGCAAGTCCTTTGGTTGAAATATACCAAGGTCACTTTAAAAAAATGAATGCACAACACAAAACATCTAAAAAAAAAAATCCCCAACATAAATAAGTGTAGGAAATTTAGGCTTCCAGATGAGATTGTCTGAACTTCTGTTTATATATTTGGTGGTATGTGTGCTGGGATTTCTTGGCTTTATTTATAAACACTGATTTCAATCTTCATCCGTTTCCTGGGGCTTGTAGCACCTACGCCCTGGGGTGGATTTGTATAGAATTGTGGTGTGTTCCTGAATGTGTGCACCCTCAGCCAGAACTACTGCACTCTTTATTAAAATCCTTTGTTCAGTTGTATCTGTAATATGACTTGATGTTAAAATCTAATCAGAAAATTTGATGCATTTGGCTCAATTTTAAATTTCCTTTCTTGGTGTGGGGCCAAAGGAATGAGGAGAATACATTTATTCTTAAATATGAAATATTTAGATGAAAAGATAAAGATTTAAGTAGTTACTTCAGGGTTTGTTTTTTTTTAAATCTAGTGGGTATATCTGCTGCTGTTTGTTATCCAATACAGGAGTCATCTTATAAATGGATTCTTTCTAAACACACAAATTGCAGATGGGGACTGGGCTGTTGAGAGACCTGTGCCTGTTGGGAGGTGGATGAGCAGACTTTGCTGCACATTCTTTCAGGCCCTATGACAGAAGATGAAGGTCTTCAGAATCCTTTATGCCAAGTTCCCAGAGGCTGGAGGGTTTTGTGGATTGATGACTTAGGGCCAGTGATAGCAATGTAAAAATGTGCAGTGAGAATCCTTTCAGCAATGGTCCATTTCTTTGCCAGATGAAGATGAATGAAAATTGTACAGCCTGGAGAAATCCTGTGATACATGTCTATTTTTAGCTCTACTTATTAAAAACTCATGCATATTTAATAGTAAAAGTATTAATTCATAATAAGCCTTATCTTTATATAGCTCACTTTGTATTGTTGTCTTTTCATTAATTGTTCATTTAGCTTCTAAAGGATTTCTGCTTCATTTACTGCAGAAACCAGGAAAGCAGCAAATACAGCAGTAATCCTGCATGGAGAAAAAATTACAGCATGTGCTCACTGAACTAAATAATGAATTGTAAAGTGTAGTCACCAGGAGAGGAGGCACGGCTGGTGATAGCTTTGGTATCTCTGACTCCTCAATGGTCTGTGCTCTAGCACAAACAACTTTCTCATCTCGAGAGCACAGACCACACACAGCCAAGTGTGCACTGGGGTGTGTTTGCAGGTGACGATGGCATGTGCCAATTACCCCAGGAGCATCTTTGTTGTTAAAGTAGTGGTCTTAGGACTCTTAACTGGTTTTCTCTTCTCTTGAGTGTGGTTACAGATTGGAAACTGTAAATCAACAAACTGTTAAAAAGGGGAAGTTTTTTCAGTCTGTGTCCCTCTTCCTTTCCAGTTGAAGTTTAGTGTCTGTCTGTGCTCTGAGGCTGTTCCCTGGCATAGCCTGCATTCCCTCAGAGCTCCTCACCTCTGATCACTTCAGTGATTGCCCTGCAGCACTTCAGCTTTGAGGAAAGAGAGAATTTGTATGGCATAGAATATGTCTAAGTGTCCTACTGATGTCCTGCTTCACCTTAACAAATGTAGGCATCTCCTCTTAGTAACCTGTTGGTATAAATTAAGTAATCTCACTTGCACAGTTGTGGAAGAGTTTATCCGGGGCACAGTAACTACTTAGCAATCTGACTTCTTTTTACTGAAATGATAAAGTGCTCTGTTTCTTGAATTACACAGTTAAAATTTTTTGTTAAAATTATTTCAGTGTTTTCAAAAAAAATTGTAAAGCAGTTGGTGCAGCTTTAAGAGTTATGACGTAAAACCTGTTTTGGAGGAACATCTGAAGTAGGACATAAAATTGCAATCTTATTTTTTTAAACAAGTTATTAGACTTGGAAATGTTTGTATGGTGCTATTTTGTGGTTTGTAAAAGACAAAACTGATGCTGTTAAGCAACTGAGCTGGTTTGGTTTAGAGCTGAAGTGTGTTGGGTATTAAAAGTGGTGTATCCTGTAAGTAGAGGGGGTGGTATCATTCATACACAGCCCTGCTGACTATCTGCCTGGATTTATTTAGCTATGTGTTTAATACAGACAAACAACTTGGGTTTTTTCTTATTCTGGGCTCTTTTTCTGTGGATTACAAGGAAGTGATTTAAAGACTGTAGACCAGGTGTTTTCTGGAGGAGGAGCTTTAGGGCTTTCTAAATCTCTGTAGTTTCTGCAAGGATTGCATTCATAGCTATTTGATTCTCTGCAATATTTCTAACTTAATACACTGTATGCCCTAAGTTGAACTCAAAATGGTATGAGAAACATAGTATTGACATGTTTTTGGTAATGGCACCTCCTCCTTAAGGACATACTTGGGACAGTCAGCAAGAAAAGGTATTGCCTGTGAGCTGGCCTGGCCATCAGTTCTTCTCTTAGTGCAAAGGATGCCTTTGGTAGATGTTGGCTTTGTAGAGTTTCATCCATGTAAAAAGCTCCATTAAACTGTAGGCAAACAGAAATGTTCTGATATTTTAATTCAGCCAGAGTCTCCTCAAATCTTCATGGAAATGCAGACATTGGTGGTTTTTTTTCTTTTCTCTTTTTTTTTTTTTTTGGGGGGGGTGGGAGTGGGGAAGAAGATTATAACTGGCAAAATGACTTAAATTCAAATATCAAAAGGGTAGAAGGGGCAGAATGATGAGATTGCATTTCTACAGACGGACGGTTAAATTCACTCCAGAAAAATTCATCAGTTCTTAAAAATAATTGTTTCCTGTTTTCCTCATCTACTGATTGTATCTACAGTTTATTTATAAAACTTAGGTACACAAAGCTTTGGGTTAGTTTTGTTTTTAATTTTGCTTTGTTCTTTAAGGAGACCAATTGAGTCTTTTTTAAACATCTTCCACACTCACATTATGGTCAGTTTTACCAGGCTGGAACTTTAAAAAATGGAGAATCAGGGAAATTGCTTAGCTATGGACTGGTAGGCACTCTTTTTTATTCTACTTTCAGTCTACCAGCATGTTTCAGTTACAGAATTCTTGAATTTGCAGTCAGTTGTTACATGTTTTGCACAAAGGAATGCTTTTTTTTTCAAGTTGATAATACCCCTTTGTGACAAAACTGAATAAATAGCATCATTAATTGAAGCGTGTGCTGCTTTGAGAGAAACAGCATTCCTGTGTTCCCTGGTAATGTGGGAATCTCTCAGTGTGAGAGATATACCTGGTCTGTGGTGGTTTGCTACCATTCCAGTGGGTGAAAACAATTTAATTGATTGGTTTATTGAAAACTGAGCTTGTACAGCCTTGAAAATGGGAATGATTGTATTGGATTTGGGCTTGGATGGGTGGAACAATGAATGTTCATTCATATTCATTGTATATTCCAAGGATTTCCATCAGCATAGAGTGGATTTCCAGTTAAAAACTGAATTAAAATGAATTTATAGAAATGCTTATTGGATATGTAAATATACATACACCAGCTTTCAATAACTGCCAAATAAATGCTTAAATCAGACTCTTTTAAGTATCACTAAAATATAGCTGTCATTCATGGATGTGACATTCATTGAATAGTTTCTGCTTGGGTACAGGTTGCAGAACTGCAGAGCTACTCTCATAGTAAGCAGTAAATAATTGCACTATTTCTTCTGTCAAGTGCATTATTTTATAAATGGCTTTTTGAATTGTGGCTTTTTTGGCCTGGCAGATTTCCTTTCTTTTTTCAAAGGAATACATCTTTTCTTTGCTATTTTCTTTGCTTTTTGGCATTGTATTCTTTCTTCTGGTTACATGTGTATTTCCTTTCCTGAACAGGCAAATGCTAAGTTTTTCTTTTCTGCAGAAGTTCTGCATTTTGGTCTTAACTGTCCCTTGTGAAAAAGCCTTGAGAGAAAACTTACAATTGAGTAATTCTGGGCTGTTGCTGCTGATGTTCTGGAAATCTTAAAGACAGGAGGGATTTGAAGAGAGTTGAACGGGTTACCCATTTTTTTGTCATTTATATATTTCTGCAGGCTTTCACATATGCAAGTATGAGCATATATTTCAGTTTATTTACAGAATAATTCTCATTTTCCTGTCCTGTGACAAAGTAACTTCTCACAGAGATTATATTCTGTCTTTCTAGTATAGACATTTGAAGGGGGCTGAATTTCAGAAGGATTGTGTGACCTGGCATCAAAAGTCTTAACTGAGAGCAGCTGCATCAGTACTTGAAGGGAAATTCTGGAGGACAATCAATCAACAGCAACTAGCAGCAGATATAGCTGTGTCACGGACACTCAAAATCAAAGTCTGGCAGTGGGGATTCTGGTTTTGAAGGTTCTGTAGAGTGCCATTACATCATGAATTATCCAAGGCCACAGTTCACAATATGCAGGGTTTAATGACTACCTTGAGTCTCTGCCTTAGTTGTCAACCCCACTCTGAGGGGTGGTGCTGCAGGTGGGATCACTGAAATAAATGAACTTGGTTAAAGTAGTTGCCACACCAGGAGGAGGTTAAGGGGGGCATATATACATATGGAATGTGGCCTGTTGGCTGTGAAATTGCCCTACAATATCTAGTAAAGTTTTGTTTCTTATGTAAGTAGTCTGGAAGATAGGAGCCTATCTGGCATGTTTAACTTAAATTCATGTGCAGTTCTTATATTGCTACTTCCGTGAATGAAGGGATGAGTTTTAGGCAATGGACATCCTCCTGTGTGTCTGCAGAGCAATACTAAGATACATCTGCAGGCCAGATGGATCTCACAGCCTGGCAGCTGCAGCAGAAGGGATTAGATGCTCTCTGTAATCCCTTCTGTACAATTCCAGACAGGTTATCCAGGCTCTCACCGTTCAACTCCACAGTTCATGTGGCTGAGTTAGCTTGAAATGTTTTAGGGCTTCCTTGCTCCACCTGAGCTGTGGGGACAGCATTGCAGGGACATCGAACATTTGTCTTCATTGACAACAGAGTACATCAGTAAGTACCCTCTAAAACTGTGTAACTGTAGGATGCCAGGCTATGCATATGTGTGTGCATGTGTGCACTGCTCTCTGGGCACAGAGAATTTTTGACTTTCACTCTTTTGACCAGTGGCCAGCGTGCTGGGTACCAGCTTGCTCCATGCTGAAGCTTTTGCCTGGTAATTAATGCAGTAAGTTGTACTGGAAGCCCAATGCCTGGTGGGCTACTGGGCAGGGTGTGTGGATGTGATAACAGGGCTGAGCAGCAGTTTCTGCCTGCTGTAAGGAAGTTGCTGTTGTTGGGTAGAAGATGGAAGCCTTATTCAAGCAGCTAAGGTCATATGAGGGTGACATTTGTTTTCAGGTAGATACAAAAGTGTTAAGACTCACTTTACAAATGAACTGTACAAAAATCTATTGAAAATAGATATTCTGTTACACTCTGAATTAACGGAGCTATTCTCTGGCCAAATAATGCATGGACTGTTTTCTTGAAGTATATGTTTATGCTGAACTATATGTTTTTTCCCTTAGGGTAGATTTTCAGCCGGTCTAAATTATATGGTGGTTTTGTAATCTGAGCTGATGTTAAACGTCTGAGCTGAGTCACCAGGTTTGAGTCCAAAGCAGACTGGAGATGCGTGCGCATGTTCTTTCCTTTTTTCTTCCCTCTCCTGAATGGCCATATCCTCGTCAAATTTCAGTGCAGTAATTTTTAGCTTTACCTTAAAACATCTGAGCCCAGTTTCCAGAAGTTGCTAGTTGTGATTTCCCAGCAGTGAGTTCAGAGGATGAGTTAGCAGACTGAAGGCAGTTTTCTCAGTGCAGTTTACTCCCCGAGTGACTCAGAGCAGGGCAACAAGGGAAAAGGACATCTCGACAAAATCCTGTCCTCTTTTTCTCAGTCTTTAGTTACCACAGATCAAGAGAGGGAGTGTTTTTGGTCCTCTGAATGATGTTTTAGAGGACCTCTGCCTCTTCCCCTAAGGAGGCCAGCTCCCTGGCACAGCCAGCACAGCATCAGGCATGTCATTTAGTCTGGCACCCCTGTGGAGATGGTTTGAATGGAAAAGTCAAAACATCTCTCTTGGGAGAAGATCTACAAAGTGCTGTGTCTTTCAAGATGCTCAAGTTGAGCTTCTGGGCAATTTTCTTGATTAAAAAGGAAATCTGGTTAAGAGATCATGCACATATAGGTTTGTTTCTGGAACCTGGCAAGTTTATTAAGTTCTTTCATCATCATTGCTTCAGGCTAAGCCACTTCTAAGAGTATCCAGTAATTGTCCGATTATGAAAGTCTGGGGGGCTTTGTTGAAGGAGGAAGTAAGGAGATCAGCAGAAAAATGTTTCTGAATTTAACTTGTCTCTGTGCTTCTGGAAAGAACAATTTATATTTCAAGACAATTACTATCCAATTAATTTAAAGCTGAATTAAAGCTATTTTAAATTTTATTCCATTTAAAAAGAGAGAAACTAAAGAACATTTTAGTATTTCAGCTGTATGTCAGTCCTGTGTCACCTATGATGGTAGCTTCCAATCATTTTTAATATCTTTCAAGAGCTCCCCAAATAAAAGTAGTATCCAGAACTGGCTGATCAGGGAAAAACATTGAACACAAATTTGCTGTCAGATGCATAAAATAGAAGAACTGGGGTGAAAAAGAAAGACATCTTCTTTTCCTTTTATTTTTTCTGATATATCCTGAGTATCCTTGTAGTTAAAAAGAAACTGTCAGAAGTGTAGTGATTTGGTTTTTCCATTTTATGTCATGTCTCTTTTGGTTTTCATTAGATCACAACTTCTCTAGGTTTGGAATGATCACTTTTTGCCTCCAAAACAGCCATCTCTGGACTTCTTTGTATCATCTACCTGCATAATTATTTAAAACATGCAGACCTAATGAGCACTCAGGCATTCTAGGTAGCAGTATGGAACATTTATGGATTTATATTAGCTGAAGGATCTCATCACTTTCTGCCTGCTGTTGATGCTCAGAACTGTGCAGTTATGTAATATGATGGTAGTTATATTTTTGAAATATTGAATTTCATGATCTACTGGAATAAAATTAAATTTCTACTACATTGTGGCAACAGGACACAAAAAGAAGAACACGGTTTCACCACAATCGAGAGAACAGCAGAACCCCCCAAAAGAGGACCCGTTTATTATGGATACACAATTTATAGGGTTTGCAGAGTGAGAGAGGATTGGAAGATGAATCCCACCTCTCAACCAGACTGGCTGGGTGACCAGTCCATCAGTTTTCCTTCTCCAGGAAGGAATGTAAACAAAGCCAGTGTTTTTAGTACAATGTGTGAGAAAATCTGACTCAAGAATATAAACTTTTCAGAAGGCTCTCAAAAACAGGGCGACACTACATGATACAAGATTATTAATTGATGAACTAGCTCATCTTAAAGACTTAGGATATAGCCATGGTCATGTAAGAGAAAAGACTTTATTACTCTCTCCTTGTTGATCAATGGAGAAAAATAGATATCCCAAAGAACTGATTTTTCTTAGTCCTTGAATACTGTGACAATTTTTATATTCATCTTTATCTTGGTGATTGAATAGGAAGCATCCAAATATGTTAGCTTAACTTGGATCTGACAGAATGTTAGCTAATGGAGAAAAATCCTTCTAATCAGTGAAATACCTTCTGAGAAATTCCATTATGTGGATTGCAGAAAACTTGATGAAAAATTGAGTAGAAATTCCTGGAAATATTCCAGCAGGAATCACAAGAAATGGACATCTGGGCAGAAAGATGAAACTTTTCTCTCATTTTTGTCTGCAGAGAAAAGGATGCCTCATGCCAGCTTAATCTGATTTTATTATTTTGTTGTGTTTTTATTTTATTTCATTTTATTTGTATTTTTCATAGACCAAATATGCGATCTGAAAGAGTATAATACAGGCCTGAAAGGAAGCTATTGAGTTAAAGAGCTATCCAGTTAATCCCTTTGTCTCAGGCCAAATCAGTTCCTGATGATCGTGCTGAGTAAGTAGCTGGTGAGTTTTACTGAGAGGGGCCCATCTGGCCTGCTGGCTGAGGTGCACAGCAGCTCTGGAGGAGAGAAAAGCTCTTTAGTGCTGAAGCAGGGTGAGTGCAGAGTGGCAAAGCCTATGAGGGGATTGTGGTTAACCATCACCCAGCTGCATAGGCAGGTTTTGCAGCCAAAAGTGAATTCTGACTATTCTCTTTTTGCCAGTTTCCAGTAGGTTTGAAACCAATATAGGGACTGGACTCCCACCTTATCTCAGAAAATGTGCCTTTTTTGAGTTCTGTGCAGAGAAGGATCTCCAAATTCTGAATTTATTCAAGAAGCATTTTCTCAGCCACTTCGAGCTCAGACAGATGGTCAGTTTGAACCTTACATTGTAGCATTTATAAATCTTTGTACTGAACAAAGCAGTGTCACACAGTGTGTAATTGGAAAACCAGCGTGTTTTCCCTTCTTTGGATTCTTAATGTGTTCTGCAGCCTATGTAATTATGGGGATTGCTTATCTCAGCATTTGGAGTGGGAGTGACATTTGAGAGATACACCAGGCATGATCTGAATGTGTCCAAAGGACAGCAAGGGGGCTGGTGAAGGTCCTGTGAGGAGCAGCTGAGGCACCTGGGGGTGTTTAACCTGGAGAAAAAGAGGCTCAGGGGCAACCTTATGGCTCTCTACAGCTTCCTGAAAGTAGGTGGGTGTCAGTCTATTCTCCCAGGAATAGAGGAAACGGCCTCAAGCTGCCCCTGGGGAGGTTTAGATTGAACATTAGGGAAAATTTCTTCAGCAAAGGAGTTGTCAGACATGGACAGTGGTGAACCTGTGCGTGTTAAGTTAATGGTTGGGCTGGATGTTGGTAAAGGTCTTTTTCAACCCGAATGATTCAGTGATGCTATGAGTAGGGGACACTTGGGTGTGAGTTGGGCAGGACAGCTCTCCCTGCCCATCTGTCACCCAGCAGCAGAGCCAGCGGTGCGCGGAGCACCCCGAGGGCAGGGAGCCTCGCCGTGCAGCGCCCGGCGCTCGGCTCGCTCCTCCGCGCTACTGCAGCGCTGGGCGAGGGCACTGCCCGCTGCCGTGGGTTAATGGGCACTTCCCCGGCAGCACCCTGAGCCCCAGCTCGGAGCACAGGCCGTGTGCGGCCGGTGCCGGGTCATGCGCTCGGGGCCAGCCCTGCCGAGCTGCTGTACTGTCAGTGCTGTGGGAAGAGGCTGGGAGCAGCACCCGTCAGCCACATCAAAGAGCACTGCATAAACAAGGGATGAATCACTGTTGGGAGTAAGATAAACAGGGATGCATGTGAACTCTGGTTTGTTTTGCATAGTGGGGTAGGATTTTTTTGGTTATTCCTGTGCTGGAACTCTTGGACCTCCATTCATGTATTTTTTTTAAACTTTTGAATATTTGACTGTGAAATCGCTTGACATTTCTTTTCAGTCTCGTTTAGTGAAGAAGGCTGGAGAAGAGGATTTTTCGTATCTGTATTTTGTGTGTTAAGTGGAACTATTTCCCAGTTTTAGTCCCTCTGTGATTAGTAATTGGGGAGTATATTTAGATGGAAGTAATCCTGAACTTGGGCCACTTAGAGATTAAGAGGAAATCAGTTCTAGTTCTCTCTAAGCTTCTTGTCAAGTACTGAAGAAAAGGCTGTGATACAGATAAGCAGCTTTGGTACAGGTTTCACTTTTCAACTGAAATACTTTGCTAAAGTTAGTATCTGCTGATTTCCTGAATGCCTGTATTTCCCTATGCTTTTAATTCAGATTGAACATTTCCGTTTGCCTTCATGAAACACTTTGCCTGGCCAGCTCGGTGTGATACTCAGTGATGTCACTGCTCTGATCATGTTCAGCCTGATGAGCTGAACCTTCATGGCAGGGCAGGTGCACACAGCTAATCCTGGGCATTGTCTTTATAGCATAGTCTGGGTGCAAATGCTGTTTCAGTGGTGCTTAGCAGGAATTGAAGGTGGGAGGATAATTCTTATTTTCAGTCTGTGGTAGGATGTGTGTGTTATTGTTCTGTTAGTTATGTTATTAGTGACAGACATCAGGAATTGTTAACCCAAAGAACTAATTTTCTTTTGTAGGCTGGAAGGCATTCTGTAAGGTTTTCATCTCCTTTCTGAAGTGCAAATACTTGAAGTAGTGTCTCTTTTGCCCTTCTGTCACCTCTAATCATTTGGGTTTTATGGCAATCATCTTTTCCCCTCTTACAGCATGAGTGTCGTATTTTTCTCTTTACAAATACCCTTAATTAATCTCACTGTGAGATACTACATAGCAGAGTACTATCTGACACGTGGGCCCCTTTGAGGGCCCCTTTGCAACCTCTTTTAATGATTTAGAAGATGCTCTAAAAGTTTACGAGTCCTGAATTTTTGGAGTTTTTTCCCCTGCAATAGAAGCTCATTTACATGTGAGTTTAACTTGTTGGTTGCAAACTGATTTCAGTTGCTTTATGTGTTTTGTTTGGATCACACTTGGAATTAAGTATAGGTTCAGACAAGTTACCCAGCATTTAGATTTGTGGTTTACTGTATTTTCAGAAACTAATGTGTTTCACCAGAATGATAGCCATTAGGACTTAAGAAAACGGACTGTTGCAAAGGAGTTAATGTTTTTCTCAGGCTGTTTTCATCTCTCAAACCATGGCATAGTCCTGGCTAGTACAAGCTAATTCTCATGTGTCTTTAACCATGGATGAGTTTGTCCATCTGCCACATATAAACTTTCAATATGTTCCAACAAATGCCAGTGCTGCCCCAGGTACAGCATAAGGTTCTGCAGCTGAAGGAAATTTCTTCATCCCTCCTATTAAAGCTTTGTCTTTAACCTGTAGTCTGCCCGCGCAACCCTTATTTTGCAGTGATTTTACTGCTGTAAAAACACTGCATACAGTAGTTCAGAAATATGTAAATCTGTGGCTGTGGGACAGAAGAAAATAAACTTAATAGCTCTCTATCAGTGTGTTAATTAATGTTGCCCAATCTCCTGGCGTGGTGGGCTGTGGTTCCCAGGCAGGTGCACGAGCTGCTTGCTGTGGTGGGCAGGCTCAGGAACAAATTGGGACCTCCTGACTCGGGGGTACAACTCTGTCACTGTGACACTTAACACTTACATGTAGTGTGTGCTGTCACTAAAATCACAGGGCTGGATCCCTGTGTATTTCACTGGCTTGTAGGGAAGGTAGTGGCTGTTTCTTATTAACCTTTCTGATTTTCAGATCTAGTGAATAAAACTTTGCATAGAGAAACAAGATGCTAACTTCCCTGACCCTCTTTTAAAAAGGCCCTTTTCCCAAAGTTTCTCTTTTGTCACTCACCTTGATTTTGGAGGCAAGAGTGTGTGGGAATATGGCAGAGGGCAGGTAGTGAACCCTGCTGATGTCCAGTACCACAAATAAAATGTCTATGCAGCCAAAATATTCCTTGTGTCAGGAAATGCTCTGTCATGTAGTTTGTGAAGTAAACGTGGTCTTCTCTATGTCACTTTTCTGTATGTGTAGAATCATTTAATTGAATTTTTGTTTCCTTCTTTTCTGCAGTATTTGATGCTGAATCACATACAGTGTGTGATGAACTGCACACAACTGGATAAGCTGAACTTTATTTTTCCCCTTTGTTACTTCTTAGTATTTCAAAACATCTCCCCTTTAGGAAAAGCTGAAAAAAAAGCAGAAAAATTTTTTGCTTGAAGAGTCCATACACTGAAATATTATTGAAAAGAAGATTGAAGATGAGTTATGATTCATCTCAAGTTTTGAGCAATGAGAGGGCTTATTTTCAAATGATAATACTTTCAGAAGCTATGGGTAATGAAATGCAAGTTCTGACTCTGAATGTATGGTGTGATGATATTGGCGTGACTCTTCCAGGGAAGACACTTCAGGGAAGTGTCTGCTCAGGGCTGAAGGAAAACAGTCAATGTCTGACAACTCCTCTGCTGAAGAAATTGCCTTGAATTTCTAAGGCCTTTGTTTTCTAATGGATGGGAAAAGACAACAAAATTTGACTGCACAGATGAACTGACTAGTTGGATATATACCTGTAGTCTAAAGTACCTCAGTCAATGGTTGGACATGTTTTTGTATGGTATAGAGGATCTCAGAAGCTATGCTTTGTACCTTATAAGAGGAAATCCTTACAGGATTATTCTATAGTAGCATAAATCTGGGATACCATATATCTACTGAAATATGTCCAACCTTACCATTATATTCAACACTTAACTCATGCTGCTCAAACAGTGCATAGAGAGTATTGTTGGAACTACCATACACATCATGTATTGCTGTGATTTTTATGGTAGAAGATGAGTTCATTATGTCTTTGCTCTTAAGGCTACTTCACTCTTAAGGCCAGACTTAAATTAACTTTGTTACCGTGGCTGTTCTTGCCTCATAGATTGTCTTGGACTATTTGCTTTCTGCTGTTTTCTGACTTATAAATGTTATTTTGTAGTGTATGGCTAACTCTGAATTTTGTTGTAAGTGCATCACGGGGTTTTTTAATGTACAGACACTCAGTTCTTTGCAGTGGTAGAGCAATGAAGAAAGAAATCGTACTCAGTCTGTGTCAGGCTTCTGTGGGAACATTTTTTGCACTAATACTTCTCCATTTAATAACTGACTGAGTCACCTCCTGTCTCACTTCAAACCTTCTTTTTTCCTTCTTTGTGATAGATCTCTGAACAACAACTTTTTTACGTGAGCCGACAGAAGTGGAGAAGAGATGGCCAGCTCAGCGCGGGAACACCTGCTCTTCGTGCGCCGCCGCAACCCGCAGCTGCGGTACACCCTGAGCCCCGAGAACCTGCAGAGCCTGGCCTCTCAGGGCACCATGCCTGAGAACATGAACTTGCAGCGTGCCAACAGTGACACTGATTTGGTGACCTCAGATAGCAGGTCTAGTTTGACAGCCAGCATGTATGAGTACACCTTGGGACAGTCTCAGAACCTCATCATTTTCTGGGATATTAAGGAAGAAGTCGATCCAACTGACTGGATAGGACTTTATCACATAGGTGAGTCGGAATTGTGTTGTCATATTTCTGAGTGTTTCTTGATATTTTGCCACTTTGTATTTTCTTTTCTGAGATGTGTTCTAGCACATCACAGAATTAATCTACAGATAAAGTTAAGCTAAGGCTGCAGAGAGTTGCCCTGGATTCCTCTTTGGTTTTCTTCATGCAGTGAACTACGTAAAAACATGATTCTAATTAATGTAGATCTCGTTCCACAGTGACCTGCTACAAGATGAAATGCATTATTCTTAAACAATAAATATGCATACAGTTTCCTGTTTCCACCTTTGCTGGTGGCTGGCTTACACACTGGAAAATTTGAAGTACTATACTCATCATGTAGCTTGATGTGCTTACAGTCCAATGCTTATACATTATCTTGGACAATAACCTCTTACCGTTTGTGAAAAGCTGCATTATCATTTGTATAGGTCTTTGATTTTGTAGAACTGAAATAGCATCATATCTGAAGGAGGGAAAAATTATGTTTATGAGGAATTCTTGTAGAAGGAAATCCTCTCCAGAGATTCTTTTGTGGGGTTTTTTTTGTGCTGTTCAGGCTGTTTCATAGGAGGGACCTGGAAAGAGCTCTAGGCTGGCATGCAAGGGCCTGTGGGTTGTGTGGGCATTACCAAATAATGTGACTCAAAAGGGATGGATCAGTAGGTCAGCTGGTGCTGAGAGCACCAGTAACCTATCTGGGTTGTGATTCTTCTCTGTGTTGTGTTCAGTCAAGGATGCAAACGTGCCTGCTGCATGTGTGGTTTGGAACTGCCCAAAGGACAGCCTTTATATCCCCACCAGGAAGGGAGCACTGCCAGCACCTGGGTGCCTGCAGTAGCACGTGGGTTTTGGTCGCCTTCTCAGGAATCACTTCATGTGCACTACATTTAAGCAGTGCACTGAATTTATCCAGTGCTCACTAAGTGGGACTGATGGGTTCATTTGTTCCAAAATTGTGCTGCTTCTCTGGATCTAATTACTCATGTAGAGAGAACAGTCAATTCAAGCTGCCAGAAGCATGATAACAGAAACTGATGGATACCACTGGAATTTCGTCTGTGCTGGGACTAAGTGTAGTGCAATGAAATTGGCCTCTGTAAGATTTTTGAGAGATACTTGCTGCACCATCTTTTCCCAAAGTGTTCCATCTCTGCATCACTTAATGTTACAATCTGTGTAGGTGCTGGGGTTTTTTTTGTCTGATATTTTTTTCCCCAACTGTAGTTCCACAAAGTGGACATTATCGACTTGTGCTGTTCCAGTGCATACCTGGCTATAAAAGCTCTATTGGAGTTGCTGCATAAGCTGCATTCTGTCCTGAAACAAATTGTGGATATGGACTAACCTTTAAGCCTAAAGGAAGTGTCTCCATAATAAACAGAAATGGATCTTCCCAACAGCATTAGCAACTGAAGTGTGATCTGTGCTGTAAAATGCACAGCCTGCTAAATAAGCTTAAGCATTCTAATTTAAATATATTGAGAACTTCATCTGCATAAAGGTTTAACAATCTTTCCTGGTTTTTTTATGGTTCACAGCACTTCAGGATTGATATTCAATAAGCTAAAATGCAGCAACTCTGTAAAATTCATATTGGTTCTTACTGTAGGCTGAAAGTGATTTTTATCTTATTTTCATGATTAAAAGTATTTCTACACTTGGTCTGTTGAGTCCCTAAAGTACAAAACAATATTAAGTTACCACAGGGTAAGAATGCTATAAGAAACACCCAAATTTATGTCTTCTGGGCCCTAAAACCCCCATTATATGACCATGTAATACCAGAATATGTGAATACTTTCTTGTTAACTGGTGAAAGGTCAAAAGCTTTTGTCTCCATTGCCACTTGAAGTCCATGAATGGTGATGTGAGTTTTGTATTGACTTAAAAGATGTCTGAGCAGAGTCTTTCCTTTAAGACTTGTGGTTTCATCATTCTGAATGATGAAATTGCACATTTTTTAACAACAGAGGTAAGGACATACTCAGTCTGATACCTGTCTATCTTTGATGTAAGTTTTTTGATCAACTGTTTCAAGTGTTAAAAAACCCTTTTAATTTGCATATCTTTTATAGCCACAGTTAAGGTAAGTTAAATTCTACAGGTATAATCCAGGATTCTCAGTCCTTTGTGATAATTGCTGGGAAGTACCTCCAGTTTCCACTTACTGCTTTGGAAGTTGAGGACGCTTCTTATTTTCTCAGGAGAGGCATGCTATTTGGTGAATATTTTTAAGAATAAAAGCTTCATTCTCAAACATGTTATTAACATTTAATGTAGTTGCTTGAGGTTCTTCATCCTGGGTTTTGTTTCAAATGAAAATTATTTCATTTAAGCCTCCCCTCAGGCACAGGCTTTTGAAGGCACTTGGAATTGTGTGTGGTCACTAACACAAGGCAGCACTGGGCCTCTGCCAGCTTGCTGCTGTACCTCCAGTATTCCCCTATGTCTTCTAGTAGAGCACCATATTTCAAGGAGCTAGGAGCAGAAAAAGGCAAATATTGTGCTCTTATTTTAAAATCCAAAAGCACAGTCCCGTGGCTTTTTTTTTTTAATGTTGCTTTCACAATTAACTGTCATGCAAACTGGATCAGTGTTGTGAGGGGAAAAAGTGGTTGTTGATTCTGTGAAGAGAAGGTGCACATTCTGAAATGAGCATCATTCTGAGCTCAGGCTTTTGTACGGAGAGATTTGGCAAAGGTCTGAAGCAATCCAGGTACATTTTCAGCTCAAATCAAGCTTTGTAGAATTACATCCATTATAAAAGGAATTGAAAAATGGAACATTGGAAACTGTCTTGCCTCTTCATTCATTAATTTCCTCAATTAGCATGTTCTCATTAGTTTTCTATAATGAGAAGGCAGTTCTGTGCTTGTGAGTGTGGTCTTACTGCTTGGTTAGAACTGCAGTCACTCACTAGGAATCCCACCAAAGTTCTGAATACAAGTTTCTTTGTAAGAGGCTGACCAGAACCCACTGCACACATTCACTCAGACATGGGTGGGTGCAGTTGGTCACAAGACTGTCAGCAATCAGAGTCACTGCCTCTGCTGTTAGTGCTTTGCAGGTGACTGATTGGCTTTCACTAGGGAATAGTAGAAGGAGCTTTTCCTAGTCCAGTACAACTTCAGTGAAATGTTTGGCCTGCTAAATGGTTATGAAAATAAATGTCACCTTTTTAAAATGAGAAAAGCCCAAGGGGAGAAACACAGAATCATCTTATTCTGAAGGACTGTTTTTTAATATTTTTTTAAGTGCATGTGAATTTTTTTTGGACTTCTGGTTATTTTATTGAAAAAGGGGAGGAAGTCATAAATGAAAAAATACCTAGTAGAAAAGACTCTATTTCATAAGACATTAATTCACAGGATAGTCCTCTACAGAAACTTTCAGTCTTTCATTTTTAAATGCAAGAAATTGAACCTAACTGAAAAATTCTACATAGCTAAATTCAGGCTTAGTTTTTCTAGAATTTTGTATTTTAAAGAATGTTTTTAGATAGATATGTAAATTTGCTCAGTTGTACCATACTTTTATCTTCCTCAGTTTCATCAATGTGTATGCTAAAACATGGCCTGTTTTCCTGCTGAGGGACTGCTTTGTATGCATGTTCTTTTTCTTTCCCAGTGTATTCCTAAGGACTACCAGAAGAGAAGTGTGTGTGAGGGACACAGTGTATGCTGTGAAGGCAACCGTCCTTTTTCCTGCTATTTCTGGATTTGTACTGGCTGAACTTTGAAAAGTGTCAGTAGCACTTCTGGAACAGTCTTGTCCATCAAGTTTTGTTAAAGCAGCTTTGTGTGTGCAGAGGTGAGATGTGTGGGAATGCAGATAGCACAGCTGTGAAAGCACTGAGGGCTGTCCCACTGAGGCTGCGTGCAAGGCAGAAATGCTGGTTGCTCTCTTTGGGTAAATCGGGCAGTGTTGTGTGAAACATGAAATTGTCAGATCTGAAATGCAGGCTTATCATTTTGGATTCAGCTTTAAGCTCTGCCTAGAATGGACTTGTCATTTTTTCTTCAGGGCTGCTGGTAATGAGGATTGTCACTTGAGAGTGACAAGGCATGATGAAATTTGAAGAGGGGGCTTTTTAGTGGAGATATTGGGCCAGTGCTTACTTTGAGAAGTAGAGGTAAATTTTCAGTCTCTCTGTACTAATGAGAAGGAAGGAAGGAAGAAATCCTCTCCTTAAAAATTTTTGATTTTTAATGAGGATTTAAACTGAAAACCTTCATCTTTTGGAGTTGTACAAGACTACAGAGTTTCATAAACATCCTCTTAGACCCGTAAGGTTTTCTTGTTTGGTTGCAACACAGCTTTTGCTTTGTATATGCCTGTTTTAAAAATTATTGTTGTTACAAACAATATTTAATATGTTGGAGGTTGGTTTTTATTTCCTTTATTTACCAGGAATCTGCATCTTGCTATGGCAAGAGTGGTCAAGCTCTGGAATCTTGTAGTGAGTAAAGCTGTGCAAAATGCTGGCTCCAGTTGCAATCAAAGAAGAGAAATGGATTTTGAGTTTGAAGGAACTATGAGATCCCAGTTTTCTTGCTACTGTGTTATTATAGCAACAGGCTTCCAGGACTTGCTTGGAAAGTGAGAACTGCTCAAAAAGATGAGCAGGTGGACTCTCCACTACTTGTGGAATGCTGAGGGAAGTTGCATCTTGATAAGTGTTATGGGTTGTCCTGAAGTCTCATCTTAAAACAAGACAGGAAGTACAAAATAAGGATCAAATAGTCAGCAGAGAGAAGCAAACCCTATTTCTGGTTAAAATAGATTATCTCCCATGGCCAAATTGCCCAGGTTGGCCTATTTTTGTCCTAATTTACGGAGTCCTATTTATGAGATGCATGCCCTCATTCTAGAGATCCTTAGCACATTTAAAATGCTGGCTATCAAAGGTCATTGAATTTGTTTCCCTCAGCTGCTTTACAGAGGCTTGATTTTTTGTTATACCTACATCATGGATGCAAAATAGCATTATATAATCAAACAAAAATAAAAAGAAACAAAAAAAGCCCCCATGATGTGAAGTTATATAGGGCAATTTAGATAGGTTCTGGGTTTATACTAAGCTTCCTAGGGTAATGGAGTTTGGAGCCTCTGCTTTTCAGGTCAGACAGGATTAAAAAGAAAAAAGCTTTTGCATAAACTGCCTTTAGTACACCTAAAATAGTGGCTCACATTAGACAGAGAGATTATAAAATGTTAAAATACTTTATTCCTAGAAGATTTATTTGATTTGCATTACAGAAAACATACAAAGTAATATCTTTATTATTTTCCAGAAAATTCTGATTATTCACTTGTGGTTTTTTTTCCCTTCCTTTTCTGTTCTTTCCTTTTCTGTACTTTAAAATGTGAGCAGTACTGTTCATGTCTGTTGACTTAGTTGCTAGGCATAAAACTGTTAATTTGTGGTTACTCCTCAGTCTGGCTGCTGCTGAGGTCTGCAAACCACAGGCTTGAGTTTCTGTGTAGAAGAGTCTATACCCAGTTGGCTCCATGAGAGTCTCTGGCTTTGACTTCCAGGAGGCTGGCATTGTGCTCTTTGACATCAGCCTCCGTGGGTGGAAAAAGCTGCCTTGATCATTTCAGACTTAGTAATATTTAGGGAAAGGCACCTCTCCACTGGGATAATAAGTGAAGGCAGTCTATTCTAAGAATTGTATCCTAAAATCCTATGTGGTGAGGCTGCAGTGGTCTAAAAAAAAAGTATAATAAACCAAGGGTCTTCAAAAGCTTTCTCTCCAGGTACTGCATTCCAATTTTATTCTTTCAGTTCTTCCTAGGTCCTGACCCACATATAAAGCTGCTTTTTCACCGACATGGAATTTGATACTTTTTCCTCTTCAGTTGTGAGCTGGTCAACTTTGCTCAAAAATCAGTGTGTGGACAGTATAACACCATTTCTTTACTGCAAAAAATTAGAAGATGGGGATAGAAAGTGTTTTCTCTATGTATTTTTCATTGCATGCAGTAGATACCTGAAAAAATACTCGTAGCATTAAAGTATATAAATTTTATTTGGTTTAAGAAGAAAATAATTAATTCCCTGCTAAACCCCCCAAAATCTATGATCTCATAGGATGATATATAAATTCAAGCTGTGACAGAGAAAGTCTTGCCAGAACATCCAAACTTTTCAGTTAATTGTGTTTTTTTCAGTTTTTGAGATAGTCCTGACCTGAAAACTAGACAAACATAGCTGCAGGGAGGACGTTTTCAGCTGTGTTGTCAGTATCTTTCCACTGCGAGAGGTTTTGGCATGACAACATTTATAATCCTTTGGATAGAAAGTGGTATTCTCCCCACCCTGCCTTTTTGAAGTGACTGTTCTAGCAGATGGGAAGATGGCAAATATAAACACTGGATAATGGAAAACAGTGTAGGCCTCTGGATTTGTAATATTCCCTTTTACCATAAAAGTGCCTTGTGTCAGCTTGTATTTTAATTTGTTTGAAGGAGATTGGTTTTAATTTTTTTTAAGACATTTCCTGTGCTGTTTTCTATCATGAAATCAACATGCCATACAGTATTTTCAAAACAGTTTGGGAAAAACAGTTATTCCAAGTCAACGATAACTGGATTGAAATAGGAGTTGCATTAATTCATTTATTGATTTTTTTCATGTGAGAAATAGATTATGGATTAATTTTGCATTATGCATAGTGTTAGAATTCCTCCTGTACATTTTTTATGAAGTTCTTGGCTCCTGTGTCTCCTGCACAGATTTATCAATGACTGTAAGAATCTGAATTAATGGAGAAATGTTATAAGCTGGGTGTTAAATAGGATATGTTAATGATGTGACTGGTGTAGGTAGAGCCACTGGGATGTGAAAAGATGAGACAAAAACATACTAGGACTCTGAAGCTAACACTTTATTGGTGGATATGTTTAATATAATATTTTAATATATTCTGATATTGGATACACAGGTTTTCAAATTCTAACTGGAGGAGGTTAATGAAGGTGCCAGTAGTGATTTTGATAGGCCTCCTTTCCTGGCAAAGTTCATCAAGATTTATCTGGAATTTATGCTGTTTGAAGGACAGAAAAGACCCAGAGAAGGGCCAGATCTGAAACTTCCCTGATATGGAAAAATTTTCAGCTGGGCCAGAGCGGTACCCAGGCCTGGTATGATTTGCCATTTTGGCATGAGGGAGGTTCTGATGGGGGTGAAGATGCTCGAGCTGTGCAGTTCCACTGACTGAGCTTTGCTGGCACTCACCCTGTGGGCACAGCAGAACCTGGGGATGTCTGCACTGGCAGCCTTTCCTCTCTCTGTGCCCAGGACTCCATCGCTCTCACTCTGGTGGGCAGCCAATTTGCAGGCAAGCAAACTCAGTGCTTATGAGCTTTGTTCAAGGTCTGCTCCAACTCTCCTCCTGAGATCTGCCTCCTTTGTGTGGCAGTCATGCAGGGTTAATGTCAAACTGTTTAGTCTTCCGATGTGTTTCAAGTCGCTGATCACTCATGTGTCAGTAGTCCTTGAAAGTTCATAAAAATTAGTAGGTTCATTGCCCTTGTCATTCCTGCCCAATGTGTGGTACTGCAAAAAACAAACCTACAATTTCCATAAAAATAAGGTAGTCATTCTGCATGTACTGTAGTAAGGCAAAGAGGGAAAACACAGATACCTATTCAGATATGCGATGAACTCTTATGCTCCATTAAATGCATCCTTCCTTGAGAATTTAAACTTTATCTGGTGGTCAAAAATGTAGTTCATGTGACTTAAGTCACACTTGAGGATAATTTTCAAGAGGTGAAAACTGAAAGCTTTCACTAATAGGACCTAATAGGTGTTATCTGTGAAGAGGACGAAGAACTCAATACTTTCCAGGCCTTGCAAAATCAGGATCTTAATCAATGTTTTATCTTTGCCATAAAATGTGGAAACAGTTTCTTGTATATGAAGCTAGTTAAGCCTAAATGAGTTTGACTTTATAAAATGAAATATGTGTAGAAAGACATTATAGTGCAGTAGTAGGCACATTTGGTTGTCACCAAGATAAATATCCAGTAATGACCTCATTAAAAAAGAAAAAAAGTATTCCTATGTTCACTGTTGTTTAATTTGTATCTAGAGTTTCATGCATGACATAGTTCAGCAGATGGTAGCCTGCAGGGTGGGGGAAAATTCAGTTTAACAAATTTTTCAACATAGATGCATCTCTCAATTTTAGTAGACTTCCAGACAGGCAGTTGCTTCCCAGATACTGAATAAGGGTGCAACAAACTACCAAAGTCAACAATGAATAAGATTTTTAGGAGTTATTGATGAGGTGGTACTTAATGTGCAGGCAACAACACTTTCTTTGATGTATTCTTAAACTTGTAAGTTTGAGAAATGAGGTGAAAAGTGCATTGTCCAGTTCCCTTCAAAAACCCTCTATGTGTTCAGAAGTGAAATCCCAGCCATCCCACCTGACATCAGTGCCACTGCCCCAAGGGATACGAAGAGCTATGGCTTTTTTTGTGCATTCACTAGTCTGGATCGTGAACACGAAAGGTTTGGGGTTTGGAAAGCAGTCCTAATCACAGCCCACTGAACTGAGTGCACTGCTCCTCAGTTAAATACAAATCCCTGTTCCAGATCCCCGTGGGTGACTGTGCTCGGTGCTGCTGTTCGTGCCCGCTGGCTGAGCAGCGCTAAGCTGGCAGAGCGTTTACTCTCCCAAGAATACAAACAGCTCTGGGCCGGTTTAGCGCCTCGAAGGGGCTGAGGGACAGCAGCAGGGGTTACCTGCAGGAGTGGGGAACCAGGAGTGGGAGGGACACTCTTGGCAGTAATTTGCCACTGGACCTGCTCTGCTGCAGTGTGCAGCAGTGACCCTGGCAGAGGCTGTGATGGGATGGGGTTTGTAGGCTGCTGTGAAAGGAGTGCGAGTCTGATTGCACTGTTTGCAATTACGTACTTGTGTCTGGGTTTGCTTGTATTGCTGGGAGTAGCTGAGTTGGGGAGCCTTTGTTTCTAGTTGCATTCAATCCTAGGTTCTGGTCATTGCCTGGAGAGTCCGGGCAAATTAATGCTGTTAAAAAATCTTCTACTGGACACGGAAAAGAAATAACGGAAATGTTATATGTGGGTGCTTTAAAGACAATTACACAAGTTAATAAAACTTCCTTGCCTTCATTAGTCTACAGTTTTGTGGGTTTTTTTGCTGTTACATGTCAACACCATGAGAGAGAGAGCTTTTTATTTGTGAGATTTTATGCTAAAAAGTTAAATAAGCAAAATCATTATCTCCTTTCTTAACTTCTGATGATGATTTTTGGCACTGGTTAAAACGGTACTGCACCTAAAGAATTGCAAAATGACCTTTGTATTTCTTCTGGCTTTGGTCTCATCCAGTTTAATCTGCGGAGCTACTTAGTACTTATAAGCAGTGTTTGGCTTAATTTTTCTCATCTTCATGACATCAACTCAAATATTTGAGATGAGAAATAACTATATTGATATGCTTTTTGTTGAAGAGGTAAATCTTAACTTTAAAGTAGTCATCCATCTCACTACAAAACTACTAAAGCCTACATGAGAGGAAAATCATCTGCCAATGTATAGGGGGAAAAAACTCATTCCTGTTACTCTGGATGTGACAAGATGGTGCTTAAGACCAGTTAGCAGTTTTTCGGGTTATTACTTAAAAACTCTGTTTATGCCATCAGTGCATTAACTCAGAAGTTAATTTATCTTGGAAATTCTTAATTGTCTTCAGCTGAAGTAAATTGCAAAAATCATGAGCGATCTTCCAACCTCCTTTTGCCCCTCTTCTCCATCTATATACTGCATGTCATGTGATGAAGAATAGGTTATAAGATGGTATTTTTTTAGATAATGTCCTTTTGCTTAGGACTGCTGTGCAGTTAAATGTAGTAAATCAAGACTTTGTAATAAAATTCCATTTAAATTTCTGAAGGAAAACTGTCTTCTGTTTAGCTAGAGCATGAATACTACCAGTAACTTTGAGGTGGCTTATTTGATACTCAAAAATATTTAGTAGTGCCTTGAGACGTTGATACATTGCTGGAAACCCTTGAAGGTGATGAGGTAATTCAGTGGTGTGTTACTCATCTTGCTGAAAAGGCTCTCTTGGATAAATGGTTTGACCATGGACTCTGTGCCTCTAGGAGTAACCACCGGGTCTGAAAGCAAACAGGCAACAGTGTTTTTAATTTAAATATATGGGAGATCCACTCAGCTGTTTTAGGGAAGGTTTTTTTGTCTTTGTAGGGAGAAAACAAACTTAGGAAAACCACTTCCTTATTAGCCATAGTATGTTGCTTTCAAAGTGGGTGTAAGGAGAGTTACGATGATGGGAAACAAACATTGTGTTTCACAGAAAAGATTTCAGATCCTTTTAGAACTCCTTCCTGCTTGTTTCTTTAGAAATCTAAGACTGGCTTATCTTACTGTGTGTATATTGGATGAATTTCTTCCAGGATGTGTTGGCTCATTTCCTTGAGTATGTCTAAATTTTCTGAATTTTTTTCAGTCACAACAGATAGCTCAAAAAGCTTTAAGGAAATGAGTCAACCTCCTGAAATAAATTGCTTACTGAATAGAGGATACTGTGTTCGACATCACAGATGCCCTTGATAGTTCTGTGGATACTAATTAACAGGTAGCCTCTGAAAATGTTATATGTGCTCCAGGTTCCAAAAGGATTTGGGAGACAACTATCCCCAGTGAGCACCTGAGCTTTCCTGTTAGGAATGTGGGGCATGCTTCTAGACTGACAGGTACTGCTGTGAGAGATGCAGTCAGGAAAGTGATAGGCAGGGTCTCTCATGCAAAATTAAGCATGTTGCTGAACTGAAGTGTAAATCAATAGAAGTAATGTAAAGATGCTGAGTTGAGGACTACGAAGCTTTCATAAAGCAACACTGAAGTCTGAAGGCTGCAAAGGCCAAATGCTTTGGCCTCTATTTCATTACTCATGAGCAATTTGCATTCTGGTTCCAGGAGCCCTTGCTGTGGGTGTCCGGAGTGTCCTGCAGGTGCCCAAAGCAGGTGAGGTTGTTCTGTGAGGAAAGGCCCAGTACCTGGCCTCTCTCCCTTTCTTGTGCAGGAGTCCCAGCAGGGAGTTTCCCTGCTTGGGGCTTTGCTGAGTCACTGTGCTGGCAACTGACTGCAGTCCTATATAGTTCAATTAAAAATAGGTAAGAGGACACCATTTTAGTAACATATCTGTCTTATACAGTAGGTGGGCAAAGGCTTCGAGATTTTCTTTGCTTCCCAAGGATTACTCAGCAACTCAGGCAGAGAAATGAGAAAGCCAGCACCAAACACCATGATCTGGGATTTTCTCTCTGATGAGCCAAACTAAAAGTAAAACCAGATGGTCCTTAATATTTAAAAAGTTTGACATCTGGATCTGGATCTGAACTTTGAACTCTGAGGCAGCAAGTAATGAGCCAGCTTGCCCTGCTTTGGTGATTACACAGAAAGTCCCTGATGCAGGCAATAAATACCCACATCTCCAAACAGAGGTGTCGTGCATCTCCAGACAGGTGGCGTGCACTGTCAGGCACGTGAGGGAAATCCGAATACATGCACACCACAGAGAGGAGAAAGCCTGGAACATCGGCAACGGACCTGACCCTGTTGGTGTGTGAAGTATCTCAAAACACTGAGAGTTGTATAAAAAAGCAGGTACAAAATACAAATCCAACTGCAGTGGAAGGAGACAGAATAAGGTGTCTCTGGTTTTGTGGTTGTCAGTGATTGTTGCCTGTAATTTGCAGTCATGAACAATTAACTTGCTACTTTTCTCTTGTTGGAGCACACGTGTTGGTCATAGTTTGATACTGTGATCTGTAAGCTTTTTAATACGACCTTTAGGAGTGAAGTAGCAGTGTGTGTGAGGAGCTGCAGCTGCAGGTGCCTTAGCAGTTTTGTCCTGGAATTCAGTGCAGCTGAAATCTTTTCTGAGGGAGGAGCACAGGTATTTCATAGTTATGAAAGAGCTAAAAGAAGAGTGAAATGTGAAGGGGGTGGCAGCAACCACAAACTAATAATTCCAAAAACCAAGTATGATTTATGGGCAGTTATAAAGCAACCCCACTTTACTGTGGTGAGGATTTAGGATATTAATGACTTTTTTTCCCCTCCATTTTTTGTGATACTTATATGGGGTATATCTGTTACACTTTCTCTCCAGCTACTTACAAATATTTCCAACCCTCTCTGCTTTTTTGGTCCAAGTCCAATTAAGTCCAAGTACTTAATTTTGTTGTTACTTTTTTTGTTTAATAATTCCCTGTTCTTGAGGAGGTGGCAGGGTTGGACCCCTGTGACCTCATGGGCAGGGAATGGGTGCTGCATTCCTCTTAGCAAGGACAGGCAAAAGGACAAGATAGTTATGGTTTATTAAAAAACAAACAAAAGCATTACATTAATAGAAGCATGCCTGTTGAAGAATCTGAAGAAATTATTGATTGATTTGGCAGGAATGCAGGAAAGAAAAACAATGCTTGACACAAGATTGACTTGCAGGTTGGCATACCTATCTGTTTGCAGCTCCAGCTTGAGCACAGGGGATGGTATATCCCAAGTGTGGTAGAGAAAATCAGCAAAAATAGGTGGCTATAGCCACCAGGACAAACTCCTGGCATATTGTGACAAAATAGGTTTGGTGGTCTCAGCAAAGAACCAATAAAAACTTCTGAATGTCTGTCAAACAAACAAGCCCCAGGCTGCAGTCCAAGGGAACCCGAATCAGGTCAGGGACAGTGCAGGAATGCAGGCACTGAGACAGCAGCGAACACTTTATATTTCCTCCATCTGTATACCTTGTAAAAATAGCATCTTTGAAAGTGTATGTGCAAATTTGGAATGTGCTGTGCTCCTGGTCTATTTCTGGGTTATCCTGTGTCTGCTTGAGGATTAATTGAATGTATAAGCATGCTATACCGTTTGGTGGACAGGACTGAGGAAAACATGATGTGCTTCTGTAAAGTGAACTGGGTCAGACTTCAGTCATATTCTCATCCAAAGAACCTGTTCTCCTGGTGACTACAGTGTTTCCCTAATTGTACTGTTAAATTCTGCAATGTCAGCATGCTAGTGCCAGATCCCCAAATGGGATAATCTGTGTTTGCAAATAATCAATGACATACCAATGTAAAATTGTGCAAAAATGCAGAAACCACAGCTTGGCTGAAAATTATGCCCTGGGGACTTGGTTCACAAATATTAGCAAAGTTTACAGCTCCCTGTACTAACTTGTGGCTAGTTAGATGGGATATAACCAATCTGTTGTGTTGTTTGGTTTTTTTTTTTTNNNNTTTTTTTTTTTTTTTTTTTTTTTTTTTTTGTTTGTTTGTTTGCAGGTTTATATACTTTTAAAACCATGGATACCTTTTTTGGTTTTTTTTGTATATTGCTTGCCCACTTCTTGGATTTACACTCCCACATTGAGTAGTTCTGCTATGCTCACTGGAACAATATATGTCTTGGGAAACATTTAGAATGTTTTATTTCAGGTGCAACATGAGTAGGAAATGCTTAGAAAAGATGTTTGCTTTGTGTAGGTTTGTCGGGCTTCATGATGAACTCCGATTCTTGGGCCATTTATTCTTTTTGTTAGTCAGTTTTACATTTGGGTTAAATTACCAAGACATTGAAGCATGACAAAAGTATATTGTCTAAATATAAATATTTTTCTGTATTTCAAACCAGGAAGCTTCCTGACTTTCTAATAAATTCCCTAAGAAACCTATTACTGTCAAATGACAATAGACTAGTTTGCGTTCCCGCTTAAACAGCTCATAATATTGAAGGTAAACTTAAAAACAACAGCTGCTAAGGGAATATTAAATCCCACAAGATCCTTAAGAGATATGTGCTGCAGAGACACAGAATAGAATATTTTTTGACAAGTTTCAGAAACTACAGGGATTTCTAAAAGGCAGTGAGTAATCGCTTGAAACTGGCAAAGAGATTTTTTTTTCCCTAAGAAAAAATCTTTTTGGGAATGGACTTCAACACTGAAAGTGAAATGCTAGCTGATACTGTGACTGTCAAAAGGCTAGAACAGCCTAAAAAGAATATTGATCAATGTCAGAAACTGTAAGCAATAATCAAGTGCAATCAAAAGTAAAGGTGAGGAATCCAAAGGCAGTCCTTTCTCTCCTTTCAGCGATGAGTCAGTTCTGTCCACCCAAGGATGCCACATTGCTGAAAATTTAGATATCTGTGCCATCATAATAGGTCCAGGGTTTAAACCATCAACCATTTGAGAATGCAAAACCCAAACTAACCTCCTGGATCCCGAGATGTCAGCTGTTGTATGTAGGAAAACTCTTTTCTGGGTATCTGATCTGTTCTGTGGGTGTACTGCTTCTTGTTTTAGCCCTCATCCCTAGCAATAAATAGCACTTCCACACACACACCCCCCCAAAAAAAGAAATAAGTCCAAGTAAATACCAAATAAAACAAGGGCTGGAAATGCAAAAGTGTTTGAGGGTAAATGAACCTCCACAGGACTCCTGAGGAGTGTGTTTGGCACATATGTTGCTTTTTGCTCATTCCTTCCAGGAAAGAAAAGGGAACTGTGGGGAAAGCTGAAGGTGGGACTTAGTATCAAAAGCAAAATGAGAACACCCAGCTAGCTGGCCATAAAAGCAGCTGCACCATTGCTGTGTGCAAAGGCTAGGTCAGCTTTTTGGGTGATGCTGGCTCTGTAATTCAAAATGCTTTGTGTTCAGAGCTTAACACCCTTGCTAATAATCAATTCATCTTATTTTTTTTTAATACGCCTTACAGAAAACTTTCAGTAATTCTGGTAGAAACTTTAACTGGCAAAAGCTACTTGTTAGAACTGCTGGAAGGTGTACATATGTGTTAAAACAATTTGCTTTCATGGTTACAGCCATTCTCCTTCATGGCCATGAGCAGAAGAAGCCATCTGGCAACGGAGTGCCTCCTTCTCATCACACATCTGAGAGCTTCCCACAAATGAGATTTCAGCTCATTAGCATACTTTATGCCCTTACAGGGATTTGATAAGAAATACATACCTTTTATCTCTTGTGCTTTCTTCTGAGTTGCATGTTTTTTGTTCAGTTCTAGAGACAAAATATATTTACTGAACTTAGCCTTTTGATTGCATATAGACATTAAAGATTTTTTTCTGCAATTTATTCAGAATTATCATAAATACCTAATGAATCTGTTTGGGTCTGTGGCTCTTTCCTTGAAAGCTGTGACGTGACTGGGGGGTTAGAAGTGTGAGCCCTTGCTGAATGACACTGCTCTTGTGCTGATGGCTTCCTTTATTTTGATAGGTAAAGACGAAAAAGTTACTTTCAGGTGTAGCTGCTTATGGTTGGTTGGTGTTTGTATCTCTGAAGCACCTGGAAGGTCTTGTTTAAGATGTTGGACATAGAGAAGTGACTGATCTGAAGTGACTGAGCTCATCCTTTGAGCTGTATCAATATTTTCTAGCATTTGTAAAATGTAAATATTTCTGCCAGTAATAGGTCTGTTAGAAAATGAATGGGAAAAGAGCGTATCAGGTGGATAATGCACCAGTGAATTCAGGTCAGTTTTTGGAGAAGATAATTGCAGAAATGGAGGGATTTGTGTCACTTGAGTAAGTTAGAATGAGGTTTTAAAATTATTGCTGTGATGAGTAACTAGTTCTGGCTTTTCATCAATTTTGAGGATGATCTGTCAGGTGAGTTTTTAGAATTTATAAATTTATTAGCCTAAAGGCCATGTAACCTAAAACATAGATTCTTACAATTTATCATCACCTCACTTTGAGGACTAGAGGATGAAAAAGGGAAATAAGCACAATATTTGTCAAAAAGGGTTTGCAAAATTTATGTGAATTTATAAAGTACTCATGTATCATTATTAAGTTGTAGGGCAGGGGAAATAGGATGGCTGCTTAATAATTAGGCCTGGAATGGCTCCTGTTAATTAGGACAAGACGTTTTGTAGTTTATTAGACAAGTAGTAACAGGTTTGATATTTCCCTGAGCTACTTCTTAGGGAACACATCTTACCACTGGCTGGGTTTCAGATAATAATGTACCATTGCTACTGTAAACCCTGTATAAAACAGAGTAGTTTCTTCTGCTGTATGAAAAGGTGGAGGAAAAAGGAAAAGAGAGCAGAAGGATGAGCAAAAAAGGAAACCAGGAAACTAAACAATGTTCTGTGCAAACCTACAGATCACTAACAGCAAATATGCTTGCAATGAATTTTACTCCGTTTCATGGGTAGCCAACATGAGGCATATTGCAAAATGCTGTCTGGAAATAAAGGTGAGAACTCAAGCTGAATGTTTCTGTAATAGACAGTTGCCAAGTACTTGTTTCCTATCTGAGTTTAAAATTTCATAAATATAAACAGAAAACAATGACACTTGGCAATAAAAGGAAAATACACATATAAAATAACATGGGTATGTTTTTGAAATCTCTTCTAGCCTGTTGTGCTTTTCCTACTTGTGCATTGCAGTGATAGGTATGGTGTTTAAAAGGCAGATGTACATTTCATAATAATTCAAAATGGTGTTTAGTTTTAGATTTGCAAACAACAACAACAAAAAGTAAGAATAGAACACAGTCATCAACTCTATTTTAAATCCTCTCAGTTATGGCAGTTGTGTTTGCTGACAATTCCACAAGAAAAACCTCTCTTTGAGGTATAAGTCATCTACAGAAGATCGACATGCAGAATAAAGTGCACTTACAGTTAGTTTATGAGCTAATAATGGCTGTCAAATGAGCCCATATTTTACTGAAATTAAACCCAGAAGAGATCATTACATCATTCAGTATAATCTACTATGTATTACAAGCCACTCAGTGTTGTCCAAATTACACCTCTCCTGAACATTCCCACTCTGAGAAGATGAAAATGTGACCATTGCCAGAGAGCAGCAGCAGTCTGAATGGGAATAATGTTCTGATTGCAGAGCAGGAATCACTCCAAGTACGTTTTGAGGCTGAGAAGGAGGGAAGAGGGATGGCCATAACCATATGGCCTTTCCTGAAGTGGTTTCCACTTGAGAAATGTTTGACCAGAATAAAACAAACACCAAGCAAAACTGCCACTTTCTCGGGGACCTTTCTGCACTGGGTGTCTGCATACATGACCAGATGTTTGCTGGTTAATAAATAAACCAGCATGAAGGCCATAGAATAAATGACCCCTCACTTTTTCGGCTGGCTGTGGGGTTACCTGTGATGTGTATCAGGACAGCCACAGCAGAGAAAGCTCTCTCTGTAAGTGCAGCTGTGCTAGTAGCAAAATTGTGCTTTTGTTGGTGATGTTTATTTACTAACAGAATTTCCCAGGGCAGGATAGGCTATGTAGACAAGAGCACGGCTTTGCTGGTATCACATCTTCCAGAGCAGGAACACCTTGTTATATTTTCGAATTTTTCTGGCAAAGATTTGTGATGGGAATGTGGTCACAGATAAAAGTGCATGCTCTTTATCCTTGGAAGCTGCAATCCTTTTCTGTGTGTGGCTAAAGCAAGCTCAGCAGCTCATGTGCTGCCAGCAAACAAGTGCTTATCTGACACCATATAAGGCTGTGGCTGAGGAGGAAAATGATGAAAAACATTCCACAATAAACTTAGACTGGCAGATTTAATATGGCACAGAAAAGCTTAGATTTTTTTTTTTCTTTTTTGCTTCTAAATTTAGCTCTGACAGCATGTGCCCCCACAATAACCTTTTAATGTTAATTAGGCAAACACAGCTTGTGTTTCTAGATATTCTAAACAGACCTGTTCCAGAACAACAGGATTTTAGGATATTGGTGCACACAGGGTTTGTTGTTGTGGAGTTTGGTTTTGGTTTTTCCCTCCTTGGACCTGATACTGTTAAAAGCAAGAGAAACACCTTTAGGATACAAGAATGTGGAAGTGTCAGGATGTGTTTGGGGGTATGATGGGGAACAGGATATAACAGTGACGAGCATATTGAGAAGGAATTATGGTTGTGAAGATGAGTTTATCTGAGTTTTAACAAGATGTGAGATGCAGTGAAGTGCTTAAAAAAAAAAAAAAAAAAGGAAATGATGCTACTGGAGAGAGACAGGCTTCTCTTTTCCTTAGCATATTGCTTGCATCTTTGCTGTCCTCACATCCTCTAATCTTTATAATGCAATAGCCTTCTAAGTTATTGTAGTACCTTAGAATATAGGTACAGTCCAACTTTGGTAGCCATTGGTGGCCTAAATCTGAGTTTCCAACCTGTTCCCTGCCTAGTGGCCACGGCTTTTGGCAGTCTCCATCTTCTGCAGACATCACTTACCCCGAACCATCAGCAGCTGAGATGACTGAGTTGACAGGAGAGGTGGTGCAGCTTTTGCCTCAGCTGTGTGCTGCTTCCTTCAGGAAGAGGTTGAAGCACCCCCCAGGCCCTATTTCCCCCCACATACAGCTAGCTGAACCTCAAGGATTAAATGGTAGGTGATTTATTAGCATTTTGTGAAGATGTTGGGAGTCTCTGCAATATCATTCAGCATCTAATAGTCTTTATGTCTGTCTATGTGCAGCACCATTTGTCAGAGTTTATTCAGTGTGGTTCTCTAGCTTAATTTTGCTCCAATATTTATGCCTTTCTTGTAGTAGCCAGTCTTTAGTAGTGCAGTGCAGGAACAGTAAAGCATTGTATCCATGTGCTGTGCAGGATGTGCTTTCCAGGTGAGCCAGGTCAGCTGGCAGGTGGCTCACCATGCACAGGGCACTTGTGCCGTGGGGCTGGCACATGTGTGAAACCTGAACTGTAGATGGGAATGACGTGCACATCGTTTATGAAGGAAGATTAATAAGATTTTCAGGAAAGAGGTTAAGCTTGAGGTCATTTCCTTCCTCTTGTTACACTTTTGAATTTCTGCCAGTAAGATGGGTGAAAGGATTTATTTTTGTCTTTGAATGCTTTGAATTTCAATAATGCCTTTACTTTGAATACAGAGAAGTGGAATTCCACTTTATTCCTGCCATTGTACTGTCATATGTCTGAAAAAATGACTTGTATTTTTTTTCACTATCTTAGTGTCTTGCATTCTAGTTAACTAATCCTTTGAGCTGCTGCTGTGCCTTGAAATATCACATTGTGTGAGTGCATATGGAGATGCTCTGATCCCTATATTTAGTAGTTAGAGGTGTTAGTATACATAAAGAAGGAAACAAAATGTAGGGGTATAATTCCTAGAAAAGAAGGAAATGGCCAATGTCACAATATAGGTTGTGTATGAAAATGAGAGCAAGGATTTTCCCACTCAATTAAGTTTCAATAGCAAGAAGATTTCATGGTTTAGTGTTTGGATGGGATGCATGGTATGGTTTCTGTGCTCTGCTTCTGCAGCTGAAGTAGGAGTGAAGTGTTAGAGAAGTTGTTGTTTTTCCTGACCATCCTATCAGTCACAAGTAGAAAAATTAATAATGGTTCTTGCTGTGTAAAGCAATAGGGTGTAATAAAAGCAACATATTAATGTACATAGTGAGTCACAAGGGGCACGTGAGGGTATGCGAGGGGAGTCTTTCTGCTTCTTGCCCTCAGCTCAGGGGCAATCACTGGAGGTACATGAACCTTCAATTTGGTTGTGCAACAGGAAAAATTGCTGCTGTGCAGTAAGGAACAAATACCTCTTTTGCTTTTTTGACCATGGATCATGATATTAATTATCAGATTACAGATGATGATCCTTCACTAATATAGTGAAGGACTAATGTAGCAGGACTGTGCCACCAGACAGCCAAAATCTGTTTCCAGGCTGGAGTTCAGAGTGTTGCTCAGCACCCTCTGGCAGTGCACGATTACCTTCAGGAAGAGCTGAACAGCAGCTTCTCTCCTGTGTGAGGCTGTAAGAGCATCTGTTGTACCTTTTTCTGCCTCTTTTCTGCTCTTAACTTCTCTCAGCTGAAGATTTGTGTCTTGTATTTCCATTCATTTCCAAGTTTTCCAGTGTCCTGAAGAGACACTGAGAGACTCCTGAGAGAACTGTGATAGTAGGATCTTGTAGCTCCTTAGGGAGCTTTTAAGACTGTCCAAGAATTTTGTTCTCAACCTTTTTTGGGGTTGCTCTGTTGGTATTCAAGGGAGAAGTGTTTCCAGCCATTTAGTACACAGCAGCGTGTTAGATTTCTCTTACAGTATTCCAGTTGTGATGTTCTTTCCCCTTCTGTCCTTTGAAGATACAATTCCTGGAGGTGCTAATGCAAGCACAAAGCAATACATTAGCTTTCATCTCTTCATTAGCAAAGAATCCATCTTAATTTCTTTGACTGGAAACGTTTTTTGAAAATTCTTCAAGCTGAGTAAGAACAGATACTCCTATAAGAGCTGGAAGGGCTTTTTTTACTGTTTTTTGGAAAAATCTGAGTATTACTAGGAAAACCAAGATTTACTTTGAGAGCCTGAACCTACAGCTCCACAAGTGTGCAAAGTGCGCTGTGAAAGATCCCATCTGAGACCACGGACCAGACTGCAGATTCCTTTAGGTACCCTTTTTGTTCTTGAGGTACTGGGACTGCTTTGGTGCGGTTTGGGTCCTTGCCACAGGATGAAGAAGTTTCAGGTCAGCTGCAGTTGTAGTTCCACCAGGAGTCAAAGCATCTGGGGGAATAGAGCCTTGTGCAAGCCCCTGCCCTGAGGTGGCATTTACCTCCCTGAAAGAGGACAGGTAGTAATGGAAGCTCTCTGCCACCTGCTTATCCTTCTGCCCAGGAGTGCCCTGTGCAGAGTTATCCTGGGTTTAAGGCAGCTCCATCCAAGTCAGACGTCATGGAGCAGTCCCCTTTTCCCTGAAATGACTGGATTTGTGGGGAAGTCATGCGGGAGAGCAAAATCCTGTGTAAACAAAAGGCAGCACTTCCAGTGAGCTCCTGCTGTGCACATTGCTGTGGCTGCCTTGCCGTCATTTCTAGGATTTAAGGATCCTCCTGTTTACATCAGCCCGCCCGTGCTCCGGGGCCGTGGCCATGCTGAGGAATCCTCCCATGGCCAAGGCAAGGAAGGAAGTGGAGGGAGGATGGGGCTTCGGCATCCTGTACCCTTCGGAGGGGAGTGGCTGCAAATAGCGGAGCTTGAAGGACGTAATTAATACCTCCTGTGTTTGAGCACGGGCTGCTTGAACGCAGAGGAGTCCTTGAATAAAGGAGAAGAGGCAGACGATGGTGTGTAACTGCTCGAAACTGCCGCGGAGTTAGAGAACATCCTTCCGAAAGCCTTTCCTTCACACGACAGGAGGAAGGGAGAGGACAGACGTGCCTCGTGGAGCTGAGCTTATGCAACAGTGCTAACACAGAGCTCAAGCCCCCAAACTTGAGCTGCACGGGCTGGGTCCAGAAGGCAACTTCTGTAGAAAACACTGGTTGTGATTGGGAACGAGGATGCTGTTTTCAATATCCATCCTATAAAACATTACTTTATTTTATTCTTCGGTTTGTTAACTGAGCTCTGATGGAGGAATGCAGTTTAGGATCCACAGGCATCCTTTCGAATGGCCAGGTAAGGCTAGAAGGTACAACTTAGTGTTGAGCTTTAATTTCAGCAATGGTGCTGTCTTTCATAGGAAATATTTTGGTTCCGCCAGGTAACCTGTGTTCACAGGCTGTGATGGGGAGTTCTGAAAATCAGAGAAACAAGCTCTGGCATAGTGGGTTAATATTTGTTTGTGTGGTACTAACTGATACCTGGTGTATTTTAAATGGATTGACATAATGCAATTTATTATAGTAACTGTTTGCAGTAGAAACTCTGCCTTGAACCTGTTAATTTACTTATTGACTTTCTAGAAAAGGAGTGAGGCCTCAGGTGATATAATTTATCTTCTCCTTAGAAGAACTGTCCTGATACAGTTTTCAGTTGCTTTTAAACATATTTTGGGTATGGGGAAGAAATATATTTAGTTCATTAGTTCAGTAAACACTGTGCTACTTCTTTAACAGTCACCATGGATTTTTATTTTTATTT
Organism: Chaetops frenatus; assembly: GCA_013400775.1. NCBI lineage: Eukaryota > Metazoa > Chordata > Aves > Passeriformes > Picathartidae > Chaetops > Chaetops frenatus. The sequence continues at coordinate 131,085 of VZTR01025971.1, forward strand.
ATAATATTTCTAGAATTAAAATTATTAGAAGTTACCAAAGGGAAAATACTGCACAAAAGTTAGTGTTGCAGACTTTCCCAGTCATTTGCCCAAAATCCACTGTAAGTATTCTTTGGAATGTTCTTAGTAGTCTTACATTTTGGTGACAGTCTGCTTTACTGCTTGGAAGTCTGTGCTCACACTGAAAAGCAGAGTGCAGCTGCTGGCATTGAGATTGAGGTTTTTGGAAGTAATGCAGTAAAATGCATGTAAATTAGTTTTTTGTTTTACATTGGAAATGCCATCCTAGAGATCTCCTGACGGCTGGCTCAAAATCCAGTTCAGGAATATTCTCTGATACAGATTAACCACAAACCTGTTACTTTGAAACACCAGGTGAAATGATGGAGTAAAACAGGTCGGGGGCTGACCCTTCTTGGCAGTATGTTTATGAGAGGAACATCTGATGGCAGGTCCACAGATCTCAGCCTGAGACAAAACTAGATGTAGCCTTGCTATTCACCAGCCTTCCAGCTCCGCTGATCCATGCTGGAAGAAAACTCCTGGCAAGGGAAATAAATGAGAGCGATGCTTTAAAAGCTCAGTACCAACACTCCTCTGAATAACTAGAAGCCTTGCACACACCATCTTCATTGTCCAAAATTTATTGACATTAACCTAAAATGTGAAAGCATTCTGACAATATGAACCTAACTTAAAACTTATTGAAACTGAACAATACAAACACTTCAAAAGATTTTGTGTAAAGCATCTTCCAGAAAGGAATGAAAAATTGGAGATTGGGATGTAAATCCCAAATGAGGATAAGAGAATTATGCAGGGATACAATGGTGTTACCAATGTGATTGATCTTTTCTGAGCTAAGCTGCATGGATTTTTCAAGAGCTGTGAGTTAGCGTACCATATATGGTAGTGAAAGATGAAAATTGTTAAGTTGTATATAATTAAAGCTGACAACCAGAATCGATTAACATCACCTTTGCTCTGGTATGAGCATCTTTATAAATGTGTTAGAGTAAAGAGATCAGAATGCAAAAGTTTGAACCTCTTAGATTGCTATAGTGATATTTGCTTATTACACAGGAAAAAATTTAAATCCGTGATGTATCTACACCAGGAATTTGTGACTTCTATAATGTTTTGGTATTTTGAAGAATAAAAATAATTTGTGTTGATGAAAGCAACCCTTTTATCACACAACCTAACACTACTGACCACGGAAACAGGGACCAGAAGATGAATGGTGGTTTGCGTGTGACTGATCTGTGCCTATTTCAGGTAATCAGTAGCAGTTTCTCTTTATCTGTCTTATGAAAGACTGTATCTTATTTATTTATTTGTTGCTTTAAACTATTCAAGATGGCTCTGTGAGGTGGTGGATTTCAGGTAGCTTATCCTTTTTTTCCTGAGACAGAAATGGTGAAAGATACCAGACACAAAGAAGAAAATGTGAACTCCTCAGAAGCCTCCTGACCCCAAATGTCAGAGACTGGCTTAGCACGGCTTCCAACACTGTAACATCCTTGTGCAAAACTGGGAGTAGCAGATGATAAAACAGATGATTATGCAGCCAGACAGGCTGGAGAAATGGGTAAACAGGAGGAACCCCTGACATGGGGATGGGCTGGGAGCTGGCTGTCTGCAAATCAGCTTTGCAGAAAAAGACCTGGAGGTCCTAGAGGACAAATTGAGGAAGAGCCAGCAGTGTGCCGGTGCAACTTAATGCCAGGTTTGGCTGAGTGTTTAGTAGTTAAATAAAGGAAACATGGTTACTCAGAACGGGTTTGCTTTACAGTGATTTCAGGGAGCATTACTAAGGGTGAAGTTCCACACAGTGACACATTTATTATTACCCACTTTTTATTGTAGAGCGTTATCTCACATATGCTGATTTGTACAGGGGCTGCAGCTCTGAGAAGTTATGTTCTGTAATATTTTAAGTCTAAGAATTACTGAAGATAGAGAGAAACTGTGCATCTTGCATTGTTATATTTCTTTCAGAAGTGCAGCCTCACTGGACAAAATACTGATGCAGTAAGACAGTATTTTGTTGCATATTTTATGTTTTGGGAAGGGATATTTATATCTACTCTTTGGCCCAGATTCTGGAACAGCCGCCAGTTTCACAAACAGCAACAATTATGTGCTAAAAGGAGAATAGAACTGCTTAGAATTGAAGTTCCCTATGGAATATGTGTATATATATAGAGAGAGGGTGTGTGTGCATGTATACACACATACGTACTATGTATGTTTGGGGGAAGAGAAGAAATGAGGCAGTGATAATTGCTCTTTGTGCTCTTAAACACTTCCTTTTTTTGGTCAGTATTTTTATCATTATTGTGTATGTTCAGTGTTTTCATGCTATGCATTTTTTTCCTGTTCGGTTTCTCCTTTTAAAATCCATGAACTGATGTTTGAAGTTATTTTTCCATGTGCATTAATAATGTTATTTTCCCCCTGTGTGAATAACATCATAAAAGTAGAAAAAACCCATCTGTTTCAGGAGAAAGTCAAAGCTGACCAAAATAAACTCTGTAATTTGAGTTGATTGCTGACAGGCAGTGGTCTGTTAGCTTTTTCCATCCCTCTGTCTCCACCACCTTCTGTTGCAGTGGCAGTGTGCCTGTGGGTAGAGTATCAGTGATTTTGTCTTCATTGCTGCAAAGGAGTCCACTCCTTCATGCAAAGGCTGAAAATCCAGGCACTTCTGTAAATGTGGGATTTTATTATATAAAGTGAAAGAAAGTGTTCTGCATTCTTGTAATTACTAGCTCAAAATTCCAGACTCAGTTCATGGAGGACCTTTTCTGAAGCTCACTAGTATCCCTGTAAAAATTGCCATTGACTTTACTTTGTGACTGACTTAAAAAACCAAAGAACAGTTGCTTGTGCCTTATTGCTGGAAATCTCTCCAATAAAGGTGTATTTCATTGCTTAGGCTTTGTTCATTTGAAGATAAGAATAAGAAAAACTCATGGTGATTGTTATAGCAAATATACACCCTTCTGCTTAGAATTATGAACAAACTCTTCTCCAATTGATTAAATACAGAAATTCAGAACTAGAGCATGTTAAGTGAGATGTTTACTGTCAGGAATACATTTTCACTTACCTAGATACAATGAGAATGCTGAGTAGTTTGAAACTCTGTGTTTCAGATAACTTGAATTTTTAAAGAATCTGCTTGCTTTTGGTATTGATGTTTTGGGTAACCAAGTTTATGTGGTGGACCAGAACAGTTACTAGTGTAGTATTGCTGGAAGTTAAACTGTATCTCATGGCTTCCCAGCATTCCCTCTGGAAGAAAATAGTGGGGCCTTGGGATAGGAAGGCACAATAAAAAAGGAACAGTGTGTTCTTTTGGTTAGTGGGTCATTGCAAACCACACAGAGATTTTTTATAAGGCCCACAAGATGATTTACAGGCTGTACATTCATCATTCCTCTTTATATAGCTTTGAAAAAAAACCCCAACAAAACAGGGATGAGATGCAGCTTTGTTTTCTCTGAAAGTCTTTTACTGTAAAGAAGAATAAGTATGTGCAGTTTAAGATTCTACTGCCTGTGTGCCTGATTTCCTGGTGTATGCAGTTTGTGTCCTATCATGTTGCTTCTGCACGGGATGTTAAGCCTGAGGGCATTACAAGCTTAAGGATCACAGGTGTTAGGAGAACCCTCCTGTCCCTTCTCCTTGTCATTGAGATAATGATGAAACTCTTCTGGACTTGTCATGATATTGAGTTGTTAAGACTGCAGCTTTCTAAATCTTCTCTGAGTCACCCACGGCTGGAGGCAAAAAAATGTCATTAGCTTGCCATGGCCACTTCTTGATTCTCCAGAGCTCTTCCAGGTTTTGGGCAGTGTGTAAGTGCTTCTGAGCAACCACAGAAGTCCAGCATGTGTCAGTTTGGTGGGATGAGATGTACAGACTGCTCTAATCATAATTCAGTGGGGTTACCATGTGTACACTGAGATGAGCAGTCAGAATGAAAAGGAGAAAAAGAAGCTTTAGTGTGAGTTCATATTTTTAAGATAAAAGTAATAAAGCTGCATTGTTTCTTATTCTTTCATAAATAGTATATGGATATGTAAAATGTAGGTGACTATTCTGTAATCTTGTGGGAGCTTCTACCAAAGTACAAAGGAATGTGCTTGAGTGGATATGAGCTTCATGAACAAAGCCACAGTAGACTAAGTTTTTAGTGAAGTCTTTTTAAAGTTGTAGAATGCATTCAAATGTATATAATAAAAGATGATTTTTTTAAAAGCAAGATTAAAGAAGATGCAGTACCACTGGAAATAATTAGGATGTTGTATTTGACGTCATAGGTGTAGTTCTTGTCTAGTCTAGTTAAGAAGCAGCCGCTGAAATGCACTGGTAGAATGTTACAATGCGTACTTGTAAAGAACTTCCTGTACAAAAGCATTAAGTTGGATTTGTGTCAGCTTTGTCTGTGTCATCAGAACTAACCTTTGTGCCCTTTCAAACAGCTTCTTGCTCTGGTTTTCTTTCATTCATACGGTGTTCTGGGTGTCTTAATACAGGCTGGAAAATAAAAAAGGCCCTAAGGCCTGTGATTGTTAGGACAAAAAAATCTTAATTTGAGAAGGGATAATACTGATATTTCTGAGCTGCTCTGCAGATACTATTTGCTTTGAATGTTTTCATTGAATGTATTTTCCTGAATCTCTCATTTCTAGCTCTGGCTTACTGACAGTTCTGCACTTTGGGCTTCTAACTGGATACCTCTAGTTACAATTCTGCATTTCCTAGCTAGGGAATGAATGCTAGATTTTCACATCACAGAGCAGGACAGGTATATAACATGGTGTGGTAACTCTGTGCTGAAGTTTCAATCATCTATAGACTCCCAATAGCCTCTCTGTTGGATTAGGGAAGTTTTGGAATTTAATACTGTACCTTGGCAGGTCACCTCTTACAGGAAGCCATATATTTACTTTGGCTGTGTGTCTGTCTGCTCACTCTGCATAAAGTGGTCTATCAAGCATACAAGAGAAGCTATTTCTCTTTTGCCAGTTAATTTTATTTCTTTATTTTTTATTTAATACAGGTAATTTTTTGTATCTGGGCCTCTTGAAACAGAAAGATAAGAAAACTTCTGTTTTAAATACTACTTGCTGAAATTATTTTTTGTCTTTCCTCTTTCAGATGAGAACTCTCCAGCCAATTTCTGGGATTCCAAGAATCGGGGAGTGACTGGCACGCAAAAAGGACAAATTGTATGGCGAATTGAACCTGGCCCCTACTTTATGGAATGTGAGTACCCAGTTATGCAGTGCATATTCAAAGGCAAGTCAACAGGATGGCATTTGATATCCATTTCATCAGTCCCTCTGATAAACCGAGGGAATTGAGCATATTGCTCTAAGGGGGAGCATTTTCCAGTGCATTTGCTGCACATGATGAAAATGGAGTTGGGCTTAGATGTACATTTGCATTCTAGTGATGTTCTTAGACAGCACATTTCACTTTAAGGGAGGAAGGAATTGCCTTGTGTGGTGTGGTATAGCATAAACACTTTGAAAACTGAAGTCCATTCCCACAGAATTTCAAAATCTCAGCTGGTCAAGTATAAATGGTAAGTGTGTGTGAAGGAAAAGAGAGTAAGCTAATAGTGCTTGCTGATGTTTGTTAGTGTGAAGGTTGGCTTTGTCTCTAGGAAGTGCCAACGTCCTGTTCAGTTGCATCAGAATTTCTCAGCTGAAGATGTGTTGCGCTGGAAAATCCACTGGGCAGTTTGGAAATTCTGAGAATCTCTGTGTGACTGAAATAAAAAGCCTTCAGTTGAACTCTGTAAGGCCTGTTGGTAGCCAAGCTTCAAATCAAAGAGCTACAACACTCCCTCAAGGGACCAGGATTTATAGTAAGCTGGGCTACTCTGCTATGGGCTGGGGGTTTTTTTTGTTGTTATTTTTTTGCTTTTTGATGAAACTATGCTAACTTATCATATGAAGCATATGATCCCTATAGAAACTGAGGTTCTAATCATAGGATGTTGTATCAGAGCTTGCTGGAAACTCTGATATGCCAAGCATCAAAGTGGCAATCAGTCCCAGAAGAGCTCTGAGTTGCTCTGCCACCTGTTTAGCCTCACAGTAATGAATCCTCTTTCATCAGTTAAAAAAATATAAAAATACTCCCACTCTACTTCACTGCAGTGAAATAAAGTACTGCAGTGCTGCTTACTGTAGGCCTTGGCAGAAATTTTTGTTCTAATTAACTGATAGAACAGTAATACATGTATTTCAAGAGGTGTTGTATACCCTGTACTAAAAATAAATATTAAAGCTTCCTATTTCTAGAACTCATCATTGAACCTTGCCAAGTTGCCCTATGTGTTACACAACACAGTTCTCAAAAAAAAAAAAAAAANAAAAAAAAAAAAAAAAATTACACTCCATTTCAGGAGTTCATTACATTACAATGATTGAACTGAAGATAATGCTGAAGAAAATAATAAAGATAATTAACTTCCCTGGTGCCAAAGACACTAGTATATTAAAGCAGATTAAAATGTCTGTTAGTAAAGATCATTGCCTCATCATTCTTGTACATGTACTTCATCAGTATTGTTGCCAATATGGGCAGTTTGACTTAAAGGATATTTGTATCTTTTAGCTGGTTATGTGTTGCTCCACAGTCTATTGAGATGAGCCTCTTGAATAATATTTCCAGTTCATGTAAGTAACCCAAACTAATGCTTCAAGAACTACCTGTTTGGACTTAAAATCAGCTGCAGCTGACTTTGCAACTCACTGCACGTCACTGTCAGCTGAAGAAAAGTGCAGGATGTGTGCTCTTGGGTTGTGGTGAGCTTCACTAACAAGCAGCTCTGCTGCCATACAATGAACAGGAGACAAGCAATTGTGCAGCAGCTGAGAACTGTAAAAAGGAATGTTTATGAGCATATGTTGCTATAGCACATAGTATGGTGGATAAATATGTCACCAGTGACACTGGTGTTTCTAGTGAGAGGCCAAAAACTGCACTGAAACACTTTACTGAATTTCTGATTCCATTTTTTAAATGAGAGGTCTCCACAGACCTGTGACTGTGTTTGCTCAGCAAGGCTTTTCCTTGTACCTTATAAGCAGTGAAGCAGCATTGATGCAACTATGGGCAGCTGCTCTTCTCTTTTTCTCTTCTATTCCTCAGCTCACTAAATCACTGCAGGGGCAAAGGCAGCAGGTGGCTGTGCCCTCCAGGTACGAGTGCAGAGTCACTGTGCCAGCCTGGCTGTGGGAAGGGCTGTGCTGTCGTGGTTCTCACCACACCCTGCAGACCTGTCACTGCCCAGCCTGTGCCAGCCACAGAGACAAACTTAGCTCCCCTGTTAACCTCTTGCTTCTGTTGTGGTGCAGATATGATTTGTCTCTCAGTATAGCACTGCACTTGATGCCGCTGTCATAACAAGAGGGAGAGACAAATGAAGTCTAACATTATCAGTAAACATATGCCAGAGTATTAATTTAAAGGTATTTCTGATGCTTTAGTCCACCATTATTCTCCAAACTTGGAAAATCTCCAGTTGTGGATTTCATATGTTTTGAAATTAATTTGCTGAGAGGCAGAATATATGAGATACATGTCATGGCAGGTGTGGTTTATCATATTTACTCCTCACAGTAATGACAAATGACATGCAGCAGATCATTGGCAGCATCCTTGAATTTTTAAATCAGCAGATCCATAAGGGGAGCAATGTCTGGGGGACCAGCATGGACAAAATGTATAAATGGATCAATCTAAACTCAGTTGGAGACTAGCCACAGCATAGGAATACTCATTGCATCCAATCTGCTCTCAGCTGGGACCAGTGCTTGACCTGCTTGAGTGTGGTTTTTATTGAAAGCTTTCAAGGACAAAGATTTTACAGGTGCTGTAGGTAACTTGTTCTAGTGCTGCAGTATTGTTCCAGCTAAAAAGATTTCTTTGACATCCAATATGGCTGGCTATATCTTAAATTTGGGGCCACTGCCCCCTGTAAAATCTCTGATAGAATTGGAAAGAGTAGAGATAGTAACATTTGTCTTGGCTTAACCTCCTCTTCACCAGACTAAACAAGGCCAGCTCCTTTAGCCTCTTCTCATATGTCACATTTTCTCCATCCCAACCACCTTTGTAGCCCTCTGCTCTCCACTCTCCATTTTCTCCACGCTCTTGAAGCTAGGGACACAAAACTAGACACAGTGTTCTTCTCCAGTACCAAGTAGAGGGGGACAGTACTTAATTGCCACCACCTATATATTGTGATACCTACATGACTGCAGGTTTCCTGCTCTACCTTTACACAGGAGAGGAAGGGAATGTTTTCTGCAAGCCTGAGAAGCATTGCACCTGCTCTGGCAGTGAGAACTGATGATACTCATTAAGAGAGTCATGCTAAGTAACTACAATAATCCTTTAGGATTTGCATTCAAAACTGGCCTAAAGTTGTCATGTCTTTTTGGCAAGAAAAGGAATGTAAGTTAATGATGTTGGATAATGAGTTGTGCTCAGTCAGTGTGCCCTTACACCAACGACTTTGGATGTGGGTTTTCCCTGGCAGTGTCAGAGCCTAGGGACATTACATATATTTTCACCAGTAACATCTCTGGAGGGCAAAGTGCAGAGAATTATTGCATTGTTAATGAGCTATATGCAAACAAATCTCATGCAGAAGGAGTATTTCCATTTTAATTGCATTAATGTTAATTGGTGGGAGTCAGCTGGATTAGGCCTGAGACTCCTTCTGCAAAAGGATTTATATCTTTTAAGGGAAATGTTTGTGCCTTAATTTCAGAAGCTGTTTTTCCATGAGAATAATTGTAAATTTATTTGTAGTTTCACCACAGTCCCTCAAATTTATGCTTATGTTTAAAAGTAGGGTTGAACAAGCATTTTTCTGAATTTTGCACTACTCTGTGTGTACAGTCTTGTAACTCAGTGTTAAGATCATTTAATTTATTCCTCTTAAAAATCCCCCTCTAGGGATTCAATATCTTGTATTTTTCCAAGAAAGTAACATGTAAAAGCATAGTTTGCCATCTGCTCTATTCAGATCAAGCAACCTGCAGAAAGAAGGGAGGGGAGAGTCTCATCTTCGTACTAAAAACAGATGTTAATTCCCCTCAAAGCATCCAAAATTAGCAAAACCAGGATGATCAAAGAAAACTCTATTTGCCTCAGACAAAAATCAACACAGAAATTCCATAGGCTCTGCCCTGGAAGGGAGAATCAAAGGAATCTACAGTGAAATAAAGAGAAATTAACTTAATGCATTCCAGAAAAACAAGCAGCCTCTGAGGGGAGCGAGTGAGGAAGGGGAGGGAGGAAATACTATGCAGAGGAGAAAGAAAATATTTGCAAAATACCAAGTCCAGCTCACCATGACAAGCAGCCATTGTCCTTTAGCTGTCACCTCGAGACAACATGAGTGGCTCTGATCTGCAGAGCCAGCCAGTACAGAGGCAGGTGTTCCTCTTGCTTTTCCCTGGGGAAGGAGCAAGAGTGCTTTGTAGGCATGAAAAGGAACTCAGTCATTTTAGACATTCAAGAAGGTGAGTTTGAGGATCAATATGCCTGATATGCTGTTTCCTCACATAGCAGAGGTGGCTTTCAAACATCCTGCTCTGAGCCTTGCAAAAATGTGAGGGAAGGAAAACAATGACTCACTACATGGCTCCCTCAATATTTTTTTTGCTGTGTCAACTACAGAAGGATTGCTAAACCTGGCTCTACGATTTTCATCCTCCTGTAAAAGGAAACAAGTTCAAGGAGTATTATCCTAAACAGGTGGCAATAGTGGGAAAGTGCAACACAGCTGAATGCTTTTGCATTTGGTATGGTCATCTGGTATTTAGCATGGCATCAGGTCCCTAAGTACCTCAGGGCCTTTACTCTCTGGTGCAAGAGAGGTTTCAATTGCTCCAGAAATTACTTCAGATGGCAAGTGTTTCTCTGGGTATTGTGGTCTGTGAACTTGGGAGGGAGGGGGCTCTCTTTGGGGCAGTGTGCTGGAAACAGAGTGGATGATGATGGTATTCCTTACAGAGAACAGAGGTAGCAGAAAGATGGAGTGAAATGATCCCTAGGAAGGTTGGTGGTGGAAAAAAAATGAGAGGAAGCCTGAATTTTATTTGGGACTAGTTGGTAACAGCTGCTGCTCATTCATAATCTGCAGCTTCTAAGTCAGTTTTCTGCATTATGGGGAAGGACATGTAGAGATGCCCTGGCAGGGATAGTTCGGTGTAGGACAATCACTGCTGTGCAGCAGGTAACTGGTGCTTGTGCACCTCCACACACAACGTGCTTGTACAAGCTGTGCTTTCTCTAGAAGGTGAAACAGTGGGATGGTCACAGTTCAGCACTGTGGATGGTTGGGTGCTCACTCTTGATTCTCTGCCATGGCCCTGCCTGGTTTATTAGTGTGGGCTTGGGCTGAGAGCCTGCTTTGAGAGTGTATTGGCCTTGTATTTATAAGTTATAGTCTTAGTCCCATGAGTGTTAATTACAGTGTCCACGAGAAGCACCTTCACCTACTTTACCTGTCTTTGTTGTTATTTATTCCATTTGATGTCACAGTCATTACTGTCAGTAGAATAGAAATACATTGATTTGCATATATTTTCTTTACTGGTGCTGTGGCTTCATTTCGTGAGCAATAATCCATAGTGGCAGCTGTTGGGATTCATCCAGAGACTGCCAGTCTTGTCACATCAATCATTTCCAAATCCCCCCTGGGATGTTTGTGGTTAAATTACTTCTGGTGCCACAGTGCGATACTTGGATGCAGTGACTGCACAGATGCTGTGTATTTTGAACTAAAATCTTGTTTGTGGCATAGAATCACAGAATAGTTTGAGTTGGAAGGGACCTCTAATATTCTCTAGTCCAACCCCCCTTGCAATGAGCAGGGACATCTTCAATAGGTCAGCTTGCTCAGAGTCCTGATCTTGAGTGCTTCCAGTTTCTGGGCAACCTATGCCAGCATTTCACCACCCTCACTGTATAAAGTTTCATCCTTATGTCTAGTCTGAATCTACCCTGTTTTAGTTTAAAACTATTGCCCACTGTCCATGGTAAAGATTTGTCCCAATCTTATTGATAAGCTCCCTTCAAGTATTGAAAGGCTCCAGTGAATTCTCCTCAGAGCTTTTTCTTCTCCAGGCTGAGCAAACCCAACTCTCTCATCACGTCTTCATAGGAGAGGTGCTCCAATCCTGTAATCTCTTGGTGGCCTCCTCTGGACTCACTCCACCAGGTCCCTGTCCTTCCTGTGCTGGGCCCCCAGAGCTGGATGCAGTGTCCCAGCTGGGATCTCAGAGTGGAGCAGAGGGGCAGCATCCCCTCCCTCCCCTGCTGCCCACAGGGCTTTGGATGCAGCCCAGGGCACGTTTGGCTTTCTGGGCTGTGAGTGCCCATTGCTGGGTCATGTCCAGCCTCTCCTCTACCAGCTCCCCCAAATCCTTCTCAGGCAGGGCAGCTCTCAATCTGCTCATCCCCTATTAGTAAGAACATGAGTAGACAATGAGATATATCCAGAAAACATGGTAATAAATGTGTTTGCATTGCACTGGGATCATGTTAAAAGTGAGATTTTATGTGGAGTTCTTGGTATTCAGTCCCTATTTCCATGAAATTATAACTTTTGCAAAAATAGTGTATTAAGACTGAAATTGCCATACTTTGTAGCTAGCAAAGCAGACTCCCAGTTCTTTTTTGTTAAAAGCTGATAGATATTGAAGGGGAAAAAAACCCCAGTTTAATAATTGAACTTTATATACTTTTAGCTTTTAAGGGTTGCTTGTAACTGGAGGTCTAAAGAGAGTTTAGTTTTTGTAATGGTTTTGACCATAACGGTCAGTGTTAATGAATGCTTTATGAATGTATTTCATTACTTGTATCCAATCTTCATATTTTTACCACTTGAAATTGTGCCAGTTAAATTCTGTAAAGGTCGTGGTTTTCTCACATGGAATTGTTCTGAGCTTGGAACATTCATCTGTGCAGTACCCTGCAACCAGCGCCCTTTCAGTGGTCTGGCTGGGGACTCATGGATATTGTCCCTACTCTATTTATAGACACATTCACTGAGTTAGAAATAGTTCTGTTATTCTTCTGCTGGTTTTTTGTGTTGCCTTTTGACAGCTATTTTTGAGTATCACAAATAACTGAAACAGGATCAAGCTTTGTATTTTTTACATTTGTGGCAGGTTTTGTTGACTTCCTTAAGCACAGAATACCCCAGTGTTTTGTTTTAAAGGTTAGATTATAATTAAATGCTTTGCCAAACTGGAGCATAATAGTCAGTGCTCATGACTATAAATAACAATCTCTGATGACACTAAAAGTGAACAGGGCTGTCAGGGATAGAGAAGCTCTGTTACCTGAACAACCATTTATCCACATTCCCTTTGAAGCAGGTTAGATGGAAAGACCACTGGGACATAAGCATTTTCTGTTATTGATCCTACTTTAGCTAAAAAGCTTTCTCTAAGTCACTTTGTAAGTGGTTTGCCTAATGTTCCTGTAAAATAAATTCTGTGATATACTTGCTGAGAGAGATGGCAAGTACCTGGGGGCTGCCAGCTTTGGCCCTTGCATTCTGCTGGTGTGTTTGCTACTGCCAGTAGGAAGTAATCAAAAATGCACATGCTGAAAGTGATGCAGAGAAGAGAATGCTGAATGTTCAAACAGAAACGTTGTGTTCACTGAACTGTCACGCTACGAAAAAGTTCAACTGGCAGGACATGCAGAGCACTGCTAAATTTCTGCAGTTGCCTATTGGGTTCAGATGGGAAAAATAGGATTTAAAACAGGCACTTTTCCATGGATTGCTTCTCCCTTTATAGCTTTGTAAAGCATGAATGTGAGTGACTTCATTTGTTCTAGTTTTCTTAAATAAGTTTTGCAGAACATGCTCTCATATTTTTCCAATGAGTTACTGTGCCGTCAGCTTTTTCCTCGGTGAATGTTGCAGGACATATGTTTCTATCTGCAGAGAGCCGTGGATTCAGCCCAAGTACCTTCTGGGCACTCGGCTGCAGTGGCCAGGAAGTTTTAGCTGCTGTGCAGGTTCCATACAGTGAACCAGGAGCACTGCTTTGCTCCACAGACTGTTGTAACCCAGCTCGGATTTGATTTGTGTTTTGGAGGTGTGTCTGCCCATCCCTTCTCAGTGGAGGTGATTCCACCTCTCATATTGGTGTTTTGTTTGACACGGGTCTTTCTGGAGCAAGCTGTTCTTACAGCAAACACACCTGCTTTCCTGCATTATCACTCTCCTGGAAAGAATGCATTCTCCTAGGATTATGCCTGTGTATTTATGTATTCTCAGTATCTTTCTTTCATAAAGCATTCTTTTGATGGGCAAAGGTAAAGTATTAAAGGCAGCAAAAAAGTAGTTAGTGAGGAGCTTTGGGGAATTAGTCATGTTTTAAACCCAAGCTATTATTTAGTGCAAATTGATCCCTTTATTATTGAAGAGGCAAAAGTATATGGTCCATAGAGGTAACAGCACTATAATTTCATGCAGGTGTTCTTTTGAAATTCAAATGTCAATGTTTGAGTCCCAGAAACCTTTACTGATTCCAGCATTTTTATGTAATGGACCTGAGTTATAAGACTATGGTTATGAAATTATAACAGCTACTAGCTTTAAAAGGAGGGGATCATGGTTTCACAGAGTGTTCTGATTATTTAACATATATATCACTTTTTATATGGCCGTGTGATAACTTTGAAAGAACCATAGATCCTCCAATTTAATTTTTGCCTTATTTTTAAATAAAGAAGGAATTTATTGTGGTGTGTATGATATCTGGAGGAATGTCAACTACAACAAGGCATGTGTGATATCAAGAATACAATAAGTTCTCCCATGAATGAAAGCTGTGTTGTGTTCTGAAACATCTTTTTTTCTTTAGTGATGCACCAAATGGTCCTGTGGTCAGGTACAGATGTCTCTCCTTTGCTGGGTTTACTGTTAATAACATTTTCATAAGGGATCACATGCAAAGCAATCTGATTTACCTGTTGAGGAAGAATAAGTAGGAAAGAAAAAAGAGAAGTGCCAGTTTTCCCCTGAAGGGAATACATAAAAGTAAGGTGGCAAGAGAAATGAAAGAAACTGGGAAAACTCTCTAGGTGACACATGCTAATGTGTGTTTAGAGTATGGAATAGTTCAGAGAAAACCTGTGTGTTAATCTGGTATTGAACTCAATTCTCAAAATATTGAAGTCCTGTTTGCAGATAATTGAACTTACTGGTGCTGAAGAAGTCTGTGTGTTTATGGGGCCTTAGAACACATCTCAGCACACCACCTGTAACTATCAGGAACAGCCATAGATACTTGTTTTCAATATACCTAGAGCTCAGGAATCCATCAGTTATCAAGGAAAACCTCTTCTAATCAAGATTTTTTTCCTGATAACACAGTACAAGACATGTCAAAAAGCTACATCCTCAGCTGCTTTGAACTGACAGGGCTCCTCTGAGATTTCTTCTTCTGTTAACATTAACTGCAGTTTCTAGCCAAGTTATTGCCAAGAAAAATACCACTTTGGTGTCTCTTATCATATGAAGTGTTTGTATTGTTGCTGTGTATAAGATCCAGCCTTGCAAATCCACGTTCATTTTGACAACATCTGCATGCATGTGCCCATTTTTCAATTTCATGCTGAATTTCAAGCACAGCTTCTCTTCTATTAATCTCATTGACACAGTGTTAACAGCAGATCTGCCATTCCTCTAAATGCATGTGTGAATGGAGTGCTGTATAAAGCCCAAACTGAATCAGTGCTGCTTCTGTTGGCAAGTGGGAGAAAACGTCTCCATGCCATGTTTTTTATGTGCTCTGCTTTTTCTAATTATTTCTAGCAACAAGTCCTGAAGTTTGTTTTTGTGTTTGATTGTTTTTTAAAATTTAGTATACCTGAAAGGGATTGTCAGATGCATTTCTTGAATCAAGCACTGTTCTGTCACCAGCCATATACAGGTATTGAAAAGTACTGTATGCTCATAGAAGTAAGTGAGAGAAAGAAATATGAGGATGCAAAACTTTTAGTATTGCATTTTAGCCTTTAGATAAATGTATGTGTCAGTGTAGTGCGAATATTTGTCCACCATCACATTATGGATTGCCCATGGATAGAATCAGCAGATAGAAGCTTTCCATTGCTAGATTCTGTTCAAAAGTGATGAATTGAGAGAAGATAGTCAGTCACAACAGACTGGATAAACAGCAGCTCCAGAAACTCTCTGAAAAATTAGGCTTAGGTTGCAATAAAAGTAAGCAATGTGGTAAAAGTAAGTAATATAGCTGGAAATTAGAAGTCTTGGTGGAATAGTATGTTGAATTAACCGTGCTCTCATGTAGCTATAATACATTCTCAGTGAGAATAAAGAGATGCTCAGACTTGAGTTCTTGTTACTTAGTATGTGCATTTTGCAATGTAGAGAGTCCAGTACTTGGTATAAATCCTCCCAGATTTTGTAAGTGCTGAAGCTCTTGATTTTATGTGAGCTAGAAATTCTTGTTTGCTCACTGTATAAGCATTGTTGGTAGGTAAGCAGAATTGCTCATTTCAGGAAGAAACTAACCCATAGTCCTGCCTAATAACTTCCTAGGTCTGATAAACCTTTGTAGATGATTAGAAATCCTGTCTGCATTTTGAGTTTTGCTGTAAAGCTTGTGGTAAATAGAGCATATTTTGTCTGTGTGTGGGAACTCATCTGTGAGGAGGAGGAAGTGGGCTCAGCAGCTTCTCCACCTCCTGATTCCCTGGAGGCACTGTCAGCCAGACACTTTCCTTTGAAGGGTTGTTCTGAGGTGTCTCCTCTTTGTTCTGGGAGGAAGATAGTAAATAAATGTCGATCTGTCACTGCAGCAAATTTAAAGATAAATAATCCTTTTTGGCTGAGCAGGCTTGCAGGTTGGGTTTCTGAGTAGGAATAAGTGGGTATTTTATCTTGCAGTGATGAAACACCTCAACTCTCAAGGAATCATACCACATATGTCTCAAAATCTTATACAAAACTCTGCGATTTTGTACTTCAGGATTACTGATATATTGTTAAATCAAGCAGAAGAATTGAACTGCTAGGACTTTCATACACATCCTCTGTCTGAACTGGCTGCTGTAATTTCTGCCTGCCTTTGGCCATTGCTGTCTGCCTGTGGCCATCTCTGTACCCAGAGGTAAAACCCTCATCAGCTTTACACAGAAGAGTTATCCCAGTGGAGAAGGAAAACAGACATTGTTCCAGATAGGGAAAATCCCACAGGATCAAGGGCAGCCATAATTATAGCTGTTCTTCTTGGTTGGAAGAATGCAGAGGAACTACAGGGGAGGTCAAGCTTCAGTTAAACATAATACTCTTTTGTTTGCAGTAAATGCAGTTTAGCAAACAAAACTTTAATCAGTGGGACCAGAAACATGGTGCAACGTTTACCTTTCCTGTGTTCCGATGGATAAAGTGCTTCCAGCTTCCTTCAGATTCCTTCCAAAGTCCTACAAAATCATCCTAGTGGTAAACGTCCCAGTATGTCTTTTCCATGGCTGATGGTATTGATATAGTAGCAGAAATACAAGTCGCAGCATTTGGTAAGTTACTGTTTTTGTCTGTTAAGTAGCAGAAGGACTCAACACACAATGAGGATATAACCAGCAGCTCCATTTTTAATCTCCTGTTGGAGTATTTCTGAAGATAGGTCACTGAATGCTGGATCCTTTCGTTGTGTCTCTTTTGCCTAGGGTCAGTCATGAAGTGTCTAATGTGGTTTTTGTTTTCTTTTCAGCTGAAATAAAGATCTGTTTTAAATACTACCATGGTGTTAGTGGAGCCCTCCGAGCTACTACTCCATGTATCACTGTGAAAAACCCTGCTGTGATGGTGAGTTTAGCCTATTTGTTCATTGTATTTGCATAAGATGATTTATTGATTGGTTTTATAAAATTATAGTACTGATCACAGTATTAACTGTCAGACCAACCTATCAATACATCTCCTAGTTTTACTACTGACAGCAATTATTCTTCAAAAAAATGTATTGCCTTATGAAAATTATGAAAACTGGAAAGTGCTTTTCATGGTTTTGTATTGCTCATAATAAAATAACAGTAAAAAGTCACTGAGCTTAGCTGAAATCTTTTATGCTAAGAATTTGACTTTGCTTGCGTTCATTTTTTTGCTACTTACAGTTTTCTGTAATTTAACATTGTAGTAGAAATTTTTCACACTGATTATATAGCTGAAACCAGGTCCAGAGTCTCAATTTCTTCCTATTCTTACATATTTCCTAATATTCACAATGAAACTGTTGCAGACATAGCAATTGTTAGTATAAATGAAACTGGACAAAACTCTCCTCTTGAAAAAATTCTTTGAGTGTTCATATACCATTGAAATTTAGTAATTCCCTGATTATCAAGGAGTATTGTCTTACTGTGTTTGCATTATGAGACTTGTTTAAGTTTTAGAGCAGTTTTTTTAGTTTAAGTAGTAATGGAATAATAGTGGAAGAAAAGCCTTCCAAACTTGTACCATGGTGCTTTTGCTGGAAGTAATTTATCTAATAGGTTAGCTCTTCAGCAAGTTTCACAGTGCATTTGATTCATTGATGTTAGCTGCCAAATATTTAAGATCACAACTGTCAGGGTGGTGTCCTGACAACTGCAGTGTTGAAGATGCAGTAGAGCAGAAATTACTCAGACTGAATAGCTTTTATTCTGAACTTGTGCTTTTTCAGTGTTGTGTATTATATACAAGTGCATGCTATGGTTAGCTGATACTTTATGTGCTATACTAGGCTTTAGATCTTAATATACCACATGTGTGGGGGTGTTCTCTTATCACAAACCTAGGTGATAGCATCATTTAATGTTCAGATCTTTGTCAGATCTCACTATAGTAACAGTGTCACAGATGCATACAAACTCGATATTTTACAGGAGAAAATGTGTCAAGTTAATGAGCTTGACAGCTACTGTCTTTAATATCAATTTAGAACTCAAAGACAGTAAGGTAGTCTGATTTTGAGCAAGAGGAAAAAATGCGTCTCAAAAAAATCCTTACAATGGGTTGCATGCTGCACTGTATCACTACTGAGAAGCAGAGTGATTATACTGAATGGAGAACCAGTTGAACTTTTGTATTTTCTTGACCTTATCATGTTTTCTACCAGTAGTTTTGAGATTCATTGAACAAAAGGACATCTTAACTTAGGTCATCTGAGTATGCATTTAATTACTTGGTAGCTATCTGAAGATCTGTCTTTCAGAGTCATGGTAATTCTTACACCAGTTGTTGCTGTTTAAATTTTTTTTCCTTTGAAAGGTAATGCAAGGTCCTGGGTATTGTACAGAATTTACACACCTGCTGGAAGGGGTAATTTTATATAAACGTTTTTGTTTGTGTTAACAGTGCAGACTTCCAGAAATAGTGAGCTGTTAGTTTTCCTGATGAGAATGTTGGATGACAGTTCAGATGATACTTCCTAAAAATGTCATATTGGGTTAGTTATGTGTAAGTAAACCTGTTGTTAAATGTTAAAACCTCACAGAATTTCTATGGGTTTGGTGCTGAGCTTAAGCATTGTGCAGTAGAGATTTCTGGTTTTTCTTGATACTGGTTCTGTCTGTTGTTAGAGAAATGCTGTGTGGGGAAGTGGTAAGAGAGTCATGGTGTGCCCACTCCCCTTTTTTATGGTGCAATAAATTCCCTGCTTACTGGATTTTCTCATACTGATGGTGTATCACACCAGGTATTTCAGTCTGTCATAGTTTTGGATAAGCAGCTAGCATTCTGTTGTGTTCATTTGACTCAGGGAAGATAGCAGGCCTGATGGAGCATTCAGAAACACTGTGTTATACCAGATGCAAAATTCTGCATCTGTGTGTTTGTGCTGGGATGAAATTTTTCACTTGGTGCAGAGGAATTGAAATTGCTGTTCAGATCATAATGGAACAGGAAAAGGTTATATAGAAAAGTCATGGGAACACTGTCACCATTCATATTATCATAGCTGAATTGGGGGTAAATTCTGTTTTCTATAATGTGAAGTCATGATTAGCAATGTGAATTATATTATTCGAATGGGGTATGACTTGTAGCAGAAAAGTAGGTATAGAATGGGGAAAGCCTTTTTGTTGATGAGTAACATTTTTAACAAGGCAAACTGTGTGTGCTAAAATAAGCCCAAAAGAGGAAGCTGGAATACACAGCATTCCTGTGGCCTTGCCTGGACAGCATCACTATCACAGTGGGATGCACCCCTTGCTGCTTCCATAGTATCTGTCTGTAGACAAGGGGACACTGATCCAGCTGGAATTAACCCATTGCTTTTGATGCCTTCATAATTTTGCTACCGCCTGTCACTGCTTATGCATCCATATAAAATCACTGGCATGATAATGTCATGCTGGGTGGAAAAGGGATAGTTCTGAGCACTTTGGCGAGACTTGTCTTGCCCTGAGAGTGGGAAGTGCCCATGCAGCCAGCAGTGAGGGAAGGGAATGGGCTGGCTGGAGAGTGGCAGTGCTTGCTGGCACAGTGTGCTCCCTCACAAGACTTCTGAGGCCTGTGGGGATGTCAGGCTCCAGCATCATGGCTGTTTCTTCATCACTTTTTCTGGAGAAATCCACACATGTGCTAATTCCAATGAAATTCCAATGTGCTTGCTGATCATCCTGGGAAGTATTTGAAAGCTATAATATTAAGTAGCTTAAGGCAATATAAAAAGGAATGATTATGTGTTCAGTGAATGCAAAGTGGCTTCCCTGCGGCTACCAAAGCTCCAGAGTCAGTTATCCATCTGGTGGCTTCAGACCTCTGCTCAGGGCTGCCTCACATTCTTTGTCTGTGCACACAGGTGTGCCCATTTTTATTCAGCTTATTTTCATCATTCAATAGCTCAGACCCTGTTCTATCACTGATATTAATCCTCAGTGCTGTGTTTGGCTCAGACTTTTTCTGTGTCACCTCTTCTGCCTGGGAGTGGGTGCAGTGCCTGCCCAGGGAACCATTTGTCTTCAAAGATAGCTCCATTGATGTGTCCATGATAGATTATTCAGCTGGGTGCACATCTTCTCTGTCTTGAAAGACAAATCCTTCTGCTAGTTGAAAGAGACAGACATTAATACATGAGACACTTTTTATTCTGAAGTAGTGCTTTACCTAATGAGGGATTTCAGTAGAAACCAAACCTCAAAATCTGTGAAACATAAGCTTTTAGACCACATTTATATTTAGATGTATGATGCACTTTTCTGTTTAAAAGGAGCTTTTGTTCATAGAGCCGAAAGCTTTTTTAGTCTCTCTTTGATCTCTGCTTTTTGTTGTTGTTGTTGTTGTTGTTGTTGTTGCACACTAAATTATCTATTTGTGGAAAGTGACAAAAGTTACATGTGCTGTCACTGGCCAGCTCAGTGCTTTGGTATGTATTACAAATCCATACTGTTGTTTGTTATTTTACAAAAGGGAAAGCTGTAAAAAAATACAGGTTTTCTCCAGTTGATATTGTCTGCATGTGTATTAGCCTGTACATGTTCTGTGTGGAAGATTTGAGCTAGCACTGTGTGACATAAATAATAGATATTTTGCTGTAAACAAATGCTGTAGCCGAGCCTGTCTGTGCTAATAGGCAGTCTTTAGTCAGATCCTTCCCTAGCATAGTACCTTAAAATTGTCTTATCATCCTCAGGCATGTGCAAAGCAGATGAAAACTTCTGTGGTATATTTCTTCTTTTTCTCCTCCTCAGATGGGAGTAGAAGGCACAGATGAAGGTGCTTCTGGAGCCCAGCACTCTAGGAAGTTGGTCAGCTTTACCCTATCAGGTAAAAAAACACCACTTCTTTGTGTTTTAGAAATTCTTGTTTAAAAAAAGAAAGTTGCTGTTCTAAATAACATCAAAGATGGAATGCTTTTCTTCATTAGCTTCTGTAGGAGCACACTCTAGTGGCTTGAAAGATGTCATTTCTTTAGAACTTCTGTTTGTTGAAAACCAGCCAGAACCATGGATCTCCAGGAGTGAAAGAAATGGATTTGATATATCTCAGCCTGAAAAATTTAGAGAAATTTCCAGTTTGCACAAGGGACAGTTCCACTCTGATTGAAGAGCAGAAAACATAACTTGTAACTAAAATGCAGTCTGGCTCTGTCACTTTGAAAAAGCAATAGCTGCAAATGGTGGTTTAGAAGAGAAAAAAAATAAATCTTCCCTTGTAACAGAGCTAAGCTGTCACTACAGTGAAATAGCTGTAGGGGTGCAGTCTACCAGCTTCACTTGTTTTGATTAGCACTTTATTCCAGGGAAATCTTGTGTGAGACAGAAGCATATTCAGCTTGAGCAAAGGCAGATGAAATTTGCTTCTGAATCTTGAAGAGCTGACATTAAAAACATGTAGAGATTGTAGAGGCAGAGTGGGAAAAAACAGTGCTTTTTGAAGTGGCCTTTCAGGAGTTACCTGAGATAGAGCTGATAGGTTGCACAGACTCGTAGTGGACTGTACAATTGCTTTGTGAATCTGAAAAACCTGGTATTTTTAATAGACAGTTGTGATTCTGCCTGAGGAGTCACATAAAATAATTTTGAAAGGTGTATTGACTGATAGGCCTGTGATGTGTCGTGTAATGGTTTTGGGTTGTTCATTTGCACATGGCTCTTTCTTTCATCGTGTTTCTACTGTGTGGCTTAATTCTGAATATTGTGTAGGATTCTTTTTTTTTTTTACTGAATCCACAAGCATGGCATTTAATTTTAGAGAGCAGTGAATTTTCTCTGCATTTATAAATTGTATGTGCCAGTTGCATTACTACATGCAGCACACTGGTGTACTTAGTGGAAAAGACACAAGTCTTGTGCTTCAGCAAACCTACAGAGAAACAGAGAAATACTTCACAGTTAAGTTTAAAATGGAATATTACATTAAAAAGTACCTCTTTATTTTTCTTGTTGCTGAAGCTTGCAGTATCATTGAGGTCCTTAGTCATGACAATATGCTCCTGAGGAAATTATTATTTATTACTGTAAGTTGTGGGGGCTGCAGTACTGATGTTTCCCTAGGAAGAAAGAAGCCTTTCCAGAAAACTTTGCCTCCTTTTATGTGAGATGGATTATCTACTCTGTTAGGAAAAAATTGCATCATAGTCCAGAGCAGACTTGATAAGTTACATTTATCAAAGACTGAACTTTTGGAAAGTGTCTGTTCTCTACATTGCCTCCCATACAGTTTTTGATCTCCTCTCCTTACCCAGAAAAAAAACAACAAGTACTGTGTGATTCATTTTGAGTCATTCCTATTGGAGTTTCTTTTCTTTCCTTGAGTGGAAATACCTTAGATACCTTACTGAGAAAAGCATCTGTAGGTGAGCTAGAAGTTTATGCTTTTTTTTTACAAGTAACTGGAGGCTCAAATGTAATTGAGGATGTTGATACCTTTCTTCCTTACATTCTTTTGGGAAAACACTTGATTTCCTGCTGTACACTGGATCCAGTTAATGTGTGAGTACTTTTAAGTTGCTTTATTTAGTCATCTATGGTGAATTGATTTCCTGGGTAATACTTTAGGAATACACTACGTTGTAAACTAGCTTTAATTTACTCAGTTCCTTTTTCCTTCCCTCTTGTTTTGCTTTATAGACATTAGAGCAGCTGGACTTAAAAAAGGCATGTTCTTCAACCCTGATCCTTATCTGAAGATGTCCATTCAGCCAGGCAAGAAAAGTACATTTCCTACATTTGCTCACCATGGCCAGGAAAGAAGGTCGACTATCATCAGTAACACAACTAATCCTGTTTGGCACAGAGAGGTAATGGATCCCTTTTGAGAGCTGTCTGCCAGCTGATGCAGCACACCAGGCTTGCATTTTCTTCTCATGCATTACTTCTTACTCTCTGAAAACTGTGAGCTTATTTTGTAGCTAGTTATTTAAAGTGACAAAGAAATTTTAGTAATTTTTGGAACCTTGTTGGTGGATAGAAATGGTTATCCATCTGCATATTGAAGCTGGGTATTTAAGCTGTTGGCAAGTTTTCATTCCTTTCTCTGCTAAAAACAGCTGAACTCACCTAGCCACCCTGTAGATTTCTTGAAATTGCAAAAATAAGTTAATTAAAGTTGGATTATATGTTGTGAGAAGACTCTTTAACAGTTACAGTATATGAACATTTATGCTCAATGATTGCAACAACTGTTCATTTGGAAGTGATATTTTTGTGGTGTGTAGCAGTGACAGATTTTCAGTATTGCCAGGCAGAGGTGATGCTCTTTGGTGTAACCCCTTGTTGCAAGAACAACTGCAGGGAGGAAAACCCAGGAAGGTGTTAGAGCACCACTCAGCAAGGGGGGCAAAGAGGCAGTGTGGCAGAACCCAGCTTGCCAGATGTGTTTGGACTGGGTGAACTGTGCAGATCCCAGGGAAGGAACTCAGCCCCACAACTTCCAGTGAATGCACGAGAGCCAGGCTGTGCTTTTGAAGATAAATGTTTATGTGGCAAAGTAAAAGTACTGACACACATCCATAGCCCTTTCAGGACTGGCAAGCCTGTACTGTGGTGAATGTTAATGTATTCTTTAGGAAGATGAAAATTGAGTAGGCTTTGGGAAATGTTTCCTCAAATCATAAAGCAAACAAGCAGTAAAGCAGAACTGAGCCAGGCCAGCATTAGCACTGCCCTGGGGTGTTTGGCTGCGGGAAAGACTTTAGATGTGAATAGTCTTTAAATCTCTTAAAATATTGAAGTTTGGATCTCTAAGCTGATTCTTCAGTTTCCTGTCTGTCTATCCATCTATCCAGTACATAGAAAATCTACTCTTCCCTGCCCCACCCCCCTTTTCTCTCCTCTAGTTCTCCTTGGCTTTGAAGCTCGTTAGAAAAGTGATAATGTTCACTGGTGCACACATTGTATCAGCTTGCTTTAGCTGCTGGATCTTCCCTGTAGCAATGCTCTGACAACAGCAGCTATGATCTCATTACATATTATGTCCTAGTGGTGCAGAATTGATCCTGTTTCACATCTAATACTTTCTGCAAAGTAATTTGCAATATTATAGCAAACTGAGAGTGACAAATTTTTAAGCTCTGTTTATCAGAGGAACCCAGTCATGATGGTTGCCCAGCATGAGGAAGTGATTTTATTCCTGACCCAGTTTAATTGTTTTTTTTGAAGATGTTTATCTGATGCCTACAGCTGAACTAAGGAGTTCTTTCTCCTATTGGTCCTTGTTCAGTATATCTTTGTCTACCTAACCACATGTGTGTTAGGCTTTGTACACAGGTTGTGGTTTGCCCGGAGGTCTTAAAGGTGGCAGGTAGTAAAAGTCTAACTTGTTTTTCCTGAGTAAGGTTATGCTATACTTTGCTTGTTTATTTGGAATATCCTAAAATCTAGATGACAAATATAAATTCTGGGTTCCTAAGCTTGGTTTCCTGCGGGAATTTATCACCACACTGTATGTATGTTTGTTTGTCTGCCAACATGCTTGCTTAATGTTTGTCCTGTACCACTTATGAATCTTTTGGCCATCTTCGGGCAGACTTGACAGAGCAGTATAGATCCAAGAGATGAAGTACCCACAAAATGAATGAAAATAAAAGCTGAAGAGAGTAACTGCGTTAATGTTCCCACACAGGGAGAGGTGGAAGAATGATTTTACCAGACATCAAGAAATCTTCTGTAAATTAGCACCATATTGTTTAAAGGCCCAACATGTGGGAAGAGGTTCTGTTGGAGTTTGCTGAGAAGATCTTTCAATGTTGGGGCAAAACTCCGTGGAAGATTCTCCTCCTTTAGTGATGCTGCTCCTGAATGCACTGTATACACATTGCCCTTTTTTTGACTTCCTGTCATGCATACAAACATTAATGCAAAGCATGGTGTTGGGAGGGAAATTCTTCTAAGCGCAGGCTGGAGTGAGACACTTCCTTCCTTCCTTCTGCATTGGCCTGACAGAGTACAGCAAGGATTCCTGCTCTTTTTGCTTTCCCCCATGCAAATAGAAGCAAGCAGTAGGATAGGTGTCTTCTTACTTTCTGACCCTGAAAGTGCTTTTATCCAGTGCAATTTCTCACTGAGCAATTCTTTTCAAGGAACAGTAAAAGGGAATGGGGAACAGTAAAAAGCTAGTTACATAGGCAGGAATTCATTAAGAAATTATGTTGACATCATTTTGCCATGTGGAAACTGCTGTCATCAGTCATTACTTTTGGAGTTAGCTGCACATTAGTAGTAATTAAGTACATTCTTTCTGAATAAAGGTGTATTGATACGGTGTCAAATATGTTCTTTCCTTCCAGAAATATTCTTTTGTTGCACTTCTAACAGATGTCCTGGAAATTGAGGTTAAAGACAAATTTGCCAAGAGTCGTCCGATCATCAAGCGCTTCCTTGGGAAGTTAACCATACCCGTCCAGAGACTATTGGAGAGACATGCAATTGGGTAAATGAACATATTCTTAATGCTAACTTCTGTTCAGCAGGAGGGCTCCCCATCTGGGATACTGAGAGCAAAGAGCAGCCTTTCTGGCTTACTGGTACAGACCTGCAAGTTTTTACTACATCTGTAGTAAGAAATGTATTGTAATTTTAATAGCTTTATTCCGTCTGGAAAATGGCAATGTTTCTAGCCCCGTCCTGAATACATGTACCCATGTTTATCTTGATGTGTGTCTTTTTTTTTTCAGCTTGATTTCTTTACATAGAAAATGTTATTCACAAGAAATGTTAACCTCTGGCTATCTGGTCAAGAAGCAAGGCATTATCACAATACTACGTGGTTGTGTGCAGATCTTTTAGAACAAGCAGATGTAATTGACTGACTTATTGTACAGCTCAAGTCTTTTTGATTGTCAGTTCAGTAATCAGAGATGTAATATCCCTTCAGCTAATTGGCCAGAACTGCAAGGCTATGACTCCTTATTTTTCAATGCTTCTGCTACTACACAATTAAAATTGTCTTTTCTTATGAATAGCTCACTGATGGGACTCAAAATTCACCTGTTGTATGTGCCTTTTGTAAAGGCCCTGCCTCAAAGTCTGCTAAAGTTAATGTGTCTCTATTGACTTTAAAAAGCCACTGGAGTAGGCCCATGAGGAATGATAGTGAAATGAAATACTTACTTTCCTCTTTAAAGCTTAAGGGCATAGCAGTGTCATCACACTTCTATACAAACTGGCCTCCTTTTTCACAGATATTCCCCTCAAAGTAACAAGTTGCATAAGGGGAGAAAATCAAATTCAATTTGAAAATAGTTTTCAGCTTCAGGTTTTGAAAGTGGTGTCTACATTGGTAAGTAAAGGAAGATTAAAATTTTAAGAGTAGCTTAAAATTTTGATAATAGCTTCTGATACAGAATTTATTAAAAAACATTTTTAATGTCTTTAAAGCCTGCCCTTNATCCAAGTACAGGTATATACACAATTTAACTTTTCTAAGAAGTGCCTCATCTTTGAGTTTCAACAAATTGTGTTTAGTTGAACAAGCAGCTTTTTCTAATAAATATGCACACTGCTATACACTCAAAAATAGCACTGTGATACAGGATGATTTCAAAACCTAATGCAGGGTGTTTATTTCCTTGCTAAACACCGAAGTGTTTTTCTGCTGTGGGACTCCTGGTGCTGTCATTTGTGGAAATTACCCATTTGCTGTGCTCATCAGTTCTCACCTCTGTTTTTCCAAACCATTAATCTGGAAGACATTTCCTGTTTTCTTCTCCATACTTCATACTTGTATGTTTGGTATACCAAATCTTTTTAGGAAAGGAGAGACAGTATAAGAAATATGTATTAAGAATATTGGTGTTTGGTTGGTTTGCCATACTGCTGTTAGAACTGACATTAAATCTGTTTTGCCTCTTCTCCTGTAATCTATCTGTCCATTTTCAGTTTTTGTGTAAAGACAGACAATATTTCACCAAAGGTTTTGCAAAGTAAAGTAGTGGTTAATGTAGATGTGAAGTACCAAATATACAATTAACTGCCAATTCTCTTGGTGGGTGGTTGTTGGGTTTTTTTTGGGTGTTTTGTTTTTGTTTTTTGTTTTTTTTTTTTTTTTTGTCAAGCAAGTATAACATCATCATTTTGGTGATGTCAAGGATGATTATTAATAAATAAAAAGGTGAAATCCAGAACCAGCCACGATTCTGCCCCACATTTAGCTGTAGTCACAGCTCACAAATTAGTGTAATGAAATGGCCGATGGTTTTTAATTTCCTGGCAAACATGATAGATGAGCATAAGAATCATCTAGAATGGATTCAGCTGAATACAGAGAAGGCATTATTCATGACGTGGCTTCCTCTAATCTTGAATGGCTTGGAGTAATATAAAACTTATGTAAAAACTGGGAACCTCAAATGTCTAACTGAAGACTTCTAGTTACAGAGTGAGGAATCTGTGACAGATCCTGGAGACACTACTACAGTAATTTGGTGTCCTGTGGCCTATAGAGCAGCCTGGGGAGGGGAGGTTGCTTGTCCACTCAGGGCTTTTTTTTTTCCCCCTAAAAGTTTATGCAAACTGCTGCAGTTTATTTCAGTAATAACTGCATTTGTTTTATTTTGCAGTAGGAGTGCCCTCAGTAAAGGAGAGGTATTTATACCAGTATGAAGTTACGTGCATAAATAACAACAATTTCCTGTGGAGGTCTTTAGTAGCTCCCTCTTCTTCCTTCAGCTGTCCCAGCTGTGCTGAGGGGAGCTGGGGCTGTGAATTCTGGCTGTGCCTAAATAAGAATGTACAGCCTGGGATCTGGTCCAAAGTCTCAAGCTGATACAAGTGTCTAATCTAGTCTGAGCCTCACTGAA
Source organism: Chaetops frenatus (assembly GCA_013400775.1). Classification (NCBI taxonomy): domain Eukaryota; kingdom Metazoa; phylum Chordata; class Aves; order Passeriformes; family Picathartidae; genus Chaetops; species Chaetops frenatus. Next base: position 158,900 of record VZTR01025971.1, read on the forward strand.
TTCAGTAAATCTTAAGAATGTATTTGGAGATAAATTCAAGCATTAATAGCTTTTCTAAATCAGAATGTAGAAGTGCTTTGTTGAACATGAAAAAATATGAAGAAACTATTTGTGACTTTTGTACATAGTAAAAACCGCAAGGGGGCAGAAAGGTTTTGTTAATTGTAAACCATTTCTTGTTGGGGAATGGAGGAGGGTAGGGGAAAGAGATCTTTGCAGGTTGATTTCTCTAGAACTTAAATTTTTTAGGGATATATAAGAATTGGTGGTGCACAATCTTTTTAGGCTGCTGTATCTGTTAACTAAAGGTATTTTACACCATTGTTGGTGTTTGTGCTTTTCCATGCAAACCGGAGTATGTGGCCAATTTTAAGATCATAATAGAAATTAAATACTGGAAACATGAAACCAGTTAAAATGTTTAAAAACCCAGTATTTTTAATTTTGCAGAGACCAGGTTCTCAGCTATAATCTTGGCAGACGGCTCCCAGCTGATCATGTTAGTGGGTATCTCCAATTCAAAGTGGAAATCACATCTTCTGTTCATGAAGGTGAGAATTTGTCAGTGATCTGGCTCTCCAGAGACCCAGTGCAGAGAGAGTTTCTATGTGTTTCTATGTATAGGCTTTTGTGTTGTTGAGGACATAATATACTTTCTCATTTGTGTACAGAGGCCCTTCTACAGATTTTTTCTATTGGTGTTCAAAATTTAGATTTGGCAGGTACTGCTTTGGAGATAGTAATTCCAAAACCACCAATGTTCAGCATATTGTTTTTGATTTTCTTGGATAGATTCTAAATGAATCTGCTTATGATTCTGATTTTATGCTTGGCAGTGCTCTGTCTTTTGAAAGCAAAATGGGAATCCTTTGAAGTCATACTGCACACCCCTTAATTTTTCTATATCCCACAAAATAGTATGGACTTATACAGAGAAAATTCTGTAACTGCTGTTCCAACACTAGAACCTCTAGTTCGATGCCACTATTATTTTGATTGAATTTTCTTCCCTTAGTTTTCTGATTGAAATAAGCAAACATCTTCTAGGATGTGTATTTTTATATAATTTAAGTAGAATGAACCGTATGTTGCTGCTCTGTGTTTCACGTTCAGTCTTTCTGCCTCTGCAGATGCTTCACCAGAAACAGTTGGCACTTTGCTAGGAACCAGCTCTGTAAATGGAGACTTGGGGAGCCCCTCTGATGACGAGGACATGCCAGCAGGACATCACGATACATCCACGGTGTGTTCCAATGGCCCAGTCTTTGAGGAATCTTCTGGAGACACAATCCTGAGACACTCTTTAAGGACTAGTAGGACTCTGGAGACAGACCAGGATGAGCTGACCTCTGGTGCTTCAAGATCATCCCCTCCCAGAGGTCGCCAGGACTCACTAAATGACTATCTCGATGCAATAGAACACAATAACCATCCCAGAGCAGGGACATCTGCCTGTGGTGACCGTCCACGAGGAGCCTCCCCAAAACTGAGGAGTAGCTTCCCTACTGACACAAGACTTAATGCTATGCTTCACATTGACTCAGATGAAGAGGAGCACGAGCTGCATCAAGACCTGGGTTTTCCATCTTCTTTGGAAGATGATGGTGGTTTGGTAATGCTCAATGGTGCCAGCAGAAATGTTGAAAGAAATGATGTAAGTTCCTCATCAGATCAGGTAATTCCAGGGCCTGCAGAGAGTGAAAGGGTTTCAGCCTCTGATGCTCCTTTGCCATCAGCTGATGACCAGCAAGATTCTCTCCCAGAGCTTCCCCCTGCAGAGGAAGGAGGCGAGGGCCTGCAGGGCTCTCAGGCTGAAGCCCCAGCAGAGCAGACTGCCAGCGAGTCCTCTCCCGCTGCCGAGGCAGAGCAGCCTCCCGGCGGTGCAGACACGGGAGCTGCTGAAGCTGCAGGTGGGAGCAGGAGGGGCGTCAGCGAAACGGAGTCCATCGACCAAGGGTCGGAGCCTTCCCAGCTGTCATCAGAGACCGAGCAGAGCGACCCAGCTCGCACCGAGAGCGTCAGCGAGGCCAGCACCCGGCCCGAGGGGGAGAGCGACGCCGAGGGCGCCGACAGCTCCTGCAACGAGAGCGCGACGGTGCGGCGCTCCTCGGTGGAAATGCGCTGCTCCTCCTGCGAGAGCGCCAGGTTTCCCGAGACTCCAGCCTTTTCTTCTCAGGAGGAGGAGGAGGGAGCCTGTGCCCCCGAGGCAGCTGCGGCGGAGCCGGGTGCCGAAGCCCAGGACTCCACCGGTGCTGCTGGTTCTCTGCCTGCGGTGCAGTTACCGCAGGAGGAGGCGCAGGAGGCTGAGGCAGGTGAGCTGCAAGACCAAGAGGAAGCAGAAGAAATCTGGCAAAGAAGGAGAAGCCTGCAGGCAGCAGCTGCCCAGAGCCAGTCCCAGGATGAAGAAATTGAAGGAGCACAAGCAGCTTGTGAGGGTGCCACAGCTCAGCTTGAAGGAGCTACTGGAGGTAACAACTGCAGGGCACTTTCTGAAGTGACCTTACTGCAGAGAGTAAAAAACAAAAACGAAAACCAAAAAACCGAAAATTGACACCTGAAAACAAAGATCTCTAATTCCTCAAATTCATTATCTTTCAAGATTGTTTTTATTCCTTTGAATTTATTTCTTTCTTCAAGGTACTCTTGGCGGTTTTTTGTTTTAATGAAAAATCCAAACCTGAAATATCCCAAATGTGTTTATTTTAAAATTGGCTATATTTTAATTCCTGGGAGAGTAGTGAGGAGGATGAAAAGAAGGAAAGAATTCCACAATATTACCCTGCTTACTAATGAAAATGGTAATGAAGAGCAACAAAACTCCCCCAAAAGTATGAAATGCAAAATAGAATTTATATTTGGCCCTTTTCTTTTGAATATTTTACATTAGCATTAAAACATAAGGGTAATGAAAATAAAGGGGAAAGGAAAAATAATTTTTTGATCAACTTTCAGGCTCTTTATCTTCCTTTTCCCAGTTCCTTCTCTGTACAGATGGATCCTAGTGCATTGGAACCTTGGGAGGAGTGAATGTGTTACCCAAGTTAACATTGTAAAACTCTTATTGATTTTGAAATTATTTTAACAGTTGAGAATTTTCTGTCTCACTAAAATCACTAAAAGTAGAAATGTGTCCCTAATGAATTGTTCCCTAGCAACTTTAATAATGGATTATCTGTTCAGTTTCTTCAGGGACTGAAGTGTATCCAATTAAGTGGGTTTCCAAATCCATCTTTTTCATAACATACCAAGAGTTATATATAAGTATTAATTTCTTCTCTTCATAAACAGGTTGTTGATTTGGAAATAATAATTTTGGTATTTATTTCAAATATTGTCAATATTTTACAGCATTTTCTAGACATTTGGGATGCTCTTTATTAGGTGTCAGGTTGCATGGTGTTTTGCAGATCAGTTTGGCTGCAGCAAGGAAGGACAGTGGACAGTTTCACCTCCCATTCTTAAGGTTTCCATGGGGGGCAGGTGGAGCTTTGTCCTGGGATATGGCTCAGGGACAGGTTGTTTCCGTGCCCTGACTTTGGCTGCTCACAGATGGATGTAGCCCATCCCAGAGGTGATGTTTCCAGCACCAGGACATCCTAGAGGAATCACTTGCTTGGAACTGTCAGCATAGCTTATTTTGACCCCAAGAACAGATGACTGTTAGATATATCCTGAAATATCATAGTCCTGCAGAAGCTTTAACGTAACTTGCTCAGTTTAGAGGCAACTCTAGGTCTTCCCCACATTGACTGAAAAAAAATAATTAGTGTGTTTTGATTCCAGGTTCTCCTGCCAATGGCCATCAGCCCTTGAGGTCCCTGCCTTCGGTGCGTCAGGACGTTAGCCGCTACCAGAGGGTGGATGAGGCTCTGCCACCAAGTGAGCTTCCCCATACTTTAATTGGGTGATAAGCTGCCTGTGTCTCATTACTGAGAGCTCATTACATTCCCTTTTTGAATGTGAGAACTGAGAATGAACAGCTGAGAAGCTGGAAGTGAGGAGTGATGATGGTTGAGTCCAGTGTTGTTGATGTGATAATTACACCTGGTGCACACAGACTTGCCGAGTGTCACTCTTGCAGAGGAGGGAAGGCTTTGTGCTGCCTTTCCTGTGTGCAGTGCACAGGGGCAGGGAGGTGAGGTGATGGAGCTCATGAGGCACTGAGAGGTGTCAAGCACACTGAAATCACTGAATACTTCTTGTATGGTAGTGATTTACAAAGGAATATACATCTTTCATATCTGCAGATTAACTTAAAGGTGTCTGTGCTTTCCTTGCATTTTTTGAGACAGAGTGAAGATTTTATATTAAAATAAACCTGGACATTAAGCAACAGTTAGATGAGCCTTAATGAACTAATTGTAATTTCTCTAATGCATATGAAAAACACATTGCTCTCAATGATTGAACTTACTTGCTTAAACTTCGGGAAGTGAAAATCTACTCAGTATTAGGTATTCAAAGAAAGGACCCCCCAAAAAAGATAAATAGCTAAGAGGCAAACATTGCTTTAAGGCAAATATGCAAAAAAAAGTTAAATTCAGACCCACTAAATTCTGTGGCAAAGCTTTGTTACTTTAAAGGGATTGGGAATTAAGATATTTAGTGTGAAATGAACAGATTCCTGTTTCCCAGTATGGTATGGGATTGTGTTTGCTCTGTAATTGGAGCAAGTAACTGGAAAGAGCCTGATAGCAGAACGCAGATATAACGGTGTGTGGAAAGCCAGGATGATGATATGGTTGTGCTCCCTGCTCCTTCTGTTATAATCAGATTAATCCTGTGTGCAGATCCTCAAGTTAATTAACCGCCACCCTACTAGTTTTACATTTTACAGAGCCGTGTCTGGGAGACAAATATTTCAGAAATGCACAGAGATAGCTGGTGCAGTTCTGTGGTTTCAGAAGAAAACTATACACTACAAGAACTGCTCAGAAAAACTATTGGAATGTTAGTGGAAAAAAGCTTTGGCTATGTAGTATTTTCACATTTCTGACATTTGGGGGATTTCTGTACAGTCATGCATGGCATGATGCATATACACATCTCCCCTTTACAGTCATGCCCAATGCAATCTCTGTGTAAATCAGTAATTTCCTAATATGAAGAAAATTCTAAATACTAATCATTGTCTAGATCCAGCTTTGCTCTCTAAAGCTCTACTTCCAGATGTGTGACAGGTTTCATATTTTAGTACTGAAAAATTACAGAAAATATTAAGAATATGATTTTGAGCTGTAAACTGTAATTTCTTTGTAATTTGGGTTATATTCAATTTGGTGCTTCATCAGAATTTGAAAGTAAGAAGGAAAAATGTGTGACTGTCTAAAATACATTTATATTGTATTTCTGCCTATAATGTGCAACAATATTCTCCGGTTCCTACATTCCTAGGGAAAAATTAAGAAAGCTTGACCATGAAACCTTAATGAATCACAATTTTGCAATTCAGCAAGCTATTTGTAACACATTTGTCTAACAGTGATTTGATGGAATATAATCTTATGTAGGAATACAGCAGAAGACAGCCTTGTCCATCATGACACTGATGCAGATGCTTTACTTTGGAAAGCATTTCTCAAGAGTTTAATTTAAAATGAAATGCAGGCAAAAATGGTTTTCTTCTGGCATGGCAAGACCATGTTACAGCAATGATGACTGTGTAAGAAATAAGCATAAACACCACAAGAAAAATCCCAACTTACTATACAGTGGTTTAGGGCTTGACATTTAAGCAGGATAATGAATTCACAAATGTAAACTGTTTGATGGGGGTTTTGGGCTCTTTTGTTGTTTGTATTTGTTTTGTTTTTTTCCCAGCGACCAATTCTGTTCTTCCCGGAATACTTTGGTATTCTATTTTGTTTTCAAACTCTGGTTAAAAAACTGGGGTGTTATTATTTTATCAGCAGATACTACTTTCACATAGACTTGCAGTATAGAAAGTCTCATCTTGACATCTTCTTTGGGTCTCTTTGACATCTTTGAGCTCTCAAAGACTGTTTTTCAACTGATGTGCTGAATGATTTGCACGTTTTCTGTAGCTGCAAATGTCTAAGAATCGGGCATGTCTGTTTCTTTATAGATTTGTATTTTTTATACATTATATACATATACATTTTATACATATATATGTCTCTGTAACAGTAATAATTGTTGTTGTTAGTATTTATTGTTACTATAGAGACTTGGAACAATAGATGGGGTTACAAAAGTGACAGAGCTAAAACAAATAAATGACTAAACCCCAAGCCCTCCCTAATCTACGGTATTTTATTGCTCCTTAGATTGGGAGGCTCGAATCGACAGCCACGGACGGATTTTTTACGTGGACCACGTGAACAGGACAACAACATGGCAGCGACCCACAGCTCCCCCAGCCCCACAGATTCTCCAGAGGTCAAATTCCATACAGCAGATGGAACAGCTGAATCGCCGGTGAGAATTATCCTTGGTGCTTGTGAATTTTGTGTGCTTGCAAAACTGCATTCATCATTGCAAGACTGAGCGTGGAGACAAGGGCACAGCTGCTCCCACAGCTGGCCTTACGTGGTTATTTTTGTGTGGCTCTTACTTTGCATGTGGGCTTCCAGGACTTTTGTGTTCCACCTGTGATCTTAAGCTATGTGACCAAAAGGAATACATCTAATAATGGTTGTCAGAAATTCAGAAGGCTATTAATGCAGAAATCAGAGGTCAATGTATATTAACCTGCATGGCAGAAAAGATGGGCAGGCTCTCTTGGAGCCAGAATTGGATCAGAGTATATATACTGTATATAAAGACCAGTTTTCCAACCCTAGGTACCAGAGTATCCGAAGAACAATGACAAATGACAGGCCTGAAGAGCACACAAGTGCTGTGGATGGAGCTGCAGAGGAAGCTGAATTTCACCATTCTAATTCAGGTTAAAAAAGATTATTTTGTTTTCCCCTTCTCTAAAGAAGGGAGCACTTATCTCATAGAAAATTTAGTGAGAGTACATAAAACAAACCCTAACTTCTTCCTCTGAAATTCTGTGTGAAAATGAAGCCATTTGTTTTCATTGCTGTCTAGGTTTGAAGGTTATGATTCAGCCTGCTCAATATGCTGAAGAGATGAATGTGAGATTCAGAGCACTTTTCTGTCAGTACCAGACTGGTTAAGAAGGCAGGACATTTGCAGTGAAAAAGTATAAAATTTTGTGGTCTGGCTTACAAATATTTTGACTCTGCTGATGCAGTTTGAAATAGAATGTAGGACTAGAAAGAGCTTCAGGCAGTTATCAGCTGCATTTCTGTAGATAGATTGGATGAGCTGTTCCTAGGCCATACTTGCCAAATGCTGTATCATGAGTTCTTATAACATACTCTCCACTTGGTGGACATTCTTTAACTTTTTTAGACAGTCTACTGATATCATTCTTCTTATAACATACCCTTAAATCCACTACTTCCTAGTCTTTTCCTTGTGACTTCTTGTTTTACATCTCAAATTAGTTTTTTGGTCTACTCAAGATTGTCTTGAGTTGGTCTTTAGCTTCTGAGGAATATTTCAGAAAATCAAATAAAACTATGACTCTGCTGTAATGAGGAGATGGTGGAAGTGTCATACATAAAACACTCCTTATACATTCCTGCAGAAGGTTTTGGGGTGTTTTTTTGGATAGTTTGACACTAACCAGTGTTTAGTCTTTGATCAGCTAAAATCAGGTCCTGATGCTTGTGTGCAGAACTTTGGCACAAATGTCTGGTTTTCATCTGGTCTTTGTGAGCTGATTATCTTTACCTGCACACAGATCTTTGCACTTTTCTAATGTGCCCCTGTCAGTTTGAATCTTGTCCATCCTGCTGTCCAAGTACTGCAGAATCTCCTAACTGGAGCAAGTTTTGTCTTCCCTATCCAATCATTAGTGGAAATAACGAGTAGGACCAGATCCAAAGAGATTTTAGTGAAACATCTTGGTGGACTTCTACAGAATTTATCCCTTTCCTTCTGAGAACTCCTTCAGATCTGTGAAAGAACCACCAGTGTCTCAGTGATTGCTCCACCTTGTTTCCTAACTGTTAGAGTTCATTTCATGTGACCTAAAAGATTTGAAAACCTTTTATTTGCACCATGATCTTTAACCTGCTCTTGCTCACCTCCATTTTTTCATTCTTAAGATTGCCTGGCCAGTATTAACCTTTTGAATGAAGATAGGATGAAAGACCTTTTTTTTTAAGTTCTGAACATCATTACTGTTTCTTCTTTTCACTGAGCAGTTCTCTCTTTGGTCATCTTCCTGCTAAAAATCTGTTAATACATTTACAAAATTCGTTATCCATCCAGTCCCTTGCATAGCTGTGTGGTGTTGTGTGTTTTGGCTTTGTCTCCAGATGCTCTTGATATACTCTTATAGAAGTCTCTCCTAAATTAATCTATGCAGTGTCACCCTTTCTCGAGTTTCAAGTCACTGTGGAACTTGAGATTTACCCAAGTTGTTCCCTTTTATTACTTGTAGTCTTCTCTTGTGTTGTAGCCATTTCCTTTTCTGTATTTGTGCATGTGCAGTCAGATGGTTTGTGCTGTACACAAATCAGCTTCAGGCAAATTCAGGCCAAACCCTAACCAGCAAGTTCAGCTGAATAAACTTTACATAAACCAAATTCATAAGCCTCAAACTGCAATAAAAACCCACCTGGTGACCCATTCTGGTTTCCAGATTGCCCAGACTATGCCAGAGGACCTACCTGCACCATGTCACAGCATCTTCCAGGGTGTGAGAGTTGCCTGGTGTACACCCAGGTTTTGTACCAGTACAGAGTTCACAGGTAACCTCAGTGTGTCTCTGCAAGGCACTCCCAGCCCAAGTATTCAGGCACAGCTTCAGGAACCTTTGTGCCTCTCAGTTTTTGCACAACTGATGTGCTCCATGTGGGAGAGCTTGAGGTCTATTGTGTTTAAGTAGTGTCTCTAAAAAATCCTCTTGTTCATTTATTTTACCAATTACCCTTTCACTTTCTGGTTTCTTCTAATGTATTTATTTTCAACATTCTCTTTTTCGTAATATTTACCTATCCATATTTAGAATTTTACCTGTCTGTATTCTTCTCCTCTTCTTTTGTAATCTCTTGTTAGTTTTCCCTAAATTTAGAGTCTCATTCATTGCCTCTCTCCTTGCTCTTGTGTGTAATGATCTTTTGTATCTATGATAGTTATGGTCTACATGATTAATATTCATTTGATGGAGAAATGTGCAAATACTGCACTGTGTACAAAACAAAGAAACTGAAATCTACATGGCAGCACACATTTTAGTGTAAAATCACTGAAGACCAAATCTGAACTTGCAGTTTTTCATTCACATTAAAAATACACTTCCAAATATCTTCAAAGACAATTTGGGTCAACAGTTTTGACATTATAGCAAACACCACACAATATATTTTCACTTCCTTCCTGGTACTGAAGAAAAATCAGGGCACTTCTATAGTTGCTAGGAGAAGATACAAATGTTTGTTGGAAGTTGAAACTTTAAAGGTACTTCCTTGGCAACCTGCTTCTTACTTACATTAGCTGCTTCAATACTCTATCAGCAATGGGGCTGTGGTAATGGCAGATTTATTGTTTGTTTTTTAAGAAGGAATGAAACATTTATAAGTGTACAATAACTTTTACATCCATTAGTTAGCATTTAAAAAATAACTTACCTGCATACAGCTACAGTATAGCAGCACAGACATGCCCCAGGGATTTTCTTGCATCTTATATATAGGCACAAACTTAGTAACCCAAATAATTGAATGTGACTTTTTTTTTTAAATTATTGTTTACAAAAAGCCACATGTAAATGTTACTAAACTTGTAATACTTTCAGAAACTTCAGTGTTATGTTTGGAGAAATTTGGGTACACTTACATGGAGAATCCTCAGTAAATCTGAAATAGTTGTGTACTTATGCTTTCCTTGCTTGTGTGGTTCAAATCAATAAAGTTGTTTGCAGGGATGCTTTGGTAATAACTGCTGGAAGTCTTTGTCATTTACTTTGCTCTCAGATTTTCGAAGAGAGAATGTGCTGCCTCACTCTACCTCCAGATCCAGACTTACTTTATTGCTCCAGTCTCCCCCTGTGAAATTCCTTATCAGCCCAGAGTTCTTTACAGTGCTGCATTCTAACCCTGTGAGTATGGTGGCTACAGCTCAAAGGCTTTCATATATATTTGCTTATAAATACAGTTGTTTTGTGTACAAATGTACTACTCAGTGTTTGATGATAGGATATTGGTAGTACATAGGGAGGCTGGATAAATTCACTCATCATCATCCTCTGAAATTAATGGGCTATCAGAGCCATCCTAGCTCTGCATGATAGCAGTTTTTATTTTCCACTCACTTCTTCATCTTTCTTATGATACCAAATAGTTTGTTTACGGAAGCAATAGCTTTCTTACTGTGCTTTGCACAGGGTGAGACACAATTCTGAGAAAGACCTTGGTGCTTAATGGCATTATTTGTTTCCCCCAGATTGCCTGGTTAATATCAAAGTGTATTAGAGGTCACACTGAGCAAAAAAGCATCTTAATATATATCTTCCTTTTCCTTTTTTGCTTGTCCTTCAGTGCTTCTTTCTGCGTAGGTTTCCCCGCCTGGGCCCAGTGCTTCTTTGTGTGATGGGATTAATAGTCTAAGCAGAAATAGTGGAATGAGAAACTTTTCTTCTGCAGACCCCATTCCAATTACAGGAGCTGTGTTTTGTGGTCAGTTTTCTCTCTGAAGAGCCTTTGCTGCTGTGTGTTTTGCAGAGTGCCTACCGCATGTTTACAAACAACACGTGTCTGAAGCACATGATCACCAAAGTCCGGCGGGACACCCACCACTTCGAGCGCTACCAGCACAACCGGGACCTCGTGGGCTTCCTCAACATGTTTGCCAACAAACAGCTGGAGCTGCCAAGGGGCTGGGAGATGAAACACGACCATCAGGGCAAGGTAACTCTACAGTGCTCAGAAGGCCCCGTGTTCACCAGTCTCTGAGATAGAAGAGACAGACTGGGAGAGCTCCAGGGATGATCACTCTGGTGGTTGTGTATTGCTTAACATGAAAGAGATGGTATGGAGTAGGTTTCCTTAAGAGGTATTAGAGATCTTAAATCTCACTGCTTTTTTAAAACTGGTATCAATTTTCAGTTTCCTAAAAAAATATTTTGATATTACTTTTATAGTTGTAATGTAAACTTTAATGTAACTTTAAGCTGGTGCATCTTCAGTATCTAGAACATTGTATTTTTTTTTTTGTAGAAAACAGGAGGGTTAAAAATAGACTGTGAGTAGCATGTGAGGAAGTGATAAGGTTTATCAGTTCATTAGGATTAGTGGCATATTTAATCTCTTGGTTCTTATATTTATCATTCTCGATATGGTTAGCTGTGAGAGCCCATATAAATAATGATCTTGATGCTTGGAAAGATTAGACAATTCTAAACTAAAAGGTAGAAGTGCTTGAGGGTTGCTTCCTAGATTTTTTTAACTCTGAAAAACACTTCATTTTTTTTTATTAGACACCCAATTAAGAAAGTGCAATTCTGCTAACCTTGTTCTTTGCCTCACTGTTTTCTGTTTTCAGTCATTCTTGTTCTGTTCAGTTCTTCAGAGGCCAGTTTTCTCCTGAAGAATAGGGCAGTTTTCAATTTTCTTTAGTATGTGCTCCGTAGAGAGGATTAGACCTTTGGATTTCTGGTGTTGTATCTGGTAACAGCAATGCTACCACAATATTAAGAAGAGGAAGCACTGAATAAATTCCCCCTGGGATTTCTTCACTTCGAATTAGTCTTAGTATTGCTCATTTAAATTATCCTGAATTGTCTTTGTCACAAGTGCCACTTGTGGCCAGTGGAAAAGCCTATTCAGCAGTCAAGAGAGACCATGGCCAGCACATGGCAAGACCAGTGCTTGGTGAGACCAAACTGAAACTGGACCTGCCTTTATTAAAACATAAACCTAATGAGAGGCAAGTAGAACTTAGCCGTAACACAATATAGAATTACGTTTCCTTTCCTTAACTACTCTTCTCTGCTGAGAAGTTTTCCTTTATTTTTTCAAGTATATCAAAGTGAGAGCTTGGTGCTCTTGCTCATGAGGCACAGTGATGGTTCTGGCCCTGGAGCAATGCTGAGTAGTGGCATTTTCACTCGCCCATGGCAGCGTGGTGCTGCTTGCTTGTCCTCTTTGTGGGCTTTCTTCCAAGGTCAGCTGGGGACTGCCCATCTCCAGATTCCCTCCAGAGCTGCACAGCAAAGCCCAGCTGCCCACACCTCTTTGGCTCCTCTGTGTATCCCCTACAGGACATAACACGCTGCACTCCTCCCTGCAAGGTCTGGTGTGACTAGAATGTAGTTTCTGATGGGTGTTACAGGTGATCCCTCAACAGTCACTGATCACAGGGAGGCAGAAAGCCATTGGAAAATGTGGTAGCAGGAGGCACTGAGCTGAACTCAGTCTGGTAACTTTGAGATCTGCCTTGCTGTGTCTGTGTGCATACACACAGGAATTGTACAGATAAGGGCATTTGTGCAGTTTGTCTAAGCACATGCCCATATTTCAAAGCCAGATGCAAGTGTGTCTAGTTTTTAATTAGATCTCTGCAAGATGTGCAAATACATAGGAAATTATTAAAGGACACTGTTGTTTTTTCTCTCTACAATTAAAGAAACCATAGTAATTGATTACTGAAGTCTTCAATAGGAAGAAAAGGCAATTTAGCAAGCTTCATAGATGTTAACTGGAAGAATAACTAGGGCAACTATTCATGTTTAATGGGCTAAATATAGTTTTGGCACTACCTATTTTATGCCAGTCTCTTCAGGCATTGTAGATTTATGGATTATAGTTAGGCAGGAGTTATGAGAGGAATTTTTTTGAAAGGAGACTGTGAACCACACTGTATTTTGAGCTTTGTGCCAGTGTCCAGATTAGCCCAAAGCATTGAAGCTCCAATGGTTATCTTCACCAGACCTTCAAAGTGCTAATTTATGCTTTATTTTAAAGAAGGCTACTACTAGCTGGCCTGCAACCATACATATTTAATAAGATGTGATTGTCTTTATCTTCATGTCTAAGCTGAGTTGTTATTTAAATAGAATGCTGTGGAACACTGGATGCAATACTAGAGTGCTGCATTAACTCAGAACTGAGTGGTGCAGCTCTAGGTGGTATTACTTCCTATACTGAATCAGGATTTTTTAAATAAGTGATTTACAATATGGTGTTGACTTAATGAAATCAACCTGTGTTTTGCTAAAAGTGCTTTACGTCTTATAAACGTACACAGACTAGACAAAAGAGATAGAAGGACATTAAAAGGACCCCAAACCAACCACTTGCTAGTAAAGTAAGTAGCTTCTCAGTCAGGAGCAAAATTTTCAGAAAGACTGGCTGTGTTGCAGCAGTCTCTTCCATGCATCTTCCAGGCCCCAAATACAAATTTTCTGGTGGTTTTCATTGTGCTTTCTCACTGGTTTTGTATTCTCTAACCTGTATACTTGCACAGCAGGTGGCATCATTGTTTGTCAAGGTAAACAAGTCCTGCATCAGGCTCAGATGTAGCAATTAAAATTTCATTTATTGAATACACTTTATAATGTTTGAAGTGTGAAACCGTTTCACTTGCAGATCTGTGACTAAGTCAGATGGTCAGAACAGGGTTCTTCTTACTGCTCAGGTGATGGGATTCTTTCCTTGTAAGCACAGGCTAAAGGTACAGGTGATAGCTGTTGGAGGTGTAGGAGGCTTGATGCTCTTTTCTGGAGCACTTCTAGGCTTTTGCAACTGTGGTGTCCCTCCATATGCTTCTTCCTTGGGAATTGGAAGTATGAGCATTCTCTCCCACCACAGTCCATAATGGCATTTGGTTGCTGTATAGCATAACACACTGGTTTCTCTAGCTACCTTCATTGCATTTTCCCTGGTCTGGTTTTCCCAAGCAATCTGAAACAATGATTCCATGAATACTGGAAGCTGGTGTTGCTGCCGGAAGAGTGGTTCTGCTCTCCTCTCCTCTCATCCCTGGTGAGCTGACTGAGGTTAGAGGAGCCAGCAGGGAGAGGGACAAAAAGGGAGTAATTTTAGCCTGGACCAGCTCCCCTGATGGGTTCACTGCATGGCTACACAAACACTTGTTCCAGCACAAGGCAGGAAGGGCACACAGGGGATGAAACAAGTGGTCAGGAGGGGGAAAGATGAGAATGTTTCTTTTGCTGACACCACAGGACTCAATTGTTTGTGGAACTGTGGTTGAAGTACCTCACTGGAAGCCAAACACAGAAATGGCTCCTGCAGTCCCTGACCACCTCTCTGCTGGTCCAGATTCTTTGATTCCTCAAACCAGATGTCACTTTCCTGTAATTCTCCTGCTCAAAACAGAAATCTTTTTTTGCCACTTCCACATGTTTCCAGTGTTGTGACAGAAAACTCTGAGTGTGTTGAAATAGAACAGTGCTGGTTTCCAAGTGCAACATTGGAAGAGTTTAAATTTCAGGGCTTAGAAAACTTTTTTGGTTCAAATTGGATAGAATTGTAGGAGGTTTTGATTTTCCAGTATACATGTTCTTGTGACCTTTTTTTCAGCAAATGGCTGACTGGCCAGTATGTGATTGTCCTCATCAATTGCCTGATTTCAATATTTTTGTTGCTATCATCTTTGTGTTCTTGGCTGACCTTTCTTTCTGGTTTTGAGAGGTCTTTTTTTTGTTTGGGGTGATGCCTTGGAGTTGTTTTTGCATTTTGTTTTGGTTTTTAGAAAAAAAGGTCAGTGAACTTGGAGTAGTTATATCAGGAATATGGCAAAAATGCCTCTTGGCCTGTAATCATAGTTTATCACTGGATGCAAGCATACACTTGACATATACACAGACAATTGTGTTTGTACTTACATGCCAAATACTTCACAAAAGGTAATGGGTTTTCCACTTAATGATACCTGTTTAGATGCTCATAAGGGAATGAAAAGGAGAATACACCAAGATTACTTCTACTAAATATTCAAGTCTTCTCATCTTGGCAGTCATAATAAAGCTTCCCACTTCTGATGCTTGTCAGATGAGAATTTCAAAGGATTTTATAGATGTGAACAAAGTAAGGCATTAAACAATTCATCTCTTCAGTGGGATGGAAGAGTGTTATCCTCCTTCTGCAGAAGGGAAATGCAAGCCACAGGAACAGTTTTTCCACAGCCCCAACTGGTCGAATTAAACCTGCATCCCCCATAGGCGTTAACCTCAGACAGAACTAAAGAATAAAAAGTGTTGGTGATGAATTGTGCGTTCCCTGTCCTCCTGCAGGCTTTCTTTGTCGACCACAACTCGCGCACCACGACGTTCATCGACCCGCGGCTGCCCCTGCAGAGCAGCAGGCCCACCAGCGCGCTCGTCCATCGGCAGCACCTGACTCGGCAGCGCAGCCACAGTGCTGGGGAGGTGAGCGGGGTCTGTGCCTCCTCCTCGGGGGCACCACCTGGTTAACACCATCCCCTTTCACATCATTCCATGCTGGGAGGAGAATGATTCTTCTGTAAGAGTGCAGCAGTCATCCAGAAGGGTTTATAATTTTTTCTGCTAGCCATTGTTGCTTATAATGTGTATGAATCCAGAGCAAAAATGTCAAACATGAGTTTTTCTTACTTTGAATTCGCAGTAACCCCACTTAACCACAGGAGAGCATCTGATTACAGATTACCAGTTCCTGTATCCAGTCCTTCACTGACAAAATATGTCTTGTTGTCTAGCATCGTGTCTGCTGAGTGTGTTCTTATATAACTGTGCAAAATATAAAGGGGGAAGAGATGCATGTGTGGCTATACATCTAGTTCTGCAACCTTCCCATTAAGTACAAAAAAATCTTACCACATACAGGTTTATCAGACTATTATATGCCTTTGCATATGTGTTTGATCTCTTCTTTCTGATCAGAAATACATGGAAAACACTTTTTTTAATATGTCACCATGCACCATTTTCACTGGCTGTCCCCATATTGTCACTTCCTTACACTTGTAGCCTTGTGTATGTGCAGTGACTTGGACTTCAGGTGTACTTTATTTAAAAACCTCCATACTGTTGGCTCTTAGTTGTCTTTACAGGTATTCCATGCCAGGAATTCAAGATAATGCAATTCAGAATAGCAAAAGAATTGCTCTGATTTATCCTTTTCTTAGCTCAGTGTTGTGGCAGATGAAGGTCTGCCAGACCTCTCTTTCAGAGCAGACGTGGATCTTGTCTGCCACTTCTCTAGCAGGGCTTCCACTGAGCTGCAGTGAGTGCCACAGCACTGGCTGCATATCTTGTCACATCCTGTGTGAACATGGTTTAGTCAGCCCCCCTCCAATGTCAGTTATATTTTTCAAATGGTTTTAAATAGCATTTTCCATCCATTTGGTGATGTCGTGGTATAAGACAAAAAAGCTAGAAGTGTCTTTATATAGCTATTTAGATCTTGAATAGGGTAAAGCAAGTATTTCTGTTGTGTTTGATTTGTAACAGAGCAGAAATAATTTTTTTTCTTAACTTTACCCAGTATGCACCCACATTATCTTTCTTTAAGCAGCATCCAGTACCTCTGCACTTAAAACAGGTATTTGTGCCAACTGTGCTGCTGAAGTTGTCAATGCTGCAAAAGAAGTATAGTTTATCCAACAGGAAATCATCATATATATTGCATATACATAGTGCTGCTTGCCTAGCAAAATTTCCTACTCCATCTAGATACATGAAATGCCTTGAACCATGTTTCTGCATGCAACTTTAGAAGTGTTTTCTTGATATTGTTACAACTGTAACTTGAATTGAGATATAATTCCAGATAGGAATCTCAAGGATAGCAATTAAATACAGTATTCCCATTCTGGCATTAATGAGACAATGATGTTCTTTTTGCATATGTATGAACCTGAACACCAGTTTTTCCTCTGCACTTCAGGGTTTATGTGTTGCATATTGCATATTTGCATTTTTTCCTATTTTTAAGCTATTGCGTAAAGGAACTGTACATTATTGCAAAAGATGAATACTTAATAAAAAAAATTATCAAAATACTTTCTTTGGCTTTGACTTGCCATGAACTTTGATGTTCTGAAGCCACTGACCCAGTTTTTAGAGGGAGATGCTCTAAAGCAAACATGAACCAGTGTAAGGAATGCCTTTTTAGCTAAAGCTGAACTCCAGTGTGAAGCTGGAGCTAATAATAATGGCATTCCTTTTCCAGCACATTGCCTAACAGGAAATAATTCTTCATTTTTCTGAAATAGCATTATCAAAGAGCACAAAGGTCTTGGGTGATATCTTGGGACTTTTGCTGCTTCGTGATTTCAGAGATTGGATTTAAAAGCAACCTTTTATAATTATTTGATCTTTTGCAGTTAGATGTTTTAGAGATCTTTGAAGCTTGGGAGTGCAGTTCAAATGCTAACCATTACATGTAGGCAGATAAATGGAGAAGCAAACAAAGAAGTCCAGCAGGATGAAAAAGAGGTTGGCCAAATGTTTTATAGAGATAAAATACTGAATACTTAGAAATGACTGAAACTTCATCAAGCAGTAAACTGCAGCAGTTGCCCTGACATAACAAATGCCTCTAAGAACAATTTTGTATTGTTGGCCTACCCTAAAAATTGTTCACATACAGCTTTTTTTAAGCCCAGAATGCAAAAAGAACCAGGACAGTGTTTCTGAATGATTCTAGGAGCCATGTTTTTACCAATTTTGGACTTGTTTGCCTTGCCTGAATGGGAACTCCTTTATTCTCCCTTGAGGCTTCAGCCACAAACTTGTTTCCACTTCAAATTCAGGGAAGCTCCATTCATGCACAGAGGTAGTAGAGGTGCTAATGAAAGAGCAGAATTTGGTTTCCAGAACATTTTGTATAGTTAAATATGTCCATGGATTACAAAAGACCCCCTGAAGGGATCCCTGTTTTAACTTTTTTGGTCTCTTTTCAGAATGGGGGACTATTTAAAAGTACCAGCAAATTTTGCATCAGTTTGGATTCTTCCTATTAATGGGCCCAGTGTGCTAAATAATGTTTTATTAGTACCTGTCCTAACAGCACAGCTGCTTCCTGCTGCAGTGATTTTTGGGGATAGTGATCAATCAAAGCCTTGGCATATGTGCTTGGTTTTAAGCCATATAAATTCTCACTTTTCTGTACCCAAGTGCATGTGCTGGCACAGGAACACTCACTGTGGTTACTTGCACATTTTCAGGTTGGAGAGGACTCCCGTCATTCAGGACCCCCCGTTCTGCCAAGACCATCCAGCACATTTAACACAGTCAGCAGAGCTCAGTACCAGGATGTGGTTCCAGTGGGTACGTCAGCATCAGCCTCTGCTCAGAGGGGTTCTCATCCCTGAGGGGTCAAGGCAGTGTGCACTGCTGGGGTTTCCATTTGCTTGGGATTGGGAGAAGTCACCATTTGTTATGATCCTTCTGTCTGTTTAGCATTTCCCCACTGTTCAGTTGGAACCTGCAGAGCTGGAATTGTGCAGAACCAAATAACTGGTGTATTTTACCTCCCTAGCTCACTTACTCTGTGTGCTCACAGGATGAACTGAAGCCAGGGAGTCAGATTGGGTCCTGATTGGACTCCATGTATTCCCAGTGATTTTTACCTTTAATTTTCCTCACAACTTCTGAGCATCTACTTTGGCAGGATTACAGAAAGTGTTAATCAGCTTGGAATTAGTCATTAGCTTAACACATACACACAGAGTTACTGACTTCTGTGCCACCATGTACAGAATTTAGCTTATTAAATCTAACAGCTGTCGCATTGTGCTAAATCAAGATAAATTAATCCGATTGACTGTAACTGGCTCTTTGTACTGTGGCATGTTTACTTGAAAACCTCTGCCCATTTAAATCCTCCCACTTGCCATGGACATGCTGTGAATGCTTTGCAGGCTCAGCCATTAGTGAGGATTTGATATGGGTGTTTCCAATGGCTGTGTAATGTTTGAGAATAGATTTCAGTGCAGTGAAAACCAAGGTCCCTGCAATTTTATTCTAACAATAAATTCTCTGGTTTGACCTTAACTAAGAGTGTGAGTGCTAAAGTATAACAGAAATTGCTAACAGAATTCTAGCTGTTAGCAGTGGAAAGGATATGTCACAATAAGATTTGGTTCCTAATCAAGAAGTGTGTTCCTTAAATCACAACAGAATTGGTAGCCTTACATACAAAAGTATTAACCCAACACTTCTAAACTTAAAACTGTGAAGGTAAAATATGTCGTTATTGTTGAAGACTCAGAAGGAATGACATCCCTTGTTTTGGTATCTCCTTGTTTCAGCATGATATTTTTGTTGATGTTTTCAGCTTACAATGACAAGATAGTTGCGTTTCTGCGGCAGCCCAATATCTTTGAAATTCTACAAGAGCGTCAACCAGATCTTACCAGGAATCATTCACTCAGGTAAGAAAATCTGTGAAGTTTGATATTACCATCCCAATACAAAATGTGAATTACAATTAGTTACTTTCATTAAAATCAGCAGTGGCACATGGCAGATTGTAGGCTTCTGGTGCATTCAAACATATTCATGAAGCTGTGGGAAATAGTTATTTACTGTATTTCTGTATAACAGCCTGTAGCAAGGGTGAGGAGAACAGAGGTAATGTATTATTATCAAATAAAGGTACCTACAAGAAAATGTTTGGAACAACTGGCATAAGAGATTTGCTGATGTCTTCCAAATGTGCCAAGACAGCTGGAGGGCTCAGCAAATGTGCCCATTCATTTGGGTATGTGTACAGCTGGGAACATGAGGCAGAATGGCATTTGGGTTTGTCCTTATCTTTGCCAAGCACATTTACAGGAAGGCTGGCCTGACCTCATGACATCTGGAGGTAATCTTACATCAATCAGAATTTTTGGTGTCTCTCCAAAATTTACAGAATGGGATATCTACAGTTTTGCATAATGCAGCAAGATCTGAGGAAGAATGATCTTTGATTGTTGTGTGGTTGTTACAACTCACTCAAATGTTTAGACTTGGACATGGAATCACCAGCAGCTTGGATAGTAGAGACCAGGACTGAAATGAATGTATCTATTCTTCCTTGGACACTAAATTTAAAAATTGCTGGTTTGATTGTTGGCAGTGTCTGCTATGCAGTGCAGTGTTCCAGAGGCCTACCCACACTGGCTGGCATGGCAGCCAGCACTGGTACTCATTTTTTTCCATTTTGTGTTACTTATTGATCCCTTTTCCTCCATGTCCTGCAAGTTCCCGAAATTCAATGAGCTGCCCTGTGTTGCAGTTTCCCCATGTGTAGTACAACAAGTTTTGTGATGTGACCTCTGTGTTAAAGATGTGGTTTACCCTCTGAAGAAATCCTGGCTGACAAATCTGAAACAACATAATTGCAGAATGCACGCTCTCTAGAAAATACAGAGAAAAGGAATACAGAAATCTACAGTTCTCAGCATGTCACAACAGTTCCTATGTTGTACCCATATCACTATAGGCAAGTTTGTCCCACCAAGCTTGGTTTGAAATCTACTGAGAAATAGCAGAAATACAAACTATTTCTGATTGCTTGTAGTTTTATTGCTTCATATTGCTTTTCCCCAGGGTGCTTGATTTCCTTTAGTCTGATAGCAATCAGTGTAATTTTTCTTCTTGTGTGTTGTGGGGTTTTTTAATAAATTAGAGTTCAAATTGCTCACAAGGCTTGTTGGTATTCCCCAATTCTGCTTCTAGTAGAACCTTGCCTCCTGATTACAGATTCATAATTTCCCACAAACTGAAACTTTCTCAAGAAATGATTGGTTTCAGATTAAAAATGGAAGATCAGAAGATAAAACAGTTTTCTGTACCTCCTCATTTACTTGAGCTTATATGTCCCTCTGTACATTTACTTTGGAAGGAGACTGAAGATGTATGCCTTAACTGACTTGTTTGAGCAGAATGATTGGGGATTTTAATGAACACAGTTTTATTTTACATTGAATGGGATTGGTCAGAAAAGCCATTCTGCTAAGGTGAATGGTTCCATTCCAATTTTACTATTTAAAGTTGGTAATTTGATTAAGGTAAATTATGTTCCATTATACCTCTCCTATATCCTTTTGAAGCTGATGCTTTAGTAACATTTTCATTTTTATAAAGATCCCAGTTTTATTTTTCCTGGTTAGTCTTTTAAAACTTCGATTTAGCAAATTATTGAAATCCATGTCTGTTTGACATGTTGTGAGACTAAGCAGCTCCATGGACATTGCTGTAACACTCAATAAATTAGCACCTAACTGAAATCCTGTGGTATAAATTATTTGTGTAATGTTTTTCTTTTTTTGTATAATGATTAGTACAACTGCCAGTAATCTCTTCCTTTGAGGACCTTGGGGCAGTTGAACTGGAATGATAATTATATTAAATATTATTATTAATATTATTGTCATTATTACAGAGGTGAGGAGGAAGACCAGTATTTGGCCAGTGGAAAAGGACAAAGATGATTTGAAAAGATCTCTGACATTTTCTGTCTAAAATAATTTCTCATTCCCTTAAAGAAAGAAGAGATAAGAAGTTAAGAGTCTATTAAAATATAAAATGAAAGTATACTACATGTGGAAAATTATTATTCAAAGGTTTCATGGTGGAGTGAGAACATTATGCTTATCATATCCTTATTAGGCATGTTGCCAAGATTAAATCTTCTTCCAAGCTACTGCAGGTAAAACTGAGAGGCTGCTAAATAATGTAAAAGGCTTCAGGCAAAGGCACCTGTTATACATTAAATATAATTTATATCTTAACGGAAGGTAAAAGGCATATATATTAAAAAAATATCACTGAAATCACAACTCTCATTGGTAACCCCAGGAAGTCATGGATTGGTTTCATTTGGAAGACTACATGTATTAGTTAACCCAAAAAATGTCTGTCTGATTTTTGGTGTTGCTGCCAACTAAATGCTAAGATATATTTTGTAATCCAGCATTTATTTCCTCCAGCCTCGCCATTTGGGCACTGATGTAAAGTGAAGTGGGCTCTGGAAGTGTCCAGATGTCCCTGCCCTGCCAATTGCATGGAGTGTTTTTGACCTTCCTGTCACTGTTGGTAATAGGACATGGGGTAGAGAGACTCCTGAGCTGAGCCAGTGCTGCTGTTCTTATACAGAGCTCTTTACTTTTCTGTTTGTTTGGGGGTTTTCTCCTCTAGATTTAGGACACGTTTTACTACATTGGTTTAGATTTTGTTTTCTTCTCTTCCAGAAGAGTAAAGCCAAATTAGAATTTATCTCTACTGTAGTCATATTTCAGAATGGAGGGAAAAGCTCTGCAGAGAAAAAGAATACAAATCCAAGAAATTATATTCAATACAGATCCTAAAATTCTCTGTGTACCATGCTCAAAACTTAGGATGCAGATAATCCACAACAACGACCAAACTGGGTCTAGGAGAAAGGATGAAAAAGAGGGCAGAAATAATACAGATTTTTTTGGGGACAATATCTTGAATGCAGTGTGGTGTGAAAACTCTGGCTTTAAAATCACAAGTATGCATTGTAATGCTAGGCTTGCATTTGTACACAGATTCAGAAAAGACAGTGCCTCTTTAAAGAGTTCACTTTTACAGTATGAATGTCCTCCCACAGGTCTCAGCCTCCAACTTTGAATTCAGAGACACAGCTTGTGTGAACTTGAGAGATTGATTGATTTTTTTTTTTTGTTTTGTTTTGTTTTGTTTAAATTTCTTTTTTTTACTGGTTGGGTGACTGTCCTACCTGCAACAGCATGAGCATTGAAGAGATGAGGGAACAGGACATGTCCCTCAGAACAAATTAGCTTTTTGGTTGTAATATTTTACCGCTTACATGGACTTGGTGTGGCAGGGAAAAGAAGTAGGGAAAAACATATCCCAGAGGTTTCTGATACACTCTGTACTTTTTCTTGTTGCTGTGGTACACATGGATGCCTTATTTGCAAAGGGTATTTTGAAAGGTTTTTTTTTGCTTACACAGGGAGAAGATCCAGTTCATCCGGACAGAGGGAACACCTGGGCTGGTGCGTTTATCCAGTGATGCAGACCTTGTCATGTTACTCAGGTAGGCACTGCTGCTGCCCATGCTCTTGTGCAACATGCTGTGGCAGCTGCTGAGGAGCCTTGCAAGGAGCAGTGTGTGCTGATGGTGTCACCCAGTCATTGCCCCTTCACTCCTTGGACTTGCAGCTGGGAGAGCTACAGCTCAAGGCTCAGATTTTATTTGCATCGTGTTCAGTTCTAGATGGTGGTGGGAGGTCACACTTTTTCATAGGAGGAGGGAATATCAAAGGCAAGTGCAAAGAGCACTGTGCTTGTGGTTTATATGGGTTTGCCCAGACCACCTTTAATTGTCCTGTTGCATCCAGCTCTGATGCTTAGAAAGGTGGTACAGCTCAGACCTTTATTCAAGAATGTGCCTTATGCTACTTATAGAATGTATCTGTTTCGTTCTGTGCTTTGGGAAGTGCCTGTTTGTAAAGGTAAATACTTGAGAGGTTTTTTTATTACTTAATGTCTCTCTTGCCACTTCACTGTGCTGCCAAGCATTGTCCCCTTTAATAAAGGAAATACTCTTACAGACTTCAGGAAATAGGAAGCTGCTTCTTTACTAGTTTTCATTTAAGCTATTAACTCTAAAAATCAGGCAGATTTTTGCTGAAATGAAACCCTATTATCTTGATGCTGTATTCTCATCTACTGTAAAAGTGCATCAAGAAATTAATGGGTACCTTTAAAATTGAATCCAGTGAAATAGAATTGGCATCAATAGTTGTACTTTGAGGCTAGGTTACATAATGATAATCCTTTCTGGTCCCTAAATCTCCAAATTAATTACGGCTATAAAAAAAAAAAATCTCATTTTAAACCTATTTTTGGGACTTTTTAAAATAGAAATATTGTTTCTCTAAAAAACTTTTAAGATTCTTATGTGTAACTTGGAGGAAAACATCACATGGCCATGAATGTAAAAAGAACTGTCAGAAAGGGCTCATTAAAAAAATCCATATAAAATAATTTTAGTTATTTGTTTGGTGAACAGACTTAGTAAGAAACACCTTTTATTTGAACATTGTTTTCATTGCATTGAATAATATAAGATTGGCTTGCAATTCCTTCTATAGCTCAGTTTTTGAAAATATTTTTTACATATTATCTCAGCAGTTTATTTGTGTTGTGTTTCACAACATACCTTTTGATACCAGATCCATTCTGATATTAGGCATTTTGTCCCTTTTTGGATTTGCTTGGGTCAAATTTGAGAAAAAAGAAGAAATTTTAATATATATATATATGCATACATACACACACAGATGCAGTGATTAGACTGCAAAACGTCTGAGTTTTTTCATGTAAAAAGTTGTGTATGAATAATAGATGAGGCATGAAGTAACTCAGCTTGAACAGGCCAGATGTGATATCTGTTTCAGCAGGAGTGTTATTAAACATAAAATGTTATGCTAACAAGCTTACCAGTCAATACACTTAATAAGCTCGGATGTGATTCTTAATCCTGGTGGCTTAGAATGTTTCTGAATAAGGTTATTGACCCCTTTGTAGTGAGAACATAAAAAAGAAAAAAAACCCAGTTATGTATAGCAGTGTCCCACCAAAGTAGCAGTTACTGCTTTCCAGTACTTTCAAAATGTGCTTGAAGAAATGGCAATAAAATATTTTGTAGCAATCTAAGCGTGCATAGTAAAAATAGGTGAGTGACTACCAAAGAGAGCAAGTTCATAACTAGAGATTTATGCCTAGAAGGTGAAAACTGCCATTTACTCAAATAAACGTGTTCTTTGTTCTTTGCTCCTTTTTGCCAGCTTGTTTGAGGAGGAAATAATGTCGTATGTGCCGCCACATGCCTTACTCCATCCTAGTTATTGCCAGTCCCCGAGAGGCTCGCCGGTGTCTTCCCCTCAGAACTCTCCAGGTAAGCTCCTCAGGCAGAGCTGCTGCAGGGGCTCCATGAAAACACTTCCCATCCTTGATAAGACAAAGATTTAGACCTATTTTTGAGCAAAGTCAGCAAGTACACTTACATTTCAGTGTCAAACTTGTACTTTTGCCTTGGGCTCACAAGATGATTTGCTGGGTGTCACAACTTCAGGGATTGTGATTTTGTTCTGACTTGTAAAAAAACCATGCAGGCTTGTTTCTCATTGATGTGAAACAGCTAAGTGACTGCTCGTGCCAGCATCCTGGTGCCTGGAGAATTAAAAGCCTGGATCTAATAACTACATTAAAATGGCAGTGTTAATGGGACTGTGGGGCAGAGGGACAATTTTATGTGTAAAAGCCAGCTTGTTATCCCTTAAGACAAGTTCAAAATTCAGCATACTGCAGCTGTCTGGATATTCATGTCAGAATGAAACGAAACTGATATTTCAGATTCTAAGTAAGCTGCTGATCAGAACTAAATCATTGCAAATATGATTTCCATTTGAAGGCCAAATGTATAGATGTTGCTATGCTTAGTTTCCTCAAGATAGTAGATAAGCAAATCGGAAGTGGCTTTAAGGGGATCTCTACAAATTTGAGAACAAAAGTATAGGTAAAGAGAGAACATTTGGGCTGTAAGCAACTCTAGGTAGTTCCAGACAACAAGAAGTTTTTATCAGAAAAAGAACTGTGATTTTCCTGGGCATTTCCCAGTCCACAATAATAAAAAGCTTTGCCTTTTCATGGAACCAGATTAAATGCATTCATAAACATGTGGTAGCTTTTCCTGCTGTTGGACAAAGGACCTCTGTAAGATCTGTCTGAAGAAACTATCCAAAGACTTCAATGACCTTATGGCATTCTGTGAGGCAGAATACAATATTCACATTTATTAATATATTCAGTATATATGTGGTTTAGATATAACTGTTTCCTTTTATTGAAAAGAAGAGAATGGTGAAATCTGCATGTATGCATCTTATTTCCAACTGCAAAGCTGGCAGTCTTTTATAAATAAAACCAGTTTTGTCTTCCAGAGTTAAGGTTTCTTAATCACTGGTACATGCACCAAAGCATGCTGGGTATGGCTTCATTCCAACAAAGTAATTTCAGTATACATTCAGTCTTTAAGATGTGATATTCTCATTTACTCACAGAAGCAGAAGATAGTAGAGGATGAACAGTGATGGTTCTGATCTCATTCTCCTTAAAATTGTAATCTCTCTTCTGGCTCATAGAAAAATATAGAGAGATTGTTGAATCTCCCTGTCAGTCTGCAAGCATGCATGTTTGTTTTGGTGTACAAATGACTTTTTTGATGAGAAATTGTAAATAGCCCATGTTTCTATGGAGGCTCTGTTTTTCTCATCAGCTAAGCTGGCTGTGCTGCACTGCACGAGGTGGTGTGTTAAGGATCCATTGTTCACATCAGTCACAATCACTTGTACTTTCTCTTTTGGGAGAGATGAATAGTCATGAAGCTGCTCTTTATATCTGCTTTAGAATATGACCTCTTTGAAAATCAAATATGATTATCACATCACTGATGGTTTTTAGCTCTTCCATTAACATCTTTTGTTCCCAAGGCGGAAGTAATCACTATAATTGCCCAGGAATTTCTTGGCATATGCATCTGATTTGCAGTGAGGACTTGTCATGTGCTGACAGAATATTATGGTGCTGATTTCTGAACCATAAAGTAATGTGTTATCAGGTTCATGTTTTGTGGTACCCTTCAAAAAACCCAACTTCCTTTAGTGGTTAACATTAAGGTATATTTTTGTTGCCTTTTTCTGGTGACTGCATTTTTGTACATCGACTCAAAGCAAAACAAAGAGAGGGAAAAGGCCAATAGTTAAAATGCTGTTTACAGTTGCTGTAAGTTTTCAGGAGCTTTCAGCTGAGTCTACCTTTAGAAGCTCTTGGTGCTCTCAGTAAAAGAGGAAAACCACTACAGATGAATCAATGACCATGATCTGTTTTTCCAGAGGGCTCCTTCATGTTCCTTTTGGAGCCCCGCAGATTCTATGATATTTACTATTCCTCCCACACTTCACTTCAAGCCTGGAACAAGTGCCAAGTGTCTTTCTGGTCAGACAGGTCTTTTAAAGACCTGTTAAATGGCATTCAGCGTTATTAGTGAGCTCACTCTTCTCTCTCTGATCTCTGCAGAGATAGATTCTGCAGCTCCTTCCAGCCCCCACTTCCGCAGGATGTGCTGTCGCCTTTCCCGTCAGACCCACGGGCTTTGTGGCTCCCCGAGCTGCTCTCCTTCCTCTGTCTCTGCCCACAGGCTCAACGGATGCACCTCCTCTCTTTTATTACCTGAAACCTGACGTTCCCATGCCTTCCCCCACAGCAGCAATCGAAGTTTCTGTACTGGCTTAGTTTCATGCAGGGAGCCAAAACTAAACTCGCAAGAGGAGCTGAGTTAAAAGACAGAACTCTGCATAAAAGTGCTGCTAAACTGTTCATTTGTGCTTTCAGTGCATTAGAGGTGACCACTAGTTCCAGAGAAGTAGTTGGCAATTTATGTGTGCTTTAGGGCTGAATTTTTTGTGGGGGGTGTCTGCACAGCCACGCAGGGAAGGAGTTTGCCTGCTTGTCACCCTGCCTTGCAATCAAATCAGCGGAAGTTCTAATGATGGCCATTTTCAAAATAGATCAGACTAAACACCTAATTTGTATATACTGGACTTGTACATGCAGCTGTAGGGTATGCCATTTTTTTTTGGTGTACAGATCTCACCTCTCCTTGCTTTTAAGAAATTGACCCTCAAAAATAGTTTTTCAAAAGTAAATTCACTTAGATTACCATCATGGATGTTTCTGCAGCCACAGGTTAGAAGTTCCATGAACTTCAATCTGGTAGTCTTTCCATTCTTTCTATATATTTCTTCCTTGTTACTTCCCCAGGGAAAAGCTTCTGCTAAGGAATTTCCAAATGTTTTCCTTCTTCCTTTTGGTGTAGTCAACAGGGGCAATGCAGAGTGTGGTCTGTTTATGCTTCATTTCTGAGTTGCTCTTTTCCCTGATAATATTAAAACCTGAACAGAACATTTATCATATTAATTATTATAAAGGTTAAACATAAAGTGTACTTGACAAAGAAAAAGTAGTGTCTTTCTAGTTGCTTGTGCTGTTTTTTTAATGCATCTTTTGCATTGACCTGGATTTGCTCTTTTAAGATTTACTTTTGAAAAATGATACTATTGGAAGTGAGCAACCAAAAAGTCTTGGATGCAGTGCAGATTTGAAGATATGCAGCTTGTACTCTTTATAAAGGTGACTAAACCAAACACATACCATGCATACCTTTTGCTATTAAGGACTCTTTCCAGTAGCAGATGGGGCATTGGTCAGTTCCTGTCGCTGCTGCTCATTCTTTGCTCGTTGCTCCGTGCAGGTACTCAGCGTGCCAATGCCCGAGCTCCAGCTCCCTACAAAAGAGATTTTGAAGCCAAGCTGAGGAACTTCTACAGGAAGTTGGAGACTAAAGGATATGGACAAGGCCCAGGGAAATTGAAGTATGTTGAAGCATCTGATGAAACTGGATTTCTATTCAGGCAGCTTGCCTTGCCTTACCTTGCACATCTACAAGCTTCTTCCCATTAGAAGGAATGCAGATGTTATGGTTACCCAGGCATTTCTGGGAGTATAAAACCTGTAATAAAAGACTTAATGCCAACATGTGACTCATAGGATACAGCAAGTTCTGAGCACCTCTGTGTTTTTTGCTCCAACTATGTTTTTGTACAAACAATATTACCAATATGGTGCCAAAAAGAGCTTTGGGAAGAGGCCTGCAGAACAGAAGGCATCTGAATTCTTCCATTATAGCAACTGCTGTGATATAAACAGTTATATTTTCTCATATCTTTTTTCCACTAAAAAAAAAATTAGATAGGCCTATCCTTCGTACATCATTGCCTGTACTGATACCACAGTATGTGGTAATTAGTAAAGAGGATTCATACATTAAATATTACTAAATTTTAAGGATTGCCTTAAAAACAGATAATATTTTTATTTTAGCACTCTGAATGCTAGAGTGCTTGAAATGAGGTCTTCCCTCCTTCATTTATTTGCTAATCATGTGATTACATGCTGTTATATTTAGGATTGTCCTCACAAGATACTTTCAAAATTTTGTAAATTACCAAGTCTTGTGCCAGTTATCAAACTCATAGCCATGAGGCACCAGAACATGATGGAATCATTTCCTCTCTTATAAGGAGATTTTCTATTTAATTTTGGGGGTTTTTTTGGGGGGGTGGGGTTTATTTCCTTCAGCCAGTCACTTCTCTTATTTTGCAGAGATCTGTGCAAAGCTCAGACTTCATTTGTGTGAGCTTGTTACAAGTTTTGCAAAATGGAAATGGAATTAAAATATTATTGTTTAGACAAGTCTTAAGAGGCAAATGTTGAGCAGTGTCTGCCTAGAATATAGTGTAAACATAATCAATTAAAACCTTATCTATGAAAGCTTTGTCCTAAATGCTTGGGCAAATAACTGGTGGGCAGCATTCGCTCCCTGTAAAATCTGTTCCATTTCTTACACCATTTTTTCCTGACCTGTTTGCCATCACACTGTAGATTTTTAAGCAGAACAGCCTGCTGTGGGAATAGAAGTTTTCTTTGGGTTGCTTCCCCCGGCACACAGCACTAACCTGATCAAAGCAGGGCCCTGCCCAGCTCCACTGCTGCCTGGGTCCTCTTGTTGCTCAGATGCCTGCTCAGTTCCTGCTCAGTCCCCTTGCATGTCCTTGGCAGGATGGCTCAGTGCAGTCCCTGAGCTCTGCAGGGCCTTTTGCAGGAGGCTGGGGTGGGTTCAGCTGCCTTCCTGCAGGCAGCAGCAGCTTCCATCTGATGGGTGCTCACAGGAGGTACTATTTGAATATAAAGCACGTGAAGTTTCAGGAGACTAATTAAACATGTTTTTTGGCAGAGGATAAAATTTTTAAGTAAGGAGGATTCTTTCAGCTCTTATTTTAGATCTTTATGACACTTCCTCAACTTTCACAGTTTTTCTTTCAGAAGGTATGTTGTGTTTTCACATGTGGTGCTTCAGTGGGGTTTTGTACAAATAATTGCCATTCCTTCTAGACTTTTTGTACCATCACACAGTCAAGGATAATGTAGGGATGTGTTTCTGGGTTTACCATACTGTGATTTTCCATGGTTTTATCTTTTTCTGTGTTAAGAGATTGATTTTTACAGAAAAGATTAGACTCTTGCTTACAGTAAAATTCAGTTAGGGGCCCAGATTTACAAAAGGATTTCAGACTTAATGAAAATGCGAGCTTCAGGACCTTTCCCCTCAAGATTGTAATTTAAGGAAGAACCAAGGTAGACAAAACAAAACTACTCTTCTTTGCACAAGGGAAAATTTTTTTATTGAAATCTGAAATAGAGCATTGATGGAGATAGACTAACAGGAGATTTCTGGTCTGGATAAAATTACCCAGCAGAAACAGGTATCTCTGAAATCACCCTGTTCCTATCTTGCAGTGTAAACAGATGTTTCCAGCTGTGGTTCATTTTCACAGTTGCTGTTTCAAAATAATTTTGCCCTTCAGATTAATCATCAGGAGAGATCATTTGCTAGAAGATGCCTTTAACCAGATCATGGGCTA
Organism: Chaetops frenatus; assembly: GCA_013400775.1. Lineage (NCBI taxonomy): Eukaryota > Metazoa > Chordata > Aves > Passeriformes > Picathartidae > Chaetops > Chaetops frenatus. The sequence continues at coordinate 189,467 of VZTR01025971.1, forward strand.
CTCAAGAAAAGACCTGCAGAGAAATAAGCTCTATGTCACCTTCGTTGGGGAAGAAGGGTGAGTAGAACAAGGAAGTATTTGTGGTCTGAGAACTCAGTGTCTTGCAGCTCCTGTTTCACCAAACTTGTTGTCTAGAGGGAAAAGAGGAAGGACTGCAGTCAGGAAATGCCACATACACAAGCCTAGAACATACAGCTGTTAAAGATGGCTCCTAAAGCATTTTGCAATGTAACATATCCTGCCTTTGCAGAAGTAATGTCAGTTTTACATGAATTTTCCCAATAGTTGGTGTGTATTTCAGAATGTTCCTGGGAAAGCAAATTAAAAACGAAACAGTTTTCTTGTGTTACTCATATTTTTTTTTCTCAGTGCTGTTGTGTCTCCAGGGCTTATTAAAGACAGCTGCCATTTGTTGGAGGGAGAGTGCTTCCAGAGTAGGCTATGGGCTCAATCCTTAATTTAGCTCCTCTCTGAGGCACTGGGAGCAGAAAGCCCTCAGTGCTACAGGAGGTGCTCACTGCCTCTGCAGGCCAGGGCCTTCATCACAAATAAAACAACTGGGCTGTTACCAGTTGATGAAAAACCCCAAATATTCCTGACACTTCAAAGTCACATTCAGAGAACACTCAGTCTGTGTCTAATGAAAGTCCAATGTGTTACAGGTTGTGAGATGTGCTTTGCAAAGATGTGGTTAGGTTTCCTTTGCAAGTGAAGCTGAAACAATATACTATTTGCTGCTTTTGTCTCTTGATTTGTGGCCCCTTTGTCAGGTCTTAGAGCCTACGTGCCTTTTGTTGAAATGGTTCATGAATGTGTTTGTAAATATGTTCAAGCTTTTATTCCATGGTATTCAGAAAACTGCAGCACAGCTCTTGGAATGCCATAGTATGTGCTGTTGCCATGCAATGTGTGAGTCTTTAAAATGCAAAGTTGTAATAGAAACATCTCTTACAAGATTAGATAAAATTAATATGTTTTTGAAAACCTCTAAATCCTGTTGTTTGTTTAAAGTTCACCCTGAAGCACTTAGTGTTAATAAGGACCCAGTGAAGTCTTAAAATAAAGAATGTTGACAGCTGAGAGCCAAGTGTGGACTTGTTCATATAAATAATATCACCATGCTGTCTGAGGCAGAACTCAGAACTGGAATGGCAAGGCTGGTGCACAATGAGATTATGCTGTATTGACAGAGGAGGGTGGGGATGGAGGAGCAAGGCCTGTTTTACACAGCCCCTGCCAGCCTTTACTGTCACAGCTACAGCCTTGACTCAGGTTTGAAAATGAAAGGGAAATTTTTAAAATCATACATAAGATAGAGATTGATCCAGATACACCATCTCCTTTCATCAGATGTCAGACTGTTGCATTTCACCACTCAGCAACATGAAGAGTGACCTGGAAATGGGGGTAACACCTCCTGTCCCCATTATATCCAGCTTTACAAGAGACTCTAGCCTTAAAGGAAAAGAATCAGTTAATTAAGAGCAAAGTCAAATTAAAATGACGTCAGTCCTTTATTTACACATCTGTATTTTTAATGAAGAAAGGATGTGTGCAAACAGTATTGTTTCATCAGAGATGGTGCAAGGATGTGTATCACATCAAACTACTCATTTGGCCAAGTGAAGAAAGACAGGTCAGGGTGGAGGAGAGGAGAAGTACTGAAAGTTAATTGTTTTCCTATTTGCTCCTCCTTTTTAAGATTTTAAGTAGGAGTATGTTTTTGCATTTCTTTTCCTTTTGGTAAAAAGATGGAAGTCATAAAGTAATGGGTAAGGAAATCCTTACATAATACAACATTTTAGTAACATATTAGTGATTTATTAGTGTATAAAATAGTAAGTGGGGCAACTCAGACATGGTTATTGCTGTCATAAGTCTCATGATGTTTATCTTCCTCAACCCTTCAGTTTCTATACTCATCAATTGTGATGTTCATTTAATGGTTTTTATACACTCATAATTTATGTGGTGATACATTATAAAAATTAAGATAGAAAGAATATGGTTCCTTGTTTTTCCTAAGTTCTTTGAACTTCTAGGACAAGCTGCTTTGCATTTAACAGTGGTAAATCTGAAGTATTAATGGTGCTTCCTAGGAGACATGAGTCATGTTGCCAACAACATATTACTCTCCTGAATATCCAAATGCCCCAGAGTTGCAGCTGTTGTGTGGTTGCATACCTCTCGTATGAAGTTTTCTCACCCTTGTGCCAAGCCTTTAATTGTAGGATAAATCTGACTGGCAGTGCAGGACTCTCATGATTGATTTATTTAACATGACTCACAGTAACTGCATACAGAGGGAGCTGTATGAAATGGCTCATAGTCAAGCACAGTTTCCTTTCTATCTCAGGATTTCATAGTGTGTCTGATTATCCCAGAAGTTTGCAAGAGTCTTCCAGATGACCCTTTACTAGATCCTGGTATTTGTGCCAAGATTAAGATCCAACAGTTGTCCATGGTATCAGACAATTTTTGATTATTCTTTTTTCTCCAGTTTGTTGATGGAAGCTACCCCTTTTTGCCAGGGTAAGGATCTGTTTCATTACTTCACTGCTGAAGCTTAAAGAATGCTTCCAAGTGAAGGGAAGATGTTTTTTATTCAGCTGAGGAAAGGGGGTTTATCCTCAGCTTGATAATGGCACCTAGCCTTTACTTTCCTGACAGCTTCATCTTCAAAAACAACTCTCATTTGTGGTGGTCTTCTGTAAAAGTTTATGAGCCAGCACATTTGTAGCAGAAGTTCTATGTGAAAGTTGACCTTCTTTGTGGTACTTCTGTCTGTCCATTGTCATAGTACTCGAGTCAAATATTAACTCTTTTATCTGTAAAAGATGTATCTTTCTATCTATTTGTTAGGGTTATAATATTCTCTGTTCCCCACTGGAAAGCCCCTAGTTTTCTGTTTTCCAATTCTAACAGAGCATTAACATCATACCTAAACTCATTTCACTGGTGACCTTCAGAGTAGTGTCACAATTCAGTCTCAGTGCATTGTCAGCAATGAGTTTGTTTATCATTCAGGAAAAAGGGGTTATTTAAATTCATTAGTACTAAAATCTTGAAATAGGGAAAAGAAAAGAAAACAACAAAAAAATCCCAACAAAGGAAGTGCACTCTCCAAAAGACATTTAAATGCACTCAAGTTTGGAAGACAGACAAGAAAATGTAGACGAAGAAACATAAATCAGTGAAGTAATCTCAGATTATATTGCTAGAGAAAACAGAAATAATATCCTTCAAATTGTCCTATGGTTGCAAGTCTGCAAAGACAAAATATGACCATTGTTTATTTTCATTGTTAATTTGTCAGATGCAGATAAGTCTGATTTTGGCTCTTTTCATAATTTTCCTTCTCCCCACCCCAGCCACCCCCAATTATTTGGTTATATTCCTGTGGCAAAGAGGCCGTTACAGCTGGAGCCAAAGCTATTTCTGAGAGCAGCCCACATGGAGAACTTCATTCCAATCCTCCAAGCCATTCCATTTTGGTCCCTCGAGAGTTCCACATACTTTGGCATTAGGCAATCTGCACAGTTAAGGGTTCTGGTTAAAATCTTACAAAATTTTAATCAAAATACAGTGTAAGGAATGTAGATTCAAAAAGTGATTCCTACTTCATAGTAATGTCAGATTTCTCTTTCAAGGTTGGACTACAGTGGGCCATCAAGAGAGTTCTTTTTCCTGGTGTCCAGGGAGCTCTTCAATCCGTATTATGGTTTGTTTGAATATTCAGCCAACGATACCTACACAGTACAAATAAGTCCCATGTCTGCTTTCGTAGACAATCACCATGAGTGGTAAGAATTATTTTCTTTTTGTTTTTCAGATACATTTTCTGTTATTCCCACGTACAGAACAACTGCTCAAATCTGCTCAGACATGTAACACAGAATCCGATCTTTTCAACCAGCAGCAAAATAATTGCATTTCTTTAGACTTCCCTGATTTTGGTTTCTCTTGTGGTTTTTAAATGATCTTATTTCTCACAAGGTCAGCAAAATTATGATTTGGAACATGTACCATGGGATTGTCTCACAACATAACTCCCTGCATTTCTTGTACATTAGCAGTCATTTCATGCAAGCAATATTAACCTCTTGTGTACTAGGAAAAATCCAAGAAAAAATAAGAACATTGACTTTTTGTCAACTAAGGAGATTAGGGGAGATTTCAGGCATGTATTACTGTATGTAATTTGTTTGAGTCTTCCTAAAGAGTACAGGCATCTCCTCAGTGGAAACACCCTGACATACCTATTGGAAGGAAATCTGTGGTGATATCTCATTTGGGGGTAGGGGGAAGACTGCTGATCACACAGCTTTGAAACAGTCTCTACATACACCCATGCTTCTAAAACAGTTATCAAGGATTGTTACATAATCCCATTTTCACAATTATAAGCCAGTTTAAATCACCCTCAGTTGATTTAAGCCATGGCATCACCATAAATCTGTAAAGCTGTGCTGTGACTATTAACAGAGAATTCTGCTGTGTAAGTAGTTGGATTACATTAATAGTGGAATGACAACTGCTCATCTCTGTAGGACAGATATGCACCGAGTTCTTATTTTTTGAAAGCCAGTCATGAAGAATGACTATCAGAGGGGAATCTCATTACTAATTTTACAAATGAACAGAAAATTAACTGGTTGGCAGTTGAGTTAGTTGAAGCAGCCTACCTGTTGAACTCCAGTACTTCAACAATAAATGGCATAGGCTCTATTGGAAAGGCAGAACAGCCTGGCAGAGATGAGAGAAAACCCCTATGTGCTATGCAGCTTCTGCCAACATTTTGTATTCATCCCTGGCTTCTGCAGTGCTGGACCAGAGACTTTGGGAGTGAAGGAGGCATGACCCCTATCTCTTTCAGGGAGTGCTAGTTTTGTACAGCCCCAGGGGGAATTCAGAAAATGCAGCTGTGACAAGCAGTTTGTGCATAGAAAGGGGAAGGCTCTCCATGTCACATCCTTATCTTGCAAACATTGTACAAGCAGGTATAATACAGGCCTAATTTCTCCAAGAAAAATGTTGTAAAGAATACATCAACAGAAAGTTCAAGAAACATTTTCTTTAAAAACAAACATTAGACTTTGATCTAGTTCTAGAATTGTGGAAGAGTTTTTTACAATGGATCTTAATTCTCATGAGAATATTTACAAAGACCCTCCTGTTTCAAGGTTGCTGCCATCTGATCTCAGCTCTGGCAAACTTCCTCCTTACACACCCAACAAAATGAAGTTAATAGGAGAAGTAAGAGAGAGGTGAAAGAAGGAGATTTAGATCCTGTTGACATAGGGCTGGAGAGCAGTGCAATACATAAAAAAACTTTCAGGCACTGTTTGTGAAAATATACATAGAACTCCTTAACCACAGTCAGAAGAGGGAGCAAGGAGCCGCTGTAAGCAGGAAAGACAGGCAGCAGGAATTGTCACACTGGGAAAGAGTAGAAAAACCTTTGGCCTCTCTATAACATGAAAACAAGTTAATCCTGTAGGGGTGTGAAATGAAAATAGACAGTGGCTATCATTTTGGGAGATAATGCATTTATAAAGTGGCTGCTCTGGCAGGGGCTGATTGGGTTAATCTGGATTTGACATTTTTGAGCAGTTGTAATTTAGGTATCTGTGGGATTTTCCACACCCTGCAGACTTGCTTTTTTTAATTTTTTTTTTCCCTGTGCCTTACTGAGAATGTTAAAGAAACCCAAGAAATAAACAAAAATACCACAATTTAGACATAGCTGTCTGATTTAATAATTCTGTTTGGAAATGCATGCGAGTTTTGATGACAGAGCACTGCACCAACCACAAAGTTTCAATATCATGACTGTAACTCTTTCTCTTCCAGGTTCAGGTTTAGTGGTCGAATTCTTGGTCTTGCCCTAATACATCAGTATTTGCTGGATGCCTTTTTTACAAGACCATTTTATAAAGCCCTCCTCCGAATGTGAGTAGAATTGTTCTGTCTCCACTTTTGCTTGGTTCCTTCCCTAACAATGATGCCATTTTGTGCATGGATTATTTATGATGTTTTATTGACAAAGGAGACAGGCCATTATTTCTAATTTAATAAATTTATTTCAATCCAGGAATTTTTTGAAAAAATTTCATTGTGTCCACTACCTCAGAATGTTGTTTGTGACCAGTATTGGAACCTCGTGTTTTGTTTTAGCCCTGTTAACAGCTTTCTTCTACAAAATCTTAGATTTGAAGATGTACAATGAAGTGCTGAGGGCTTATTCCAGATATTAATAGAGTTCTTATTCATTTGTCATGTAATGACTCACAGGATAGGATATTAATCACTTCACAACTTAGACTGCACCATCCATTCTCAGAGGTAGCCTGATTGTTGGCAATCTCAGTTTTGAGGAGCTGTACTTTGATGTACTTCAGACTTGGTTTCCAGAACTACTGCTCCTTTTCTGGCTGAAGTAATGAGAGCTGTGGTTACTCAGCATGTCTGGAACCTAAGCCCTAATGAACTTAAGGTGCTTTACTTTTTATTTGAAAGCTGGTTTTGAGAAGTCTGGAAGCTTTTTTTTTTTTCTATTAAACATTGCATGTTTGAGTAGTGGAGAGTAATGAATCCATTCCTACTGCACATATATTTTAAAAATACCTAAATGCTGGCAGCATCATTTTAGGAAGAAGGATGAGGTAAGGGAAAGTATGGCAAAAGGTAAAAAGATATTTCTGTGGTAAGCTGAGGATCTAAGCAGTTGAACAAATGATGAGAGATGAGGCAGTATAGCCACATAAACAAGGACACTGGTTGCTTGTTAGGAAAATCTTTATAATTTCTTTTATTATTTGAATTCTTTGTCTCTTCAATGTATGTGTTTTCATAATTCCTAAATAGGCTTGACAGAAAACATGGGGCAGACTCACCATTAGCTTCACAAGCAATGTGTCTTCAAATTAAATTTGGGAGTTTCGTATATTTACAGAATTATTGTGTGTTATACAGTAACTGCTGTTACCAGGCAAATAAACAGAGATTTGAAGTTGTTGTCCTTATTGATGTTTCTCTTGGCTCCCATTCACAGTCTGTTTTATATGAGTTTAGTTACTGAGGACAGGCCACTGCCATCATCTGTATTTCTGTGTTTTCTTCTTCCGTCTGTCAGACTCTGTGACCTGAGTGACCTGGAATATCTGGATGAGGAATTTCACCAGAGTTTGCAGTGGATGAAAGACAATGATATCCACGATATCCTAGATCTTACATTTACTGTAAATGAAGAAGTTTTTGGGCAGGTGTGCAAGTTTCTCCATTCCCTTGGTGCATTCTACTGCTAGATAAACCTTTATTTGGACAGAAGAACGGGTGTCCCTCCATGCTGCTTTGAACTTGTTTTTAAAAAATTCCTGCTGGTGAAACCAATGTTGAAATCTAAGGAGGAATTATTAGTAGCTGGTCAAACATGTTTTTCTGGTTAAGGAGATTTTCTAGAGAGTATCTGAAATATCAGACTTTAGGACTGCTTTGCTAGAGGTAGTTTACCTGAATTTGATTGCAGCAAAGTTGCCATTCAAAGGTATTAAAACACCTGTGTTAAGGTAGTATTCAGGAAACTTCACTACTTTAGTCTCTGTAAAGATTGTTTCTTCTTCTCAACTTATTCTTAATAGTAATTATGAAGGTTTCTCAGACTAAATGGAATTTAAAATACTGTTTAAAAAAAAGATTTTTTACTGTGTTCTCTCACTTCACATAATCCAGTTTGCTAGTCAGGCTTGATTACTGATTTTGAGGAATTACTTCAACTAAAAAATGTAAATTATTACAATTCCTTCTTTTGTCTTTATAATAACTGTGTTGTCACTTGGTAATTTTTTTTTCCTAAGATCACAGAACGGGAACTAAAACCAGGAGGTGCCAATATCCCAGTCACTGAAAAGAACAAGAAAGAATACATAGAGAGAATGGTGAAATGGAGAATTGAGAGAGGAGTTGTACAGCAGACAGAAAGTCTAGTTCGTGGTTTCTATGAGGTAAAAAGCTCCAAAATTAAATTAACTTTCTTTCTTCTTCCAAAATATTTTTCTCCTTGTTTACATTTCCAAAATATGGGGTCCCAAATATAATCAGAAGTGCATTTGCAGATATTGGAAGAGGCAGGGAGGGTTAAAAAAAATATTTTTAGTCATTTATGTAAAGACTGTGATTATGTATCTATTTTGCACTGGACAATACTCTTGATCACTGCACAATTAACATTGCTCTGTTTCTGCATTGGGTCTCTGAGACCTGTTTGTTTAAAAAGACAAAACCTCAATTCTCTTTGTGACAGAAATGATACCTGGTAAATACCTTAGTAGCAGACTTCATGGGGAGGCACGAATCAGTACATGAAGAAAGGTTTGCTATGCATTTTATTTCCTTTCACAGGTGGTTGATGCAAGACTGGTGTCTGTATTTGATGCCAGAGAACTGGAACTGGTTATAGCTGGAACAGCAGAAATTGACTTGAGTGATTGGAGAAATAATACAGAGTACAGAGGAGGTAACTTGAATTTTAACTTATTCAGTGAGAGTGTCAGGGGCTCTGGAACTACCCAGTTCTCAAGACAGTAAAGAAGCATCCCATGAGATACATTCATAGCAACTTTTGAGCTTCTCTTGGTTTAAGTTAGTGTTGGGAAAAGGCAAATTGTCCATTTTAGTTTGCGAAAACTAGTTTTCAGCTCTTCTCTGGCTGTTCTTGCCCAGACAGCAAGACAGAACACTCTCCTCAGAAAGTACCATGCTCAGCTGCACACTGACAGGGTACCTCCCAGACCTGGGAGAGCAATGGAAGTGGTAGGCATCCTTAGTCTGATATTCCTCTTTCTTTCACACACTCAAAGTCGACAGGAAATTAGAAGCAATCCCAGTGACTGCAGGCTGGTAGCTGAGATAGTTTGAGAACAACAGAAGAGTGGGAACTGTGAGATACTGTGAGAGAGATGATTGCAGCATCGATTGCAGCTTTGAATAGATAAATAGCACAGTATTGGAATATTTCAAGGACTGGCATTCCTGTTAGTGACTGATTAATGGAAGAAATGCTTGCACAAGGGATCTCACTTCTTTTTCTCATAGTATATTCATTCTCTATCTTCAGGATTTTTAAGAATTTTAGGAGTATTTTTCTCTAGGAAAAATTTACTAACTATTCCCTCAACCACTTTCATAGCACCTAAAAGTATAAAGGCTCTTGTTGCTTTAACAGGTTATCATGACAATCACATTGTAATTCGGTGGTTCTGGGCTGCTGTGGAAAGGTTCAACAATGAACAACGACTGAGACTTTTACAGGTAAGAAATTAGCTAATCTGTGTAAAAATAATTAAAATTTGGTGCTAAACTAGTCCCATCCTGGTTTATGATACCCAGAAATTATGGTGGTGTTTGCTAGTGGGAATGGCCTGAGTCAGAGGCTAAATGCAACGATTTCAAGTGACTGAAGCTCACAGCTATTTTTATAGATTTCTAAGTTTAAAAGTACATTTAAGATACAATGGATTATGTCAATAATCCTTTACTATTGTTTGATTAAAAATACATTAAGACTCCTAAAAATAGAAAAGGAAAACTGTGTAATTGGTTATATCATAAGGTAGAAATGTTAATAGTATTTATACAACTTAGGAAGGAGAAAGCTTAGATGGAAGTTTAAGGCCTTAAATTAGAAAATAATAATGGAAACCTTAAAATCAGTCCAATTCCATTTTCACTAAACCTGTAGGTTCCAGTTGCCCTGCTGCTGAAGCACAGAATATCTCAACAGAAGACTGTTTCTACACACATGGGTTTACTATTGAATTAAATTTTTTAAAGTCTGGTTACATCCATCCTATCTGTAAAGAAACAGACAAGCCTTCACTGCAAACCATACCATGTTCTTGATCTAATATGAAATCCACTGTTTTTAACAATTCAGAATGTGTATCTGATAATTGAATTATGAAGAGTTTTCTTTTTTGAATCTATTTAAGTATTTTAAAAAGGCCTGTAAAAGGCAGTGTGGGACATCTCATTTGATGGAGATGGAAATGTCTGCTTCTATGTTCCTATCACGTCTGTTAATCACAAGTTTTTATAATATTCAGGTCATTAGAAATTAAGTAGTCTCTGATCTGTCAAAAGCTATGTTTGATCTGTTCATGACAGGTTGTAAATAAAACTGCTCACCAGTCAGTATTTCAGCAAATGTCAGTGGATATTCTACCTAACCTTCAGAATTTAGTCCTTTTCTTACAGTGGTCAATTCTGGTTTATAAAGCTATGGAAAACCATACAGCCAGAAAGGCATAACACAGAGCCACCAGACATTATTACTTTCTGTATTAATTCCTTTTAATGCAGGAAACAGCAGCAAAAAACTCACTTAGGCTTAAGTCTGAGTAACTGGATACTGATAGTCTGCTATTCTACAGTATTTATGCAGCAGAAAACCTTTGGAAGAAATTAATCTGCTCAGTTGCCTCTTCTAGAGCCCAGGCAGGAAATGGTCTGTTTGCCCTTAGCCTCCATGTAAAGTAGCATTTATTGCTCGTCGTGAATTTCCTTGCTTTGCCAATGCTTTTCCATGGGCACTGGGGCTCTGGTGGGTGTGCTGAGGTGAGAGTGTCACCCAGCCCGGGTGTGCAGGCCCTGCCTGATGTGTGTTTGTGCTGCCAGTTTGTCACAGGCACCTCCAGCATCCCCTACGAAGGCTTTGCCTCTCTGCGGGGCAGCAACGGGCCCCGGCGCTTCTGCGTGGAGAAGTGGGGGAAGATCACTGCTCTGCCAAGGTACAGCTCAGGGGGCACTGGTGCCAGGGGGGCTGCACAGGGGCACTCACTGGGCTAACAGAGCAGCTCTTTGACAAACATTAACAAGCTTTCACTGAGTATGTAAATAATACCTTCCCTTACATGCAAATTTCCTTCCCCGCTGTTGCAGTGTCTGATGCATCCATTTTGAACTCAGTTTTGTTCTCTTAAGGTGGACAAGGCAGTGTAACTGTGGCTGACATCCATATTGTAGTGTTTTTTAGAACGACAGCTATCTCTCACTTTTTTTGTTACATTTGATTATATTTGCAAATATTTATCACTGGATATGCAATTCACAAGTTAGGAGGAAAAATTAATATGAATTAAAATGAAATTGCACTTGTGACTGTGTCTAACTGAAAGCTACTATCATATTTTTTGCATTAGGCACAGGCTTTATAGTATAGTTTAGTGATATAATTTTTATGCTTGGTCCGATGTCAAGTGTTAACAAATACTGAAGAGGCAAGTTGTGAGTACAGAATAGGTGAGAAGGAGTAATTTCACTTCAGAAGCAGCAAGAGGGACAAGAGAAGGTGAGAATTTCAAAGAGAACAAGTAGGATCAATTGGAATAGGTGAAGAGGATAAAGGAACAGTGTGAGAGTCCAAGATAGGAAAGCAAGAGTTGAGTTGGGCTTGTGCAATTTATATTGAGTAGGGCAGGTTTAGAGGAGTAGGATGAAAAGATTTTTAATAAAAGAGCTTTTCTAAACTTTCAAATTTTTAGATCAGAAAAAAGAGTTCTCTTCAAAGGTTCATGGTAACAATTCCAGGACTAGACTAATGACATGTGAATGATGGAAAAAACACCTTCAGCTTGGTATTTTCATTGACAAAAAACGACACATTCTTGTCTTTTGCTTGGTTTCTTCATTGACAAAAAATGACAAGTTCTTGTATTTTCTCTACTGTGATCAGACTGATAGCTGGGAAATTTTCTGTCATCCAGTTCTGTAATTCTGCAGCCTCTAGAATGGGTTAAGAGTGGTTAGACACAGATTAGTGTGTGGAGTGTGGGTAACCTAACTCTGCTTAATCAGACCTCAGCTTTAGTATGCCATGTACAGCCTCTGGAGGTGGCTTTGGGCTGGGCTGATCCAGGGAGGAAACTCAACCCTAATCCCAACCCACTCCTCATAAACAAGATGCCTCAGGAATAACTTACATTCAGAGTCTCACCTTAGACACAGGGTGGCTGTCAGAGACACACAGTCTCTCTGACCAGCATTCTGTAGCTTTTTCCTCCAGCACAAGGTCAGAGGCAGAAACATCTCTTGGGTTGGCTCCTGCCATCACAACTGCATGGAGAAGGTCACAGACACAGAAGTGGTGCTGTGAAATCCACAGGCACAGCAGGCGGCCTTTAAACAGAGCTATCTTGCCTGTTTACAGCACAAATGAGAGCCAGGCAACTGAGGATTAAAGAAATCCAAATCCTGAAAATCACTATTTCAGGTCAAATACTCTAACAATCTTTTGGGGGCCTAGTAATACCTTCTATTCTAATAAGTCTCCTTTAGAGTTTGATTATGATTGGCCTATGGACTAGCTTTGATTTTGTTTAAAAAGAAAAGGCTGTGACTTTTTAAAAAATAATTTCTGACTTCAAAATTCAAGTGTTTTTTTTTTCTTTTGTGAGTTTAAGTAAGGAAAGAGATTGTGTGAGTTTTTCCAAATATTCTCTGAAGCTGAAATTCCCGGTGCTTGCAAGCAGAGCTTGCAGCATGGAAAAGGTCAGGACCTGCCAGAAGAGGATGTTCAGAATTTCCTCTGGAAAGGTTATGCAGAGCCCTAGTTGCAATAAGCTGCAGAATAAAACTGCTTCCAAAAGTGCAGTATGGAGAAACACACTGAGAATCTTTGCTATCATAGGCTGCTCATCAAGTGTAGGGGAAATGCCAACTCCTCACATTTAAGAGATTGTATCATGCCTTGAAATTTCCATTTACGTTTCCCTTGGTTAGGAGACATTTGATTTTTGTCTCTATGGATTGTTTTTACCATACAAATGTAAGTATTAAAATAAAAACAACTGTGTGTGACAAACACCTACAGTCATCATGAGCAAGCAGTTCCTGGTATTCACACACGGGGAATCTTGATCTCATAAAAAGCGAAACATCTTCCATATTTGTGCTGAAAGGAGTTAAGCCCTAAGCTGAAAGCACTGTTTGGATTTTTACATGTGTGGTTCTTGGGTGCAGTGCAGCTTCAGCCTGGCTCTCAGCAGCCCCAGAGACTCCCTGTGCAAACACCGGGTACTGCTGGCTTGGAGGTAACAGATCAGTAACTACGAGCCCGAGCAGCAGCTTCCAAGAGGGTTCCAAACAAGCCCAGCGTGTGTAAACACATCGCTGGATCTGCTGGCAGTGCTGCCCTAGGACTCTGTGACTCTTACTGATTCTCAGATAAATAAAGCTTTTATGTTAAGGCACCATCACTCACTCCTAGCAGTGTTGTACTTTGCCATTGCCCTCTTAGCAGGAGTGCCTGTGAAATTTGATAGTGCTCGGTGTGAGGGTGCCAGAAGTGAGGATTTAAGAGGACAGTGGACTTTGTTTCTTCCTCTGTTTCTAAAAACACTACTGCAGTGCTGAAAACACATAATGCCCATCCCCATCTCTTCTTCCTGATCTGAGACACAAAGGGCAGCTAGGATAGTCACTTAGGTATGTGGCTATGGCCTAAGTAGCTGTGAATGTAAACACAGAAGTTTTCACTGGGTGTTTGCCTAGTTCCCACTGTTCTGACTGCTGTGTAATCAGTGCTGCTGAACCCAAATAGTGAGATTTCTGTGAGGCACCTGTCAGGTTGCTGAGCTTGTGTCCCTGTCTTTTACACTAAATAGGTAGCATGTAAAAGGCCCTGAAAAGATTGATTATTATGGGTCTTGATTATTATTGCTACCCCAATGCCACTTGTACTTCCTTGCTTTGCACTGTATTGCAGATTAGACTAGATTAGGGGAGGGACTGTTACTCTTCCAATTCACTCCTATGCTGAGAAATGGGTTTCAGGCTCATTGCTGTACATTATTTCTTTATGCATGTGATGATTCACTTGAAAGTGATATTTATGTCTGACTAGTGTATTTTAAGCCTAAGTCACTCTTTTACTAATGTAATCAAAATGAAAGGGAGAGTAATTGGGAATCTGGGAAGCTAGAGTTTAGAAACCAGGATGGTTTTTTATGTTGTCATAAGATGTGAGCCCAGGAAGATGAACAGTTAGTGCCCCTGTGGTTTGAAATATTGGAATGGGAAGATACTACCCAGAAGGAAAAAAAGCTTTCATCTGAAGGATTTAGGAAGTTGTTTGCTGGGATTAGAAAAGCATGCATTGCCTCAGAAGACAAAGGTCTTGTTTTTTGTCTTTTTTAATGGCTTGGTTTTCCACAGTAAGTGATTCCATTTTCAAAATTGCCCTCAAAATAAGATAAAACTCAGTTCTCTTAATAAATGTAAACAACATGCCAGCTTACTATTAAACCAGTTCGTAATGAATCCCTTGCTAATTATATACTGAGTCTTTTATAATTTGTGGTTTTACAGCCCACACAGCATGATCCATAGTTCTAATGAATGGCTGTCAGCCCCGTGCAGCAGAAGCATGTGGTTAGGCTCTTAATTGCCTAAGACTCTTCAACTCTACACTGAATTCAAGGGATCACTGAGTTCCATTTGCTGCTGGGCTTAAATCAGTCTTTTCCTCCAAAAGAGAGTATTTTCTATTTATTTTTGAGTACTCTGTGGGAAATGGAATAATTTCAGCTGTATCACAGATATTATTTTATAAGGTCTTTGGGAAGGCAAAGGAGGAGTAAAAAAATAGCTTTCCTCCAGGAGCCTTAGAGAGACTTTTAGAGGTTAGAGGAATTTTACCAGGCTCCTGGAATACAGGGTGGGTAAATGCCACCTCTGCTATACAGCATGTAGCAGCAGTGTAGTTCTCAGGGTGTTGTCTTTGGGGAAGGTGCTAAAGGCAATGCTTTTTTAAGTGATTGCATATTTGGTGTTTGGAGTGTGTTTATAATAATAGTATTATTATTATTATATAATATTATATTATAATTTAATATATAATATAGGAATATTATAATAATAGTGTGGCCTTGTGTGCTGTGTATACATATCTTCAGCCTGATATTTTTATGACACTACAAGGCTGTAACTGAGTGAGTGTTTCAGCTTCAATGAGGGTTTGTAGTGGACTCTTATGTTTTTTAACAAGCGAGATTAACCCACTTCACTCCATGTTCCAGTCCCCTAGCTGGGAGCTGAGAGCCACTTAAAGAGGCAATTAATGAATTTGCTCACATGCTGTAAGGCAGCACTTTCTGGCTCAGAAGAAGTCTGTAAAGGGCTGTGGCAGACACTTGGGTTTCTGGGACTAGTTAGGTTCAATGAGGAGGTACATTTGCTGTGAGGAGGGAGTTTGTTCAGTCCTTCCATTAATGTGTCACATATCTACACTTAATACAGATCATACTGTATGCCCTGATGAAGGGCAGGGCACTGCAGGAGGAGTTTGGTTTTCAGCTGGATTGTATTTAAATAAATAACTCTATTGTGTATTTTATTGCAAAAGAATGAAGTATTTGTAAACACAGACCTGCCAAAATACTAAAATAAATCTAAAGTGAGGCTTTGTTACAAAGCCTTAGAGTAGAAGAGATGCTTCTTCCAGTTTGTCTTTGCATCATTCCATCCTCAAGAACCCATCACATTAATGGTTACCTTATCTGTTTCATTATAGCAGGCTCATCACCACAGTGTTTTATAAAGCACCATCCTTAGCATGCCTTGAGGTCAGGCAATGATATCCATGATTGTGCTACGAAGGGAAACCTTTGTTATCTCCCTTCACATTCCCTGGAAGAAGTTTTGAGAGACAGTTCCAACTGTCTCTCAACAAACTTGAGGTAGATGGACTTCAAAAACCGAGAAATAAATGGCATGGTCACCCTCTTAAGAAAGCAGAGTGGTTGCTAGAGATGAGTTCATGGTTTTGTATAATTCCAAAAGCTGCTGGTCTGTAGGGCGGATATGTCCATTGGGAATATCAGCACAACCAGTAACATCCCAATAAAATTATCCATGTGCCAAGGAAATTGTAGAAAGAAGAGCATCTAATTTGTCTGGCATGTACTACTGTGGGATTGTTTCCTGTAGATCTGGAGATGTATGAAAATATCATGTTTATCATTACAAATGCAGTGTTCAAGTATCATCAGTACAGAAAAGAAAAGCTTCATCTCAGAAGACACATTTAAAGCCAAGATTTCACACCAGACTGTTTGAATTGTACCATGCAAAATCATTCTTTTTTTTTTTTTGTATGCACATTTGATGGATAAAACTTATCCCATGCCTTTTGGACTTGTCAGTGTGTTTCTAAAGACCTTCATAAATGCTTC
This sequence comes from Chaetops frenatus, assembly GCA_013400775.1. Taxonomy (NCBI): domain Eukaryota; kingdom Metazoa; phylum Chordata; class Aves; order Passeriformes; family Picathartidae; genus Chaetops; species Chaetops frenatus. The sequence continues at coordinate 205,696 of VZTR01025971.1, forward strand.
GTGCTGGCTTATTTTAATGAGAAGAAAGTAGGTTAAACCTCACTACCTGTTCAATTGGAAAACATCATTTGACAGAACAAAGTCTTCTAAAAGAACACTATCTGTCCATCTCTATTCAAGCACATACCAGTCTGTATACCTCTTTTGAACTTTTCAAATAATGCACTTCTTCACCTCCTCTCTCTTTTTCCCCTCAGGGCTCACACTTGTTTCAATCGTCTGGACCTTCCCCCTTACCCATCATTCTCTATGTTATATGAAAAACTGTTGACAGCAGTGGAAGAGACAAGTACTTTTGGACTTGAGTGATGATACACAAACCACAGTGCCCAGCTCATTGGACTTTTGTGGATCTGTCTTCTCGAGGAATGAATGAACTTTTGTATTGGATTTCCTAGGGGAAAATTGTTTCATGGTGCAATTCAAATAATGAGGTTCCACGAAGGAGCTTGTGAAGCAATTAAAAAGCATTGTAGTAGTGGCAGAATTCTCAACAGTGAAACTAGAGTGTGCCTGATGTGCAGGGAAAGCCAAATCTTGCAATCCATGGGGTTTTGGGATGGCTACACTTCTTAAGGTTATGTTCTGAGCAAACCAGAAACGTGATGCCATGTTGTGATCCATCTGGCTACTGCAAAACTGACATGTACCCAAAGACTGGATTTCATCAAGGTTGTTGAGCAGAAAATTCAAGTCAAAATGTGAAAGTATTCAGCCCCTTACCTACCCAGTAAATTATCAAAAAAGCATACAACTGAACTTTTATAATTTTTTTTTTTAATTCATGAAGGTACATTACTTTATGCCATGTGTTATAAAAGCATATTCAACACTTGCTTTACCTAAGACTACGAGTGCCTGCATGGGGAGCACCATAGAGCTCAAGTTCCTGGGGCAGAAGTGAGTTGGAAGGAAAGTCAGCAACAAAGGATGTAACAACAACGGCTTGTGCATTGAGGAGGTTTGTGGAAATGCATTTGCCAGTGGTGTGTATGACAAAATATGAGCTGTTACAATGAACTTAATAACTTAATAAGACTGATTAATCCCTTTATACTGCATGGAAACTATTTTAAGACGAAACTAGCAATTTATCACAGCATATCAGGAAAAAACCCTAACACAGTGACTTCTGTTTATTTTTATAGGTTCATTATATTATGTTTCTTAGAGTGTAAACAGGAAATGAGCGAACAAAAGTGTTATTTCTGTTTTGTCACTTTCCATGCTTGAACAGACATTCTGCTAGTGTTTATTCTTTAAGCACTCTCCAGGGAAAAAAATGCCTTTTATTTTTATAAGAGTAAAAAAACTCCCGAAAATATTTTGCACTGAATGTACCAAAGTTGAAGGGACATTATGATCTGACTGATAGCAAATTGCATCACTATCAAATATCTATAAAAATGCTTAGGAACCAGGCTTTCTTCTCAGTGCCATGTCTATAGATATCAGGACTGTGCACATAAGTAATAATTTTATAATACTATATGTGATATTGTAATATGCATTTATTTTAAATGCATCCGGGTCATTTTTCATGCATTGGATAACTTAATGCAGTGGAGTTTAATACAGATATTTCATATGCTCCCCACAACTTTTTATTTGTACAGCACCATAAAACACTAGCTCATTTGGAAAACCATGAATAACTTCTTTGAGGTGAGCCACTGGTCACAATGCCACTGTTCTCCTGTATCAGTGAACACCTACAAGATGTAAACTGTTCATAGTGTCCAAGCTTGCATTTTCACTGATAAATAGTTTTCTTATCAAATGTTATTTGAAGCAATTTTTATGGCATATCAGACACTGCATGGACACCAGTTTCTTTATGCTTAATTTTGCTGCAGTACACGAGGCTTGCTCGCATCTGTTTTTGGTACTTTTCCTCCAGATGGTCTTGTGGAACATTTGTGCAGCTGCACCCCATTCCTTGCACAGCTGCTGTCACGCACTGCATCCAGCACATTTTCAAATTCCAGGAGTTGCACTTGGATACTGGATGGCAAGAACACAAATCCAGCTCTGTGCTAGCCCTTTTGGTAGCACTGCAGCACAGCAAGCCTTGTTCTGTAGGAAAAGTAGCTTCTGAATTAACCTTCTCACTTTGGAGGCTCTTAAAGGGGCATCTGAGGGAGGTGTCCTGCTTGTTCTGGTGGGAGGTTTTTTCCAGCAGAGGCAAACATCCCTGGAGATGTCGTCAGCAGAGACTGCCAGTCCACCCTCCAAGGCAGAAGGCAGCTGCAGCTGTGCTGGTGACTGAGAAAACCCTTCAGACTTACTGAGGAAATGTCACATGTGCAAAGGAAAAGCAAAATCAGAGGGAAAGCATTCTTTTATTTCAAGAATCATTGAGCTTCTGCATGACATCTGGGATGCTCTTCAGTAACTTAGGTTTTCTTAGGCTACTTCTCACTGGTATGAAGCAGCAAAAAAAAATCCAACTACATCACCCTGTTTCTACACATATATTTATCAGTCTTTGCTAAGATTGCATGTCACGGGTCCTAATGCACATCTCTTTTCAGAACATGAATGAGCAGTAGGCAAACTGACTTTTCAGCAGGTCACTCCAGCATGGCTCATGTTTCATAGGATCCATTCACTGAGTAGGTAAAACTCTGGCACTCGGAGCAGAATGCAACTTCTGATTGGTTGAAGGACTACAGAATTTTCATTTTACAATACTGTGTTATCTGTGGTCTTAAAAAAGAGATTTCCCAGGTGGAAACTGTATCTACAAGTTTTGAACCAGATACTCTTTGGAATGAAAAGTTTAAATATTTGGCACAAAGTAAGTTTATACTAGTTTGCCTTTTAAGTTATGCTTTTGTACAAAACTAAAACAATAAATGCATCTTGTAAATTTTTATTTAAATATATCTACTGCACCCATTTTTTCTGTATTTATGCATGTAAAAATAATTGCAATCAGCCATGATGATCCAGTATTCTGTAAAGATGTGACAGGATCACCGGTGGGGCAGCTGTCAGTTAGAAAATAGATAAATTTAAAAAAAAAATCCATAATCTTTGTAGCACTAAACCCAAAAGAGACTAAGGAAAAGTTGCTGCTTCCTCCTCTGCTGCTAACATCCCCTGGGGGACTCTAGAAAAGCTCTGTGTGAAGGTTGAGATGTCAGCTGGGTGCAGCTCCCTGTGGTGCCTTGAGCACTTGGCTCTTTGTGATTTGTACTTGGTGTAGTTGATGCTGCTGCTCTGAAGGGATTAGCAAGGAGGGAGTATAGGAAAGGAAGCCTGAGCTTAGTCAAATACACACATCTCCTGGCAACTGCTTGGAACGTTCTCCCTTTGGTTTTGGAAGCTGTTCCCATTAAACGTGTCCCAAGGGAAAGCCAGCTTTCACGTCCTGCAGCTGCCTGCACCAGCAGACCACAATGCTACTGCTTATGACACAGTGTAGCAGGGATGAGGGTCCACTCAGGGAAAGGCTGGGAAGCCTTCCCAAAGCTCTCTATCTCCTCAGAGCTTTTCCAGGTGGTGCTAAGGAGCTTTGCATTTAGGAAGAAATAAGTAAGACAGAAGAATCCCTTCAGCCAGTGACAGCTCATACTAACTTCACCTGCAGCATCTCCATCACACAGAGGCTGGCAGAGGACGTCCCTGCAGGAATTAAGGTGAGGTGCCCATGTTTCCTGCTTTGCTGGGAAGTGGAGCCACACATCACCAGCCAAAAAGCAGCTGCCAGGTCACTGCAGCCTGGGCAGGCTGGCAGCAGAGTGGCTTCTGTCCCCCACACCCCAGGGCCAGGCCCCTCTCCTCAGGTCCCAGGTATGCTTTGCTCACCTGGTGCTGCTGGCAGTGAGGTTATAGCCAGAACACTCCTAAACACACCACAGAAGCTTGGCATCAATGAAGTTGTGCAGTGTGGCACCTGCTGTAGCAAGCAGTCACCCATTCAGAGTCTGCAGGCCAGCAGCTGTGAGGGGAGCAGTGCCTTTGCCCTCAGCAGGCAGGGGACAGCCCTCTGCCACCTCTGTCACACTGCCAGCAGCACCTGGCAGGGCAGGACAGGAAAGCCTTTCAATCCAGACCTTATTCCCACCCCCTTCCTGCCTGCTGGTTTTCCTTGGTATTCATCAATATTTTCCTTCTTTTGCTTTTAAACATCATTTTCATTATCCTTGTACTGACCCTACCATAAAAAATGTTAATATGGCTTAGAGAGTGTGTGGGGTGAACTGCCCTGCATTCACAAGCCTGCTCATGGGCACCACATGAGCTCCACATGGCAGCAGTGAGCCCTGGGTCACACAGGGGCTGGGGAATAGCTGTAATCTTCGGGGAAACTGAAAATCTAGGCAGCAGCAGCCTGGCAGGACATCACACAAAGCTTCCAGCAGGAGTTGGACTGGCACAGCACCGGACTGCTAGTTTGCTCAGTTTAAAATTATAGGAAAGAGAAGAGGTTTGTGGTTTCTTATGTATTTTTAATCCCTTTAAAAAAAAATTCCGTCAGAAGCATCTGCAATGGTATCATCTGGTTGTTAAATGTAATCTCAGCAGGATTAATTGCAGATGTTTACTGAGTTTCTGCAGTGGTAGCTGTGGAGTTCTATGGAGCTGCTTGAAGCACGCTGACTCTGGACTGAGGGAATCCCTGTTCACACCAGGGGAATCTGCAGCAGCTGTGCTTGAATGGGCAGTGTAAGTTCATTTCCCAAAGCATAAAGCAAGTTACTTCTTTTCAGTGAATGAAACTAATCTGCATTAAATTACATGAATAGTGTTGTTTATTCTGCCACTGATTTTATGTGGAAGGTTAATTTATTCCTGTTAGCACTAATGGGAATTGAGCAGAAGGTTGGTCTCCAGTCATAAGATTGCAGAGGTAGCTTTCATCTACTTTTATTTCCCCTTCTTATCCTTTTCTCTCTGGGAAAGCAATTGAACTCCAAGCAAAATTTCAGAAGATTTACTCAAAGCTACCTTCTTAAACTGTTCATGTTTTGGCTCAATTATGCACTGTAAAACAGAACTGCAGAAATGCTATGGGTTGACTGGCTCATCAGTTTAAGTTAAAAATTCTTTGCAATTTTGTAGTGCAACCACAGTGGCTGCTGTTGGACTAGTCTAACTTTTTGCCTAAATATTTTATAATAAAAAATAATTTAGGAGGTTGAATTTGAAATTACTTGTTTGCTGGGAAAATAAATACAGGTTAGGTAAATAGTAGAGGAAAAGAATAACTTTACTGTAAAGCCAGTATAACCCACTTTTGTTAGCAGTATGCAGAATTATAATGCACACAAACACAGAAATCTAAACACAGAATTTTCACAATGAAAGATGGTTTCTATTTTGTGTGTCTTCCAGATAGACCATAAACTTCATAGTGCTTCTGTTTAGTTTTAGACTGACTAATTTTGGCATTAGGCTACTACTATTTAGGATGTTCATTGCTATGAAAAGTTCGTTGCTATGAAAACTTAAACATTTTTAGTATTTTTTAAAAATAGTTTTACTGAAAGAAAGGTAATTGTTCAGGTTGAAACTTCATTTAGGGCTGCTTTACTCAGAGCCATATTATGCTGTAGGTATTTTAAGGTAAAATCATGATTATTTGATAATTCTCTTTGACTGACCTTCTGGCCACGGTTTAGCAAGGCTCTTCCTGATTGTAAGTAAAAGGATGACTGTCAAGGACTCCTGGAATGGTTACAATCCATTGAAATATCTGTATGTATTCAAAATGCATTATAAAACACCTCCTGAGGACTATGTGAAATAATTGCTACACTCATTGATTAGCTCTTTTTTAAATCAGTAATTCAAAATTTGAACCAGTTTCCTTTCAGATTACATTGCAGAATAATTATACTAAAATTTTAACTAGGGATGTATTCTGACAAGTATCTCAAAGCTTTGATGAATGTGAAAAGGAGATGAGCTATGCTGCTCTCAATCCTTCCACCCATCAAAAAACTTCTGAATAATGAAACTTCATCTTTTGGGTTTCAGTTGTTTCTTGTTTTCAGAACTTTGAGAAGCTTCTCATTCAGCCCTTATTAGAAAAAGCCTTGCCTACTTAGAGGCTTTTGTTAAGCACTCAGGAGGTATATTATTCAACTAATTTAACATACTTTTGTGCTGACATCAATGTAATTAGCTTTTAAATGTATAGAGGGAACTCCCTAGGACTCTGGTCTCCCTTATTCCAGGCTGCCTTCCAAAGGCCTCCATCCTGTCCCTTTAGATTGCACATAATCCTATAATCACCCAGAGACAATCGCTGACCACCTACACTGACTGCAGCTGTAGTATCACAGTAAGACTGTGGGTTTGGGTTTGCTTTCAAAAGCAGCTCCCTCAGTCCAGAGTCGACTGGATCACAGTTACTCTGACATCAAGACTGAGCAGTTTAAGAAAAACAGTCATAAAAGTGTTTTTGAAAATAGTTGATTAGGTATCCAAGGGTAAAATGTGTTTTGGTTTTGCAAAATTAATGAGGCAGGGGATTTTGCTTGCAATGTTTTATATTGCCAGAATTTGTTGGTCCCCATGGGCTGCCCCAGGCTGTTGGCCAGGTGGGTGCAGAGCCTTTGCAGTGAGGCAGGTGATGCTGATCCAGAAATCACAGCAGCAGGAGATCTGTTACCTTAGTGAGAACTGTGCCTTCTACAGCTGGAGGCTTTCTCATGCAGCCCTTGAACTGGATTCTTCCCAAAAGATCGTTCTGTCTGTGATGCCTGCTAATTGCAATACAAGAAGCTCATGACACACTCCATTGACTATTCCAACATCTTTTATTTTAAACGAGGATTACATTTTTCATAGTTAGAAATGCCCATCCAGCAGAATAAGGTCAATAAAAGAAGATTTTGCTGAGACATCATGTTTGATTGCTGTGCTGACTGCAGTCAGACGTTGGAGCTCATTAATTTTTCAAGTAGATTACTGTATGAATAAGAAAATAAATCTCTGAAGCCTCATAACTAATTCTAAGAAGGAAGGTAATTGTAGGTGCTGCAATGATAGGGCAGGGCAGTTCCATGCAGCACACAAGACACAGCCATGGAGGGGTGCTGGAGTAAAGACTGAGAGCAGGCACAGACAAAGGACAGCACTTTGAGGGTAGGGAGCAGGACAGTGAGCTGTGATGACCCCTGGGATATAAAACAGGATACTTCCTGCTTGACAATTAGGCTGTGATAATGCACCTAGGAAAAAATTACTGTTCACCATGAAATACGTTGGTGTTACTGCAACTGCAAGATACACTTCAACTAATTATTAGCTTTTGAAAATCTTAGTACACAATCAGAACATTTACTTCTATGTGTTTTGGCTTTTTTGTTTTGTTTTATTGGGCCTGGGTTGCTTTTGGTTTTTTTTTATTTTGGCTGTTTTCAGGAAAATGAGTCTTCTAAATAAAACAAGGGTGGTGTCTGGAAGCCCTTTTTTGTTTGTACAAATAATGACTGTTTATTACTGTCTGCAAGGGATACAACTTCTGATAAGAGGCTAAATCATCACAACCTATGGTGACTTTCCTTTTCAGTGTGATGGACCGAATCCCTGATGTTTAGATGTGTCAAAATGCAGATTTTTTTTTTTTTTAAGAAACTTGGTTTTTGCATTATGGTTGTGTAAGACTCATGCAATTCCACAAAGACAAGGGTTGATGTGGCATTTCCAAAGCTTACTTAAGGTAATTAGAATATTCTCAATGACCTGGGTAGCTTTAGCCGAGCTGATGCAAGCCTTGATTCCACTGACACTCTAATGACATTATCCAAAAAATACTGTGTAAGAGAGTGGGAGGGTTTCAGGATGGGTTTCTGTACCTAAAAGTTGACCTGGTTCTTTGCCTAAAAGACAAGACTATTGGATAAGTCAATGTGAGGGTCAAGAGAATTCCTTGTGAGCTTTCTTCTTCAACGTGGTAACTGAGGTGGCAGGAGTTTTGCATAAACTTGAAGTCCTAAATGAGAAGACAACTCCCATGTTGAACCATACTGGTTCAATAGTTCCATACAGCAGGACATTTTTCTGCAATGAGTCTGCAGCACTCAGGAGACTGCTGTTTATTATCAGCATTGCAGGGAGGAGGAGAATTATGATAATAATAACTACATAAATCACATTAGGAGGATGCTTTTTCTTTGTACTGTTTTTCCTTGGAACGACATAGCCTTGAGGGCATCCATGAATCCTGATCTGCAAGGCTGCTTTTTGAATAATTGACTCAACATTTGTACTCGTAAGGGCTGGTACAGTATGGAAAGGGAGATCTTTAGAGGAAGAGAAGGTGATGAGGGATGTGGTGTGGAATACTGCTGCCCCCAAGTCAGTCGATGTTCCTGCCCTTGCTAGGTTACAGTGTGGGTTATTCAGCATGTTTGAAAGTGTGTAGAGTTTTAAAAGTTTTTGTAGTGGGGATGCAGGCATCCAGAATCTAACAGGATTATAGGTGCATCTTCCTCATTTTTGACAATTACTTGATATAATTTTATACCAAGTTCTTTGTTTTTAAAGAATTTCAGGCACTGAGAATATGGAGTGCGTATTTATTTCTAAGCTTTAAGTAGAACACGGTGTATTTTTTAATCCTTTCCATACTTTTCAGTTAAGTGTTCACAAGCCTGTATATCAAATACAATTCCAAGTTTTTCTATCTTTCTATGAGCCAGTTTAAGTTTCATCTGAATTTGGTACATGTCTTTCACAGAACACTAAATGGGGAATATGTGCTTCAAGCATTAAGATGGTTTCCCTCCTTTTCCCCATTTACATTGCATTACATTTCAGGATTTTTTATTTCGAGGCAGAGAGAACAGATAGAAAGTGTGTTGAGTGTGTTACAGGGGCACACAATGTGTGTCATTGTGCCTGGCTTCAAGGAATGTACTGTAATGTTTGACTGCTCACAGATTTACATAATTTGAATACAGGACTGTTGTGTTGTATTCCCTGTTACTCAAAAACATTTGGGGAAAAGAATTTTCTGTGTATAATTTTATTTTGATACTGATATCTATTTTGTTTAAGACCATGTTTCATCATGAAATCACTTAATTAAAATAAATCTTCTTACAAAATCCACTTTGTAAAACATCTCTTTTCTTGTACCTCTGAATATACTGTAACATACTTTTTAAAGTGAGTACCTTTAGATCATTCTGTCATTTGCAGCATTTAAAAATATTTAGAGAAACCACAAATGCTCTTTCTGACATCACCTTTGCTAAGTGATTTCTGGTGACCTGTGGAGTCTGGCATATTACAAATCATCATTTTGGAAGTAGTGAAAATAAAGATTCTGCAGCAATATGCAACATAATTTGAGTAAGAACTACATATGAAGAAAAACTTTCTATGACAAACCAAGTGCCAGATATCATAGCCAACACATTGGAGAGGCCCAGGCTTCATGGAAGAGTCTCTTCTTTTGAATGGAGCATCAGAGCTGGCAGCAAAACACCTCCCAGCATGGACTGTAACACAGGAAAGCTCTTTTTCACAGAGAAGTACCTTCAGGGGGAAATGCATTTCTTTTTGTCTTTAATAAAAGTCAGTGACCCCCACCAAATATTTCCTTCTAGTTTTTGAAGAGATAATACTGATTCCAGTGAGAGAAACTGGTCTTTAATCTGCTCTGAGGCAAGGGTTCTCTCCACCATGACACAGCCCAAGGGGAACAGTTAAATGGCAACTTGTCAGTTCTCCTGTGTGTTACACAAACTGCTTGGAGAACCTGATAGTGAAGTGATATTTCCATTTTTAAAAAACGTGTTCTAGAAGGTGATTTTGCATTCTCTTGCTGCTACTCGAGATGTGTGGTGCAAGCTAACCTGAGTCATTGAAGGAGAGCTGCTGTGGGAAGTGGTGAGGCTTTGGGACAGGAGCCCCTTCAGAATCTGTTCTCTGTTGTCATTCTTGATGTCAGACTCCTGTTTTCATCCGGGTCACTGATAGCTGATGCCACGTAGAGCACAATTACTCACTTTCCCTCAGTGTAAACACTGGCCTTGGCCTGGAGCTTGTGCTGGGTGGCACTGAGGCAGCTGTGGGAAGCAGTGCCTGGGTGAATCCAGAGATTTCCCACTGCGTTGAAGGATTGCCTTGTGTGAGGTGATGGTGCAGAGATTTTAGCATGGGGGGAATCAGATGTTTTAAAAATTATCTGTATCAAATAAAAACAAATTGGAGAAGGCTCAGACACTCTGAGCTTCAGCTGTGCAGCTCTCAATGTCGTGTGCTTGTCCCCACCTCAGTGACAGAGCTCCCTGCTGAGAAGCGTAGGCTGCCGTCTCTTCACTCCAGACATCAACCCCATGGCAGACCTGAGCTGAAATCACCACTCCTTGAGGGAGCTGAGCTTTTTCCCCAAGGCTGGCTCCCTAAAACCCCTGTGGCTGTGGTTGCCATGGGCTGTACATCACAGCTGTGCCAAAACGGCTGCTGATCAGGGGGAAATAGTTCTTTATGTGAAAGAGCCAGCTTGTAATGGATAGATAATTCAAGGTAAGCAAGAGAAGAGGTAACTAAGAGTGGGAGTTATGAAGCTAACACCTTTAATTGGTATTTTTTAGTTATCCCAAAGACCAGGTGTATACATTAGGAATAATAATAGTTCATGGTCCTGTACTATTGTGACCTTCAGCCTACCCATCCCCCCTTCTCCACCCTTCGTTTGTCCTTCTCAGTTGTGGTGTATCTAAGTAAAATTCCAAAGTCCTCAGGGTGGAGTCCTGTCAATTATACCCTTCTCTAAGTGCCATTCATGTTTCTATGGCATTATATAAACAGATAACCAAGACTACAATAACATGCATGTCATGAAGCATTTTTGGTATTTACTTGGTTTTCGAAACTTAAAGGGCGAGTAGAGCAAATTCTGAAGAGCATCAGCAAAGACACAAAAGCAGCTAAGGAGACCAACATAAGCACTGTCATTTACTTCTTGGCACCACGTGCTATAATAACCTAAAGCATCTTAATTGTGGGCATCATTTAATTTTACTCTGTGGCTCATTTGGTACGTTTGGAATGCTGCCTGCTTTTCATACTGCACAAAGAGCACCTCTCAACAAAACCAATCCTGTCCACATGTTGTATTTTTGTTTGACAGATGTATTTGAAATCGTGTTATAATCAAGAAAGAGTATGATCTGGAACTCTGCAGAGATGGTGGAACTCTGTGGGAGAGAGTAAAGATTTTGGACTGCTTTTGTCAAAAATATCCACAGCTCAAGGTGCTAGAAGAGCCAGATGGAAGTTGAAGCAAGCAGGAATTAAACATATTTTTAGCAGGTACCTCAGTGTGCCAGCTCCATGGTGTGACATATTCTAGACTCTTCAAGAATACTTTCTGCTTTCTTATCTTCATTTATGTTACTTTCATCTTAATGCAAGCCTTACTATGACAGCATGACTTAGGCACTGTAATAAACACAGCAATTACCCATTTCACTGGCAGTGCCATGGCACAAACAGAATTAACCCAGTAACTCTAATGCTGCCCTGCTGAAATTAAATACACAACTCTTAAACTCTTATGCTACATTACTATTACTGCCTTCATGACAAATCTATTATAAAACGGATGTTTGCAAATTTCTTGCTTGTTGGATTGCTTCAGAGGAAACCGATTTGACAAACAAATTGCAACAATTTTAGAACTCTTTCTAACTTCAGCTGATTTCTGAACCATGCTTCAGGCTATTTCGAGTCCTCGGAAAGAGTCTTTGAAACCACAGGTTCAAGTTTTTTAACTTTTGTTGTTGTGGGCTTGTCACGAGGCTCTGGGGACCCTGTTTCCACTTGCATGCCTGATTAAGAGATTGTCAGACGTGCTCCATGCGAGCCGCGTGCTTATACAGAATTACTGAAGGCGCTGTGTTCCCGGCAGCTGTCGGTGGGAACTGGTTTATCGCTCGGTTCTTCACTGCACTGGGCCGGTGCTGTGGTGGCTGAGCCTGGGCGGCTGCGGCACTCGCACAGCGGCGGCGGGGCCGCACAGCGCCTCTGTCCCCGCGGCTGCGGCTGCGGCTCCGTCCCCGTCCCCGCCAGGCTCCTCGCCAGGACGGAGCGGAAGCGCTGCAGAAGCGGCTGGTGGCCCCGGCTCCCCAGCCCGGGGGGCTGCACGGGACTGGTGTCCTGGTCCGGGAGCTGCCGCGCACCTGGCGCTGCCCCGCTGCTCCAGCGCTCGGGCATGCAGCGGACGCACCGAGGAGCCCTCGCTCCCCGGGACCGGGCCATCGGTGCCTGTGGCGCGGGGCGGTTGCTCCGCGCACCCTGCGAGGTGCGAACAGGAGCGGCCGCCCCGCAGGCCCCGAGCCCCGGTGCTCCCGGCTCCCTCACGGCCGGACCCCGCAGCGCTGGCGGNCCTGAGGGACGGCGGGCGGCGGTGAGTGCACCCGGCCGGGGGGAGCGGGCAGTGCCCCCGGCCGGGGGCCGAGCGTGCCCGGCCAAGGGGCTGCTGTGGTGGGCTGCTGCTGGCTGGGCGCGATGGAAGCGCCGCGCTGCCTCTCCGCCCGGAGCCGGGTCGCGCCGGCGGCAGCGCGGCGATGCCTGTGAGGGGAACCGGGGCTGTCCCGCGGGGACCGGGCCGGGTCCCGCCTGGCCGCTGCCGCCCTCCGTGGTGGGAGGGGCTCGATGTCTTTAGAAAGAATTAAATTAGCTTTTTGCCCGATTAAACTTCCCTAGTTTATTGGGAAGCTTTCTTTTTAATGAGAATCTTGTACATTTTTGTGCTAGCCAGACACTTCCAGTGTCTGTTTCTTGGGGCTTTTTGTGCACTGTGTAACAACACAGCCATCACTTTTTAAATATGGAATTTGCTCATTAATTAAAATTAGTGCCTTTTATTTTCCCATAGCAAGTTGAATCTCATTCTCCCGAGTAGATTACGTGTCTTTTGTGGGTTTCTGCCTGCTATGGATATGTATTCTTCTCTGTTCTTGATGATACTGAGCTAAAAAATGGAGATGTGGTGTCTTACCAGAGAAACAACGTCAAGGCAACGTGAGGCAGAAGTTCTCCTTAAAAATTGCTCTGTGAGAATGATCATGTAGAATGAAAGCTTATGTAATAAGCTCGATAATGGTAATAAACTGGATAATGGAAAGCTCTTAATGAACGAGGCCAGTTATCCAACACAAATGTGTTTGTGCTGAAGTACAGCAGTAAGAAGATACAGTTTAGCAGTTAAAGTTATCGAGTGAGCACAGCCCTAAGGAGAGTCATATGAAATTTCAGACATCAAAATCATACTCATAAATGGTAAATTGTCGTATAATTGGGGAAGAAGGAATGCTTGCTTGTTACAGTGAGTCAAAGACTTGTGTATTAGGTGTATTGTGACCTTTTCATAAATTCTTAAAGAAGCTATTTCCTGCATATCAGATGATACTTTGAAGATATTTTTAAACTGTGTAGTTTGGGGGTTTTTTTCCTGCTAAAGTATGTACAATGATTTGAGTCCAAAATAGTTCTAATATGAATATCCATGTTCCATCCCACATGGGAATGTGAACTATGTTGGATGGCTACTGGATTACATTTGGGTCATAAATAGTTGGAGTGCTCCCCCAGAAGCGTCTGACAGTGCATTTCTCTCATTTAAACTGCAAGTGTGTTTTTGTGAGTCTGCTAACTGTCTCTGAACTGTAATTTGTTTTTTTTTCTTTCACTTATAAAGTTAAACCTGCTCTTTAACTTGAAAAAAGCCATCAATTACGACTTCTGGTATCCTTCAGTAACCTTTTTCTGCCTTGCTTTTGCATTTCACCTGAAGAGATGCTTCAGGCCTGTAAATGTGAATACCAAACCCCAGTATTTTTATTGGGTTTGGTTTTGTTGGTTTTTTTTTTCACTGTAGTAGAAATGATGTGGGTGGGTGTATCTTCATAATGTGCTGTTCTACTGGTTTATTAAGGTAATTTAATCAGGATTACTACATCATTTGATTCTAAATGATCTGAACTTGCAAAGAAGACCTTGTCCATTCACGCTTCTCTCTGACAATTAACTCAGCCTTAAGAAGGAAACTTGGAGGAGCTATGAGTGAGCCTGATGAGAAATGTGAATATTCCCACTGGGAAAACAAACCCCACTTTGTCCTGTTGGTACCTATTCCTGCTATGTTGCAGTTAACAAACAGGATGGAGTTTCAGTAAATTCCCCCAGGAAAGAATATCTGTTAAAAGTGTAAACTTAAAGGAACTACAGGAACTTACCCAGAATCCAAAGAGGAGTTTCAGAAAGATTTTAAAAAGGTACATCTCATTAATAGTTAAGTAGTTACTAGCATTTTTATTAGAGCTTAAGCTTATCCCTTGTATCTTACGAATATGCTCCAGGGAGAAAAAAACCCCAACTTATCTCAAGTGTTTACATTATTAAATTAGCATGTCTTGATTAGTATTCCTTTCAGGTTTTAATTTTACAGTTTTTAAATGTGTTGTTTTCAGGCTGCTACTGAACAAAGTTCTGCCTATTCTAGTTTTACAGCCCTAAACTCATAATATTTGTATGCTTTCGTGTGCTGTAACTATGGAATTTCCAAAACTCCTGATTGTTTTGCTTCAGCAGGTGACTGGTAGAAGAGAGAGACCTGCTCCTGACCATGTCAAGGAGAAAGCTGGAGAACAAAAGCCTTTCTGGCTTGTTGGCCACATCTCTGCACACACCAATCAAGACAGATAACTTCTACAATTTTTATATGCTTGAATCCAAAGAGCTAGGAAGGTAAGATGTTTCCTATTCACTTTATTTGAGCAAGAGGAATTTCTGCTGCAGGAAAATTCTCAGTACAACGAGGCAAACTTCTGTGGTAGTAGAGGGAGACTGAAGCATGGCCCTCTCCTTCCCTGTCCCCTTCTTTGCATCACGGTGGGTTCTTTAAGGGACCAGGAAAAGGGACAGTGAGGAAGAAGTTTGCCAGGCCTTTTCCACTTCAGAGGGATCTGGAGGGTTTTCAGAGACATGTAGATTTGGGGTTATCTTCCTTTCCCTGCCTAGTCACACATCAGATTCCAGCTGCATGGCCTAAACAAGGGATGACAGAGGGTGATACTGTAAGACAAGGAAAGAGGATTTTGAGTTGGTTGTCCCAGGTGAGTTTTCTGAAGTCCAGAAAACAAGGACCTTTTCTCTCCCCTTCCCACCCGCAAGCAGTTAGACTATGTTTCAGACAACCTGTTGTTTCAGAGCAGTTTTGCAGCCTGCTTCCCTTGCTGTTGTTTGCAACAGTAAAATAGGAAATAAAGCAACAAAGCATGCAAATCCTTGGTATTTGTGATGCTTTTTCAGACGTACAAGTGAATGTGTGTTTTGAAACCACTGGGTTAATTCATACCTTGAAAATACTCAGTGAATTGGGTGTAAAGCCATGCGGACATGATGCTGTGACTGTGTTTCCAAGCTCCCTGAACACAAGTGTCCCGGGTCAGTCTCACAGCTGTGCCCTGCTGTGCTGCACGAGGATGCTTTGCACCTGCAGCTCGTTTTGTCAGCAGAGATGCTCTTCTGCATGTGGTTTGTGAGCTCTTTAGCCTTCATTGTTCTCTTGGGGTTTTTTCTATTTTTCTAGCATGTGCTTTATCTGGTACACTTTTATAGAAGTGCACATTGCAGCCCATAACTTTCTTCTTTTCTTAACTTTTGTCAGCTCTGCTTTTGAATTCTAAGCTCTACAGAAGCAGTTTATATGCAGCACCCTCTAGAACTCAGGTATTGTTCCAACGCTGGATTTTCAGACTGTACATACTTGTGAGATGATGTCTAAAGCAAACAAAAGTGTAGGTTTTGTGTGAATTCCCGAACAGAGTTTTTAATTATTTCTGTCCATGCAAAACAAAATAAGTGCCAAAATGCAAAGAAAATGGAAGCAAAGGACTCTGTTTTACAAACATATTTATGATTTCTCCTGGCCTAACTATGTCTGTATTTTTTCATGTTTTTAAGTGTATAAATGCTTTTTAAGTGATGTAAAACCCATCTTTTCTTTGTAACCTCTCTAAAAGACTCAATATTGCTTTAATTTTCACTTGCAGTTTTCTTTTTCCTGTTGAGATTATGTAGTAAATAGTTCTCTTGTTCTCTGCTTAAGCTTCTCAAGCCCCATTTCTTCCTCCCACACCCTTATCTGTTGGCTCCTTTGCTATTTAAGACACTGACTCACGAAGCTGGCAGGTTGGGTTCTGTTTAGTGGGTTAAGTAGTTCTGTCCCTGGTGTGTGCGTGGCTTGGCTTCTTTCTAAGCAGTTAAATTTCTGTGGTTTCGAAGCTGAGATATGAAAACATCCTGAAATCAGTTTTTCTTGTAGAGCTGGGCTGTGAAGGGGGGTGGTTGCACACACAAGGAGAGGGAACTGCTCCGCTTGCGTCAGCACAGCGCTTCCGAGCTGGCTTTTTTTGTGTTTCTGGAGCAATTTCCACTGCTCTAAAAGACCTTTTTGTCTTAATTTTTATCTTAATTTTTGCCTTAATTGGTGCAGTACTAATAAACAAGTGGAAATTCTTACATCTCAAATCTGGAGATGTCACTGACTCTTTAAAGTTGTTAAACCCACAGCAACCAGAAGGAAGATGTGCCAAAACTGCTGGGGAAGATCTTGCTGTTCTCATGAAACTAAGCTGGTTCCCCTTTGTTAATTTTAGAGACACTTTTGTGGCTGGCAGGGTTGGTATGATGCTAAAAGAAGAGTGTAATCTAGAGGAGGGAGTGTTTTCAGCTTGGGTATATTATGAAATTGAACTCAGTAACTTCAAATGCTCTGCAGTAATAAGCTGGTTTAACAATTGGGAAAGAAGGTGGCTGTTTCAGGCTTACAGATAGTTGCTAAAGTGAAGAGTGTGCATGTATCAGACTAAATAACTTTCACCTCTGAAACTTAGTGCTTTAAAAAAAAGGATAGAGAAAATCCACAGCTAACTGATGTTGAAATAAATGATGACAGAGAACCTGTTTTGTTGAATTTATTTTTAAGTAAGTTATGGCAGTCTGATTATGATTAAAAGTCATCTTTAAATATTTCATAATTTAGGCATGTCTGTACAGTTATCTGCAAATGAAAATTGATTTTTTGCATGAGACGCTCATCCCTGTTTTGTTTAAATACTGAAATCTAGATTTTTTTTTCAAGAACCGCTTTTTTGGTTGTTGCTGTTGGTTTTATTTTTTTTTAAGAAATGTTCCTTTTAAGCACTGGGATTTTTGCACCAGAAAAAAGGCAAGGCCTGCAAGGCAGTGTGGTATTTTCTACTGAAGAAGCTAATTTATTTAAAGGGCACAGCTCAGATAGCTCGTGCTGAGCTGTTTCATTACGTTTGTTCTTAGTCTGCTGTGGTAACAAAAAATAGAGGTGGACATGCTTTTTTTGACAACATAAGTGTAGACTGTGCACATTGTACACAGCTTGATACTCTTTTTAGAACTTTACACACAGTTTATTGCAGCCTTTCAAGTTGTTTTTTTGTAAATAAAGTTTCTTGTACCATTTGAAAACACTTTACATGTATGCAATCAGGCATTTCTGGTAATGCAATATTAGTGGCTATAAAATTGTTTTTTTCAGGAGTTTATAACTTGGCTTAAAAAACTGCATTTTTTCCTCCTAATTTTTTAAAAGATCAGCTTGGTGTTTTAACTACAGTATGGTTTTCTTCTAAAAACATTTCTTTGCCAAAATATGTTTTTGTTTCCATACCTAAACAGTATTGGCCAGGAAATAAAGCAGCACACTTTGTCTAACTGTAATTGAGGAAGAGAATGCTAAGTGGTGGGTGCTTTTCTATTAAGATGTTTTGAAACATTTTGCAGATACCTGGGATTTTTGTAGCAGTACTGCATGACTTGTGGAAGGAAATTCTCTTTATGACTAAATTTTTTTTCACTGAAAACCTCCTGCCCCACCCATGCATGTAAATGTGCTTTATTTTCCCTGTTCATTCTCTGCATTTCACAGAGGTTTGCTTTGTTTATTATTGTCCTTTGGGTGTTATAATGAGGTTGGAGTTTTTTTAATATTTTGCCAACCTGAACAGAGCCCTAGCCAGCCTGGTAAGACCTCTTGGCTGGCCCTGCTTTAAGCAGGACATTTTTAGAGACCTCCAGAAGTCCTTTCCAACCAAATTATTCTGTGACCTGACAGTGAGAATGTCCCTGTAACCTGATACTCTGATTTAATGTTTAGCTAGGCTGTATAAAGGGAATTTTACTGGGTCTCACCACAGCTTCATCCAGTTTAGTATCCTTCTACAGTGCCTGCAAGTGAATGTTCAGGAAATAGTGTAAGAGCAGGCCAGGCATAGCATTTCCCAATACATTTTTTTTGTTTGTTTCCAGTTATTTGCTGTGTCTTCTTATTTCTGATGGTAATTTATGCACTTTTTATTTCCTGTGTCTCAGTGTTTTCCCTTTTATTTCGTAGAGGAAGATGTGCTGTGGTTAGAAAATGTGTAGCTAAATCCACAGGCCAGGAGTATGCAGCCAAATTTTTAAAGAAAAGAAGAAGAGGTCAAGACTGCAAAGCAGAGATTCTGCATGAAATTGCTGTCCTTGAGTTAATGAAATCCAATCCTCGCATAGTTAATCTCCATGAAGTCTATGAAACAGCAAATGAAATCATCTTAGTGTTGGAATAGTAAGTATGCCTTCATCACACATTCCATGTTTGTAAGTGAAAATCTTTCCATATACTGATTTTTTGCATGAGTTGCCTGGGTGCCCAGAAGAATTGCAACAGTACCCTGTGTACATTATGCTAATTTTTCATTATAATAGACTTTATATTTTTTTCCTTTAAGGATGCTTCAGGCAAGCTGACTGGAGATAATGTTCTTGGAATACCATAGAAGGTGCTGAGTGCTTTAATGCAACGTACATCACCAAAAAAAAAAAAAGTCACTGATATCAAGTACACGATTGCAAAGAGGCTGAGCACATCCATGCCCTGTGAACTTCAGTTAGCTCTTGACATTTTTTGGTGACTGAAGACTTGCAGTTACTTTGTTTGTTTTCAGCTCCTGAATTTAGTGGTTTTGTTTTAAAAACGGCCTTCGGAGCCATTCCTGTAGAAATTGCCACATTTTAACAGATGTCTGAAGCTTTTCCTTAGCTCTGAAAAATAAGTCTAATTTGGGAATTGAATTTGAATTATCCATCATATTTGTTGTATGTGTAAATGTTTGTTTGGAATGTAAGGAACAAAAATGTAGCCTGTGGAATTAATTTTTTCAAAGCGTTAAGTTTCATGTACAAAGTAATTGAAGTGCTGTTAGTGGTGGTCTGCATACACCATGATACATACTTCGGAAAATTTGAAGGAATTTAGCTAGATTCTATCTTAAAAAGCTTTTTTCCCCTGGAACTAGATAATCCCTGACGTATTATTTGTTGTTCTAAGGGTTTTTGCATATCCCTTTCTGCAGAGCTTTCAGCTCTTTGCCCATCTGGGTGCCCACCCATCCAGACCATAATGGAACTTGAGTACAGGAGTACTGTGGGAGCCAGTGCTGAAAACCTTGTGACAGTCATGGCACTCACTGCCCTTGCCCTCATGTCTATGTTGTCGTAAAGTCGCCTAGGGGAGGGATTACTGATCCCTCAGCTATAACCTCAGCAGGGTTGTGGCTGTGTTCATTCATTTTCTGCATTATCTGACTTTTTAAGAGACTCTCATTTTGTTAGCAATGAAGTTTAGGCTCAGTCATCTGTAGTTTTGAGGAAGCCCTTCCTCCTTGAGAGACAGACTCCAGGTACTCAGAGCAGGCTGAGTAATGATCTCAAACCCAGCCTGGAAGGAGACAGCTGACACTGCAGCCAAGTGTAGGAATAACTCAGAAACCACAGGAACATAGATATTTCCATGCTGCTTTACACTGCACTGAATTATTTATGAACTGGTTTCATGGAAGAATTTTTAGATTTGGTTTTAAGAGAAAGGTTTCTTTGATTAGGGACTGATGATAGAACTCCGCTTCTGCATGGCATCTTCTCACTTGCTTGAGGGGACCAGAGCATAACAAGTTACCAGTCAAAGTGCTTTTTGCTGTCTCAACTGCTGTTTCAGGCTATAAGGAAAAAAAAAAAAGCATAGTCAGATAATTTTTTTTTCCCTTTTCTAAGTGTTTATATTGTGTTTTAGCATAAATGTATTAAAAAAAAATATTCCCAGCCCCTCTGATGTTACAGATAGATGTTAGATAAATAGGTGCTATTGAAAACATTTTTCTTCACGTAAGCTTCAAAAATTTAAACTTAATACACTGGTGTTCTTGAATGCATTTCAGTGCTGCTGGAGGAGAAATATTTGACTTGTGTGTCCCAGATCTGGATGACAGAATTGGTGAAAGGGATATTGTAAGGCTTATAAGGCAGATACTTGAAGGACTTTGCTGCTTGCATGAAAACAATATTGTTCATCTTGATTTAAAGGTGAGGCTGCAACAGGCTTTGTTTTAGCACTTTATCTTCGGTTTATCATGTTCATCAAAGTAATTTGTTAAATAAATAAAAAAGATGAGGAAAAGGAGATTAAATTATATTAAAATCAGATTAAATGGATAAAGATTAATTATTTTAATATAACATTTAGCAATAAGTATTGCATAATAGAAGCTGAAGTGTCATTTATTACATTGGGCTTTTTTTTGGATTGTATTTTATTAACTTGGAATACAATATTTTCTATTCTAGCCTCAAAATATTTTGTTGAGCAGCATCAATCCTCTTGGTGATGTAAAAATTGTAGATTTTGGGATGTCCCGGAAGCTTGAGAATTCCAATGAACTGCGGCAGATCATGGGAACTACAGAGTATCTTGGTATGGAAGGGCTGCTTCACAACATCTCATGTGGGGTTTTGAGAAAACAGGAACACTTCATGTAGCACACTTAGCCAACTTGCAAGCTGATAAAGAACATCATAGGACAAGGCAACATGTTTTGAGCTGCTTTGTTGGGTTTTTTTTTTTTGACAAGTCAACCAATATTTGCACCAAAAAATCCTGAATTATATCAATAAATACACCTCTCAATTTAATGATGTAGTACTTGCTGTCATGCAGGCTGTTAAAAGAAATTTTGATTTTTAAGTTCTTCTAATGAGAATTGAAATAGAACATTAGCATGCACAAAGAATTGTTTTTTGAATTAATGTAACATCTTTAATGTTATTCAGTATGATGGTTTAATGAGATTAAAATATTCCCTGGAAGGGGAAAGATTGCTGTTAACACTTGGCCCTCTCTGAGGGACAAGTTTCCTTCATGGTGTGCCAACACTCAATGTTAAGAGCATTTCATTCTGCAGTGAATAACTTGCTAACTAGCCTATGGTAACAGCCACTGATCCTAAAATTGGCTTGGTCATCTTGATTTGCAGTATTAACATGCTGAAGGCTTTATGCATTCCCCTTAAAAAGCTGAATAATTCGAAACCTCTCAGGAGAAAAATTTACCTGCATGCATCTGGTTAGAACTCATCTTGAAGCTTGGATAAACTTTAGGCCCTGTAGTGCCTTTTGGTGTGAACTAAGTAAACATCTGTGTCAAGGCAAACGGAAATACCTTTTTGCCACCCTTGTGGCTCGAAAATAATAAACCTAATTATTGAAACTACGTGTTTAGTCTCATAATAATGGTTGGCAGAAGAATGCCAGAAATGTAGTGTATGATTCAAGGCCATTTGAATAATATATTTATTAAAGTGTTTTTCTTCTCCCCATCTCTTTAGCTCCAGAAATCTTAAACTACGATCCTATTACCACAGCTACAGACATGTGGTATGTTTTATCTTCATTTTATTGTGGTTTGGTGGGACCACTTAACAATCTAAGGGCCTGATGCAGTTTCATCTGGCCTGCCTCCAAGAATACCCTGCTTTTGGTGGGCTGGCTGAAGGAGGGAGGGGAGAGGTGGGAGGGGAAGGAGCCCTCAGGATATAACTCAAGGCTTGCAGGTGTTTATGGGTCTGTTGCACACTTAGAGGGGAATGCAGGTGGCCTCTGAGCCTGTGGAGCATAGGTGTTTGTTCTAAGGGAATAATAGCAGTGGCTGGATAACATACTTTAGGTATTACTTACTCCTGGGTGATGTGCTTCAGCTATTAGCTACTCTAGGACACTCCCCTGCTCACTTTTGTATTGTTAAGTAATTTTTTATATAAATTATAAGAAGAATGTAAACTTCCTACTTCTAATTTTTAGAGAAATACCTGCAGAATGAATCATAGGAAATGACAAGTACCTTGAACTGACCCACAACTTTTTGTGGCTATTTAATTGTATGAGCAATGTTAGTTCAAAAACTAGCTTTGAAATGTTTTCTTTAAAACATAAAATCTTCAGCATCTTAATTAAAGTGCACTGTTAAAAGTTGCTAATTGCTCCTTTGAAATTGTCAACTCATAATAGTAACTAAATCTGTTCACAAATGTTTTTTAATCGTGTATTTTTTGCCTGCTTTTGTGGGAAGACAGAAAAAACCCCTGTTGATGCTCTACTCACAATGACAAACCCAGCAGCTGCAGGCTTCCACACTGTAATGGGTACTAAATTCTGATCTATCAGATCACAGAAATGTTTTTATTATGCATCAAGAAAGCATCTTGAGATTGATAATAGATTGCATGATCTTTGGTACTCATGTTCATGTTCTTGGGAGAAACATCTCAGCAAGAGGAGATTGTAACACAGCTTGGATGTCAAATGGGTGTACACAGAGGTTGACTGAATCTCAGTCTTTGCTCTGTCATCCAGAATTGCAGTGAAAGATGGGGTTTATTTGCATACAGATTAGACAGTCTGTCTTTTTTGCAGCTCTATCATCCAGAATTGCCATATGTCCCAAGAGTGGGCTGTGTAAAAGTGACATTTCCTTTTCCTAACAATCACAGTAGGAAGAAAAGGAAATATTGAAAGTAAACAGTTTTCAAAAATCCCTTCATTGAGATATAAACACACATATCTTTCCTTGTGTGTGTATGTGCAGTTGTGCTTGAATCATACGATGCTTCTAATTCTGAATATGGGATATGTCAGGAAGTTTGATCTGCAGCACAGTAAATACATGCAAGGTGTATTGTTTAGGTTCTCTAGTAGGTTTATAGATTTTGTTCTTTAGTAGGTTTATACACTGTGTTTTTATCTCAGGAACATCGGTGTCATCTCGTACATGCTGCTGACACAAGAATCCCCATTTGTGGGAGCTGATGTTCAAGAAACTTACCTTAATATATCTCAAGTTAATGTGGATTTTTCAGAAGAAACATTTTCATCAGTTTCACAGCCTGCAAAAGACTTCATTCAAAAACTTCTCATAAAAAATCCAGAGTAAGTAGCAAACTCTTCCAGGCAAGAATCCCAAATTTGTGGAGCACCTACAAAAAGCCATTTTATGTACTTAATACCACTAATAGGTTCAGTTGGATATTTCACAATACATTGGTGAATGGGATATTTTCAACTGGATATTTAAAAGCGCAGGTTTATGCTTTTCCATAATGTGTGAAAAGGATCTTTGATTCAATGTCTGGATAATATTGTCTGATATTATTATTACTACTACTACTACTACAGATAATATTATTAGTCAGGCTTGTTCTTTGAGGTTTTCTTATTCTGAGTTTCTTTATATTTTCATTCAGAGGACAGATTTTTAACAGATTGTTTTAAAATATACTCTAGAATTATAGACTCCTGTCTATAATTATTGTAGTTTGGAAAGACAAGTGCCATGTCTTTGCTGTGCTGTCTTGTTTCCTGGCTTTCCTTTATCTTTTTACTTAAATCCATCTATATTATATAATTGTACTTGGCAGTGTTTTGCCTTGCTCAGTCTTCTAAAAATGTTCTCAGTTCAAAGTGAAAACTTTTTGTTTGTAAGACACACTCCCTTAATTCTGCATTCTTCAGGAGTTGAGACTCTAGTCAAGACCTTGCAAAGTAGCTGAACTTCGAGAAGGGAACTGGTCAGGTATTATCAATTGCAGTGCTAGATATTGTCACCTGTGGTGAGATAGTAATCCTTGTCACCTTCAGAGAGCCTCCAGCAGGCAGGAGTGAGACCCTGCCTGGCTGAGAGAGGCTCTTGGGTAAGAGGAGACAATGGGAGACGATTCCTGGGAAGTGGCTGCTATGAGCAAATAAGAACTCCATATAAAGTCATGTCTGAAGAGTCCTTCCCGTTTTAGAATCTCTCATACACGATTTGTCAGGATCTGCAATGATTCACAAAACCCCAGTAGCATGAGGGAATCTTATCTTTCATGTCTGTGGAGCACCCAGGAAAAGGGAATCGGTGATGAAGAGCCCACTTTGATAACTCCTAGTGTGGACCTGTGGGATATTTGAAATTCTGTGACGATTACTACTCACTTTCTCTCTCATGGGTATCTCAAGAGTCTTCCTTATATCCTCAGTAAACTGCCTGTTTGTTTTTTTTTACCATTCCAACTCTTGATGACTATACCTCATTGAATTTTAAGAGGAAAAGTTCTCACATAGTCAGCTCTGTAAAGTTACACTTCCCTGACTGAAAAATATTCCCACGTTCTGGTAGAGCTAGGGACAAGTAGTGGGCTCTGTTACCTTGGAGCCAGTTTTCCAGCAAGTTCTGTGGAAGTTAACAAAGCAGAACACAATTAAAACTTGCAGTAGCACTGTACTAGGTTATCCAGAGGAACAATTTAAGTCTGGTTTGTTTGGTAGGATCTATATTTTGAAAGGCTTTATGCCAGGTGAATTGTAAGAGTAAAACACTAGAGAATGTCAGAGTTGATGACATCCTGTTACTTGGCTGTCTTTGAAAACCTAATGACTGAATATTCATGAGCCTCACTATTTATGGTCTGTATAAAACATAGAACTTCAGAAGCAAAAGCAAGTGCACATTCACATGTACTGTGTTGAAAACCTTCCCAGGGACTATGTTCCTTGTTCTGGTGAAAGCTTACCAGCTTCAGGGTAAATCCTCAACTAAATTTAAATGCATTTAGCCAGTACTTAACCGTCACAGCTGAGGTAGGGGTTGAAAACACAACAATATTGACTCTGCAGTGTCAATTTTGCTTAGGATTTTTTAGCTTCAGAGCTGTTTTAGTTTTTTAGTATTGGTGACATTAACTTCAGCACCTTTCTGCTTCTCCTCCCGAAGGGCCAGGCCCACAGCAGCTGATTGTCTCTCCCATTCGTGGCTGCAGCAAGGGGAGCTCACGTTCCTGTGCAGCCCTGAAGAAACTTGCTGCTCCTCTCAGCTGCCAGGACACACGACAAAGTGCCCAGAGGAGCGGAGTGTGAAAGCCAGCTGCAATGGTACCTGCAGTGACAAGGAGGACAAGGAGAACATTCCAGAGGACAGCAGCACGGTCTCCAAACGCTTCCGCTTTGACGATTCCGTGCAGTATCCCCAAGACTTCATGACAGACTTTGTGTGTTAATGTGTAATACAGACTTTTCATGAAATGAATTCAGCATAATCCGTTCCAGAGGTGAAAGAAAGCTTCTGGCTTGCCAGTTCCTGCAGCATTGGCATACTGGAAATGCACTTTGGTTCTTTTATGCTGGTGCCTCCTTTTCTATCCATTGCTGGCAGTGGATTTAACTCCTGAGGGGTTGGAGTTGTTGCGCCCATAAAATGAATTATTTTTTTTAAGAATATATAATTAAATATTTTTGCACTTTTCAAGTTCTAGTCAAAAGATGATGCTAGAGTGAAAAAAACTGAAGCCTGCAAATGAGTTTAAGCATAATCTTTGCCAAACAGTGGTTGAACACATGCATGCTTTTAGGACTATCCTTAGTTAGGAATTGGGAAGGGAAGCAGGGAAGTTGAATTGTGCTGGTTTACTGGACTTGCTTGCTACCATTCTCACCACTTTAAATAGAGGCCAAATTTGGTATGTTTTGGGACTATGGTACATCTGTTGGGGTCATTTGGAAACCTGTTTTCCCTCTAGAATCACTAGTAGTTCTGCCTTATACATCTGGTCCACTTGGGCATATTCATGCATATTCTGTGTGGTTGTGCTGTGTTGGATCTCTGCATAGAAAACAGGTAGATTGTCAGTCCTTGTGCTTGTGGCCCTTGGCTTCTTACCACTAAATTACATTTGAAGATGAGGTTCCTAGGCTGATGTGAATATTTGAATGTGGTGGTTTGCTTTCATCAAACCTCTGATATAAAATCATCTACCTGTATTGAAAAAACCCCAAACAAACCAAAAAAACCCAAAACAACCCCCCATAAAAACCCCACACAAACAAGCCCCAAAACAGAAAGCCTCCAGTTAAAAGCAGTAAAACTGAGTAAAGTGAAAATAACCATTTTTGCCAGTGAAGCTGCAATTAACAACTTCTCTCGCTGCCCCTGTAATGTAGAAGTGCATCTTGCTGTTAATTATTGTTGCCCATAATTACTCAGCTTTATGCCTGCTCTGAGAAATGGACTGCAGTGCGTTAGTATTTAAAGACAAACTACCCAATAATTGTTTTAAGCCTTTAAAATTGGTTTGTTTAGTGGTATTTTTTAAACTTCTGTGCCTTTCACTTCCTTTTTCTGGCTCTGAGGTAATAATGCCTGTGTCAAGTTTTGTCTTAGAACAAATGCCAGTTGTGCCTTAACAGCCTGAAACTAATACTCATAAAATAAGCCCCTTAATCATAACAGAGGCTGGGAGCCTTTCTGGGCAGTGAATTTATTAAAACTCTTACAGATATTTTGAAAGTAAATGTCACTTTAAAATATTTTGGGATTTTCCACTCCTCAGAGCTTACATTTAATTGTCTTTGAATTGGATTTGTTTTCTATAATAAAATACCACAATCTGATAATCTTTTTTCAAGTGTGCCTGTGGATTTGTCACTAGTTGGGCAGCTTGGCATTTTGGAATGACATACGTTTGAGAGGTGAACCTAATGAGTAGTAAAAGGTTGTGTTCTATCTTTCTTCACACAAGGGAAGGGCAGGTTTATCCCAAACAGATTTCAATATCAGGTGTCACCATAATGCATGGGGAGATTCAGGACTGTTGTCTTGGTTTGGGAGGATGCTCACAAGTGGAAAGCAGACTGAGGTATAAGGCATGTAAAACTTTTCAGCTTGTGTTTCTCACACGAAATTCTCCAGGACTTAATTCCATGTGAAATGAAGAAACAGGTTTGTTCAGCAGAGACAAAGCTCTGATGCCCAGGTGTGAGTGAACCACACCGAGTCTCCTCTGTGTGTTAATTCTTGTGTAGCTATTTTCAGTGGTACTGACTGTATATATAATTACAGAATTACTTTGCAGGAGGCAGCTGTTGGATTGTGCTCAGGTACTTTACACCCTTATTTTTCCAAGTCCTTGGCTTTTCACAGATGACCTTTTGATTTTTTTCCCACCAGTGTGGAGTCCAGTTTGAACTGGGTAAGTTAAAACCACAAATTATTAGATACATATGTAGAAGTTAAAAGTTCACTTAAGGTAGAGAAGAAAATGCCAAAAAGCTGCCAAGATAAAGGTAAAAAAGAATGCTTATAAAGTTTTTATAATTTAAAATCCTGCCAAAATATTACTGAACTGAAATGATGACTATTTTTTAGCATCTGGAAGATAAAGCTGATAACATATGCCAGCACTTCATGGCAAAGTTGTTATTCTTTAAGATTTTTATCCACAGTATCTGATGTTTGCATTTCTTACTACTTTAGAGCTAACTGATCTTTAAATAATTGAAAATCGGTTTTATCCGAAGAATTTAAGTTTTGAAGACTCTATTTGTATTTTATATAAACTTGAAATATACCTTGAATCAGACTTTGTTTGGATATATGCATTTGATTGATTTAAAAATATTGTTGTGCAAATTAACTCCAATTGAATGCAAATATATACATTGTAGGCAACTGTTAGTCTGTCTTGCTTCCTGCCATATTACTGGGACTTTCCAAGTGTGAGTGAGTGCTGAGTAACATTTTCAAATGACTGAAGTCATACTTCTAAGCAGTTCATGACCACTTTATATTAAAAAAACCCCCAAACTGCTGTTTTTTCAAAACTTCCATGTTTCTGTTTGCTCACAGAATCAGAGGCTGGTTGGGGTTGGGAGGAACCTCTAGAAGTCATGCTGTCCAATGCCCCTGTTCCAGCCATCCCATCTAGGCCTTGTTGGCCACAATGATGTCCAGATGGCTTTGAACCTCCAAGGGAGGACACTCTGTCTGCCTGGGCCACCTGCTGCAGTTCTCAGTCAGCCTCACAGTAAAAGTATGTTCTTGTGCTCAGATAGAACCTCACATGTTCCAGTTTCCCCACTCCCTCTTGTCCTGTCACTGGGCATCAGGGACAAGAGCCTGGCTGTGTCTTCTTTGCACCCCCACTCCAGGTGATGATACAGGTTGGTAAGAGCCTCCCTGAGCTTTCTCCTGGCTAAACAGCCCCTGCTGCCTCATCCTTTGCTCCTAAGAGAGGTGCTGCAGTCCCTGAATCCCGCTGTGGCCTTTAGTTGGATTCCCAGCTGTGTCTGTGTGTCTCACACCGGGCACTGGGATGCCCAGAGCTGGGCACTGCTCCTGTGTGAGTAAAGGGAAGGATCACCTGTGTCACCCTGCTGGTGCTGTGCCATCAGCCTGGTCTGTGGCACTGCTGGCTCCTGTTCAGGACCCCAGGGCCTTCTCTGCAAAGGGTTTTTTCCAGCTGGATGGCTCCAGGATGAATCAGTGTATGGGGACTGTTCTTCCACAGCCCATCTCTCCAGCCTGCAGAGCTCCCTGTGCATGCCAGCAGGACCCACAGGCACGTCAGCCACTCCCAGTTTTGTGTCCCCTGCAGCCTCTCTGAGGGCACGCTTTGCCCAGCACCATTAACCAGGATCTGGGAGAGTGTCAGGGGCCTTGCTGAGGTCTCGCCAGGCAGTGTGTGCTGCTCTCTCTCAGCTCCTGGCAGTCATTTCACTGCAGAGGGTTGCTCAAGTTTGACTTCCCTTTGCTGAATCCATGCTGACTGCTACCAGTGAATCATGAACTTACCAGCAAAGTTCCTGGAACTGTTTTCTGTTTGTCTGGGGTTTATGTAGAAAATGTTGGCATTCCTATTTGTAATGATCTAGTTATATCCTGCAGTACTTACTGAGGTGGTATTTTCTATGTTAAATTCTACTGCCCTTTCAGAATGGCCATGTAAGACAGCTTAAATGGAATCCTTGTTATACATATTTACCTCCTAGGGCACTAATGGTACATTTGTTTCATTTTCAAGTAGATGGCTGAAATAAAAAACAACAAACCCCAAAACAAGTGTCCTTTAGGAAGGGCATTGTGCTCCAAAGTGGGGGTTAACTCCTGCTGGCCTGGATAGGATGTTTCTTCCAAAGGCCTATTTCATTGACAAAGCTTTCTCATTGTTTGAAATGCACAAATGGGCTTTCTTTTTAGTGGAAGAAACAGTGTATTCATGTGGTTGCTTTGGTGTTGCAGCATTAAGTTCAGAAATTATCCGAATATTTACATTTCTTGCAGTGAGAGTTCTTATCAGGAATGATGCCTATTTTTTTTTAACACATCAAGAAAACAAACTGTTCTGTTTAATGGTGGTTTGAGACAACTTGAAATTTCTGCCTTTTTAAAAGTCCTGAAGAAGGACACATCTTTGAGAATTGCATCACAGTGGCTTTAAACTAAGTGTAGACTTAGATAATGGGAAGAAATCCTTGACAGTGAGGGTCATGAGGCACTGAAACAGGTTGCTCAAAAAAGCTAGAAGTGTTCAAAGCCAGGTTGGGCAGGGCTCTGAGCAACCTGGTCTAGTGGAAGGTGTCCCTGCCCATGGCAAGGGGTTGGAGCTGGATGATCTGTAAGGTCTCTTCCAACCCCACCCATTATAGGATAGTAACTGACCCTCTTACCAGTACAGCTGTATTTGTACCCTTGCTAACTGAGGTAAGTTGAGTTTGAAAAAATACTTTGTAAAATTGGGGCAGAACATGAGTGTGCAATTACTGTGTTTGTTTCAGAAACTACTTGTCCTGGGCATTAGAACCTGGCAGCTGACAGGCTTGAAAATACTGCTTGGTCCACTCAGCATTGCATAAATGATGCAATAAAAGGACGGTAAAAGATACAGAATGAATCAGAGTGTAGAAAGTCTACCAAATTTAATGGTAATAGAAAGCTAAATTGCCAAGTCATCTACCAGTGCGTAACGTGCTATGAGACTACAAGGAAACTTTTTAATAATTAAAAGCAGGAATTATGACATAAAGGTTCTTATCTGGTAGCTCATGTAGTGAATAAACAGCAATGTAGGTGTTATTATACTTGTCTGTAAGAAGGAAGTTCATCTGATAATG
Source organism: Chaetops frenatus (assembly GCA_013400775.1). NCBI lineage: Eukaryota > Metazoa > Chordata > Aves > Passeriformes > Picathartidae > Chaetops > Chaetops frenatus. The sequence continues at coordinate 235,996 of VZTR01025971.1, forward strand.
AAAAATACTACATGTATAAGAGTTTTCTTTATAATGTTTCTCATATTAGCAATCTGTGTCTTTCTTGCTCTGAAGAGTACAAGCAGATATGCTATTTCCAGTTTCCTAATCAGACAATAAACCCCAAAATGCACGTCCTAGCAAAAGGACTCCCATGGCCAGCAATGGATGGCAGTATTTGCTGAATGTGCCACTGCTTGCTGCAGGTGTAGTTCTGATAGTTGAAATAGCAGGGAGTTCCCTTTGCATGGTTTCCAGCTGGATTGGTCCATATTACAGCCAGTACAGGGCAGAGCTTGTTTGAATCTCCCTGTGCTAGGTCGAGTATGAGGGTATTTCTCATTTCAAAATCAAAACCAGGCTTTGGTGCTGGCTTGGATTTAGAAAATGCTCTGGGAATTCCAGGTGACATTGAGCCTTCTACAGATGGACAAAGCAGAAATACCCTAGTGGTTCTTTGCCTGTGGTATTTTAATGAAGGGGCTTTTATGTTTAAAACTTGGTATCTGGACTTATAATGCTCTGTGTGCAGTTCACAAGACTGGTTTCAGGCCTGAATTGGAGCTCCTTTATAGGGATTTTCCAGCAGGTTAACTCTGTAAAATTTAGTGCTACCTTTTATATATTGCTGTGAAAACATATAGAAACCTCTCATTTAAAATTCACAAACTACCCAACATGGCAAAAGCTGTTTCAGATCCCACAGAAATCCAAACCTGGCCCCAGCAAAGTGTTAGAAATTATACCAACTATGCCAGTAGTTGATTTAGATTAGTCAAAGCTTTGGATTCAGTGGAGGGAATACCCACTGACTACCAATGAAACTGAATGAGATTCTTATTTATATTTTCTTGTATTTTATAATTTTCCAGGAGTGTGGGGGCAGATTGTTTAAGTCCTAAGTCATAGTGCACAAGATGGGCTGATGCATGATGCCCACCTGGAAAACCTTTGGCTGTCGTGGGTTAGCCACCCCAGCCCATTCTATCTTACCAAGAATCATTTTGCAAACACAGCTGAATTCTTTTGCGTGTTTAGCTGACGCACCTCTCCCCCTGCTTTGCCTAAAGACAAGCACTTGCACTCACTTATGGATACACATCAGTTAATTTATAAAGGCAAGGAGGACACCTGCCTAGGCAGCAGTGAACGGCACATGCTGCTCAAAGCCGGCTTCACCGTCGTTTTTGAAACTGGCAGGCACAGCAGGGGCCGACGCTGTTTGTGGGGGCAGGCAATCGCGGTGCGGTAACAGCACAGCCGAGCTCCGGCCTGGCACAGCTGCAAATACTTTATGGAAGTTTAACTCCGTCCCCTCAGTTGTGAGGTGTTCTCGGCTGAGGCGAGTCCAGCGCGGGCCCTGCTCCTCAGCCACGGCAACGCAGCCGCTGCCGGGCTCCCGGCGCTGGGCGAGGCACCGCTCCCGGGATTAGGCTCCCGCCAGTTTCCTGGGATGAGGCGGTGGAAGCCGGGAATCAGCGGCGCTGAGCTGTGCCTGTCCCGCTGCGAGGGCGCGGGGCCTCGGGGCGGCGGCTGAGGCGCTGCCACAGCGCCCGGGAGCACCGGCCTGCCGGAGCGGGCTGGCTGAGATGAAAGGTGTGTTTCGTTTGGTTTTTAAAATTTTTTCAATTTTTAAAAAAATTTGTTTTTAAACTTAATTCACGTTTGTAATTTAACTTTCTGCCATACCGGGTTTTATCCCTGGCAGCTCAGCCCTTGCTCGGGGTGAGCGGGGCCTGGCGGGGCCCAGGGGCCGCTGGGCTCGGTGCCGCTGAGGCGCAGGGCATTGGCACCCAACAATCAAACCGCGCTGTCGGTGCTGAGAACTCCGCAAAACAGGGTTTTACAACAACACAGTCCTCCTTAAAGCTGCCCAGATCTCCTCTAACTGGCTTAGCAGTGCAAATTTAAACAGATGCTTTTGGTTTGGGCTGCTGTTCCTGTAGTGTTTCCAGAGAAAGTGACTCTCTCCTACAGGCACTCCTTTTGAAACCACAGAGATTAATTTGCGTACCAAGTCTTCGGCTTGGTGCAAAGTACAAAATATTATGTCATTGTCTTGGGTTCAGCTGGAATAGAGTTCATTTTCTTCTCAGTAGCTGGCACAGTGCTGTGTTTTGGACTCAGTATGACAATAACATTGATAACACACTGATGTTTTGGTTGTTGCTAGGTAGTGTTACCCAAATCAAGGCCACTCGAGCTCTATATTTCAGTTTCATTATGTAAGACATGGGGAACAAAGAGCATGTTTGGAGTTCAGAGTCACCTGGTTGATTCAGGTGATTTTACCCAAGTCAGCTGCAGAGCAGCTGGTAAACCCGGGTCCATCAGATCACCACGGGCTGGCTATGGGGCGGGAGCATGTGGTGCGTGAAGAGAGTCTTGAGGGAACTGTGTGTGTTGGGGAAAGGAATGAGGTACAGGGATGTAGTTACAATGTACAGAGAGAATGATGTCAGATTCCTCTTCTTGCCCTGCAGCAGGAAGGGCAGCTCGCTCCGTTTGCAGGGAGGGGAGTTCTGACCAGGCATAAGGAGGACAGTCTTTGCAGTGAATGATAAAGCAGGGCAGAAGTTTGCCTGGACAGGCAGTGACCTCGGAGATCTTCAAATCTCTGCTGGACAATGCTCTGTGCAACCTCTTTCAAAAAAATTTAATGCGATTTAAAAAATTCAAAATTGAAGACTGTCCAGTTTGCAAGAGCAATGAAGAGACATCAGGGAAAGTGAAAATAAACTGTATGAATTTAAACAAAAATCTTTGCGTAACTGGTGGATGAGATCATGATTTATTAAGCCCAGCCTATGATACAATACTTCCATTTGATCTGTGTCATCAAACTTTATTTTTCAGCTATGACAGCCAATAAAACAAATTGTTGAAATAAACTGAACTTAGACCTCTGAATCTCAAAGTATTGAACCAAGGCGAGTGAAGTATGTTCAATCACATAATTGTTGTCACTTAAAATAGTGTTAATAAAAATACTATTAGTATTATTAAGAGAAGAAAGAAAAAATGTTTTATATAAAGTTAATAAAAATTATAATGTTGTTAATTTAATCTAAATTTATTCTTGTTTTAGTGTCTAACTTTTGTTTCTGTTTTATTGCATATATCATATGTTAGTACAGTAGCCTGTGTGTACAATCTGTAAATGAATATACATGTGCTGAGGTGGGGTGTGCTCAAAAATTTCTTGCTGATAGGGTATTTGATCAAGAAATTTTAGAGGCCCCAGATGTAGAGGAGTCTGGTAACAAGCAGTGTGGCTGGCTGAGCCTGTTAGTAATGTAGGTATTTAGTTAGTAATATGGGCAATACCTGGACATTTTAAAAGTGATTTTCAGAAAGCAGTGTGTTTGTATATGATGGCTTGGGGTTTATTTCTGTGCCCATCTAGCCAGTGTAAGCAGCAGATAACAAGTAATTTCTGTAGTGTGGGCAACATGCTAATAGAGTTAAATTGCATATTCTGCAGGCTTCTGAACAGGCAGTGTAGTCAAACACTGAATATCTCTTGGTTCTCCTGAATTAAATTCAGGCAATTGAATTAGCTGTGGAAGACTTGATATCCATTCCCAATACCCTAAACTAATCAAAGACTTGAACCCTGAGATGTAGAGAACTTGAATATGCATCAACTTCTTCACAAGAAAGCTTTAAGAAGCACTCATTGGCAAGTTGTGTGAAGTCGTTTTGCCTTTACAGCTTTTGTTGAACCATCATTTAGAATTTAGCAGATGTAGAGTTTGCAGTTTAAGAACTGTAAAATCCCATCTCCTCACTTCACAAATATCACTTCAGTAATCAACCCCCCGCTGTTTCTTTGATGTATTTATGTTTCAGTTCAGCCAAGCACTTACATTCACCCTTGAAATGTAACTTCTCTTTAGTCACTTGCTGTTCCGCAAAGTTCTGGTGCGTGTGCCTGGTTTAGAATGTTTGGAATGCAGGACGGTGCCTGCGTGGTCAGCTGAATTTGGATCTGAGTGACTTGAACTTTTGCTACAATGAAGCTAAAGTGAAATGTTTGCTCTTTGAGAATATGGTGCCTTTAAGATGCATACATGTAATGCTATGATTTTGTGTTGGAGAACAAACAAATTGCATTTCATCCTGGATAGTGTGTTATATTATACTGGCATGAAACCCCTTCTGAGATCTAAACTGCATGTTTACTGAACATGGTAATTTGTTCCTATATGATCTTGAGTTGATATGTCACCTCAATGATATAACTCTGGAATTCAACAGAAAACAGACTGAACAGAGAAATGAATCCAGGTGATGTAGAAAACTACTGGCATGGGCTGTATAAACTTGTCAAAGCCTTTTACAGTTCTCCAAATGCATTAGCAGTAACAAGGCAAGTTAAATTCAAAATAGAAGAACTGAGATGCCACGTACCTCTAATCCAGGTGATTCACAGTCCTGGTTTGCAAGAAAGATACTGGGAAGGTTGTCCAAAGTTATGGTGTTACCACTGTCTTCTTCTGAAGACTTAAGTGTTTTGTCATGCATTAACTTATATCTCGAAGCATTCCTAGAAAAGCTTGAGCCCATCAGTGTAACAGCCAGCAGAGAACATTCAATTGAGAAAGCTTTAATGAAAAGGAATTCTGAATGGGATTAAATGGAGTTCTTGACTGTAGAGAAACAGGAACCCATATTTTGTCATCTGTAGATGATATTCAGAAGACCACATTGTCAAAATTCAGACTATGAGGGGATCTCTGTTTATTTAACATTATGAAAAGAAAAAAAGGTAATTTTTCTCTAATAGAACATTACCAACTAATGTAACCAAACAAGAAATCTCTTCTGCTTCATCTAAAGCATAGAGACTTCAAATGCTTTTGTTTATCCTCCTTAAGCAGTGAATTAATGTTGTTTTAAATGGACAAAGCTCTTGTCCCTTGTCAGCTACACAACATTTAATCCTTTCAAGCTGATTTCTACTCTTAATTAACGATGTGGGGAGTGGTAATGCACTGAAGAGATTCCTAAACATTTTTAACACACTCTGGTACTTAAGACAGCAGATGCATTATAACAATAACTTTGTTTTTCCAGCTAAAACATATCTGAAGTAGAGATGGAAAGTTTGAAGACTAAAAAATATTGTCTAAACTTTCTACGTAAAATATAAAGCTACTGAATTGTTTAGCTCTTCAACAGTTAAAAATGCTAGGGCTTACATAAAGGAGATGAAGAAACTGAAGACAAGACAACTTTCAGGGATGTGATGAAAGATTTTTTTTTTCCCCTAAAGCAGAAAATTAAATTCTAACATTAAGCATTGTGTTAAAAATTCCGTACTTCTGTCTTTGAGCATAGATTTTAATCTAGTTTTGTCTCTTTTCTCAATGAAATACTTATTCCTTAAATCTCCCAAACATAGATATATTATGAAAACCCACAAATCTTTCCTAGAAAGCTTGGCTATAAATATCTAGCTAATATGGATACCTCAAAACTCTCACTGACCTGCAAAAATGCTCTTTCAGATTTCAGTACATATTCAATAAATGTGAATACGTATGTATGTATACCTACATGTGCATTCCAGTAAGTATTAATTCTCTAATTGCTACAATACCATAATACAGGAGCTCCTTCCTTGTTAATGTAGTTGGGTTTGTCTATTTAAAAAGAGTAAACTTGTCATGGTAATGTCATCATTTCAGTCTTCAGAGTGTTTTGATGACTGACAATGATAATACAAGGTATCACTTCAGTAACACAAGGCTGTTGCTTCAGTCTTTGAGATCCAGGCAATTACACAATGGTTGCTCTCTTAGTAACCTAACAAAGCATGGAGAATTCTGGACTGCTGCCAGAGAGAGTTCCAAATTCCTTGTCTTCATTTTGGTGTAAGCAAATGACTTGCCTAACCTTTCTCTTGGAAACTGCATTTTTTCTCTAGCCCTTGGTAGAAGCAAGATCACCAGAGATGAGGTGTGATACTGGTGAGACAGTAAGAAGTGTCAAATGGTGGTGGTAAATAATTTTTAAATGATGCAAAAAATTTGAGAATACTTGAAACAAATGATAAACTAGAGGACCTTGAATTTTTGCTTTCAAAAGGAACCGCTGAATAACTATTGAATTATAATAATATGTACCCCTAGTGGTGTGCAGTAATACTGAACTCCTTGATCTATGAAACAAATGTGTTCCACATCCACACTTGGAATTTGAAGTCAAAAATAAAATATGACTTGACTACTGGGCTATTTACTACTTGAAATCTTTTAATTAAATCCATGTGTCTCTTTGTTGCCCTGTGTGCAGGACAAGGCCTGCTTAGTTTTGGTTCAGTAGTTCAGGTTGCTTTCTTGTCTTTCTTCTACGATCTCAACCTATCCTAGCAAACAGAAATAGTGGTCTGGGCTTGGGTGTTTGTCAAAAGCCAGATTCCACGTTCTGTTAAAGGCAATTAGTCCACAAATACTCTTACACGCTATAGCATGTCCTGAATTTATTCTCTGGTGCTGTTTGTCTGTTTATTGGATTGGCCTCATTCAGGAACTCCTGCCACCAACCTTACAAATGATCCAGGTGCAGAAATGAACGTGGCAGAAATTAATTTGTTATTGCAGGAAATGCTGAAATGGTGAAATCTGCTGAAATCTTAAAGCTTCCACCTGTTGCACCTGCTGCTGAATATGCAAATTGCCCAAAAGGTCTTAGCAGTCTACTGAAAATGCTTTGCTGGAAGCACCAGTTAATGTCCCTTTATAGGGAATGCAGAAGAAAGCTGTTGTTGATACAGGAGACTCTGGATGAAAGGCTGAAGGTTCAGGCTACTTGGCTGTATTTGGAGCCAATTTTCTGTTGTGACATCATGGCTCAGATGCCTGGAGGAAAGTGCACAATTACACTTGACTAAAAGACTTGATGTCTTAAGAGTACCGAGTGAATTTGTAGCATGTACCAAAACAAATTGCTTCTGATCACACAGTAATCCATTTTCTGTTTTGACTTAGCTTCCTTACTTAGGTTCTTAAAAAATTGCTGTTTCAGACAGAATCAGAGAAATGCTGCTTGGGAGGGGCCTCTGGAGTTCAGTTATCTGACTCCTTTGAAAAAGCAGAAACTTTTGGCTGCACTCCATCAGGTCAGGTACAGCTTTGTGTATCCAAATTTCAGAAATCTCCAGGAACAGAGATTTCTTGCAATTATCTCCAGAGGCTTCAGGGCTCCTAGGGAATAATTTTTTCCTGCTGTCCAGGCTGAATCTCCCAAGCAAAGATTTGTGCCTGTTGCTGTCTACAGTTAAATTCTACCTAATTTCCACTTCACCAAACTGAGCAAGTCCAGCTCTCCCAAACTCTTCTCATGCATGCTCTGCAGATTCTGATCCTCAGGGAATGACCAGCTACCTTGTGATTCTGGTAATCCTGTTATATAATTCTAATGATTCAAAAAACCTGCCTTCATTCTGAAGAAGTTTGCTAATATCAAGTGATTTCTAGTAGGCTATTACATTTTTAATGTATTTGTAAGTGGGCTCACTAAGCTTTTCAAACAAAGGCAAGAAATTGAGAAGTTTGCTGGGTATTTCTGAATATTGTGTGCTGAATGATCTGTTGTGATAAAAACATCTAGTTCAGATATTCTTTTTGTTTTGGAATGGACTACTTGCTATCACTGGCAGGAAATAATAATAAAAAAAATTTTTTGTGCAGGAAAGTGTAAATGCTGGAATAGAAGTTCAACTCTGTCAGGTGGATTTTGGCCACACGAGTAGACATCAGTTTCCAGAAGGTGGCACTCTCCTTCCACAAATGCAGCGTCTGAATTTCCTGGCTTAAAGGGATGCTCTTCCCCAGACCGTATGAGCGGTGTTTCTTAAAGCATAAAGCTAATTTGAGTCCGTTCATGCTGCTTCTTTTTTGCATTTATATGTCATTGTATAATAAAATTGCTTTATTGGCTTATTTTTTCATTGCAAATTTGAATATTCATACATTATTCCTTCATTATAAATATCTAATTTAAGCAAAGTGTGTTGATGAGGTTTAAATTACTTAGTGGTTTAATTTACACTTCCCATAAATGTTAAGAAAATCTTGGGTGCAGAAGCTTTTCTACCTTCCCAGGGAAGAAAGCAGAAGGAAAAAAACTGCAAGAAAAAAAAAATCAAATATAAAAAAATCCCAGGCTGCAATGTGTGATATATTAAAAGTTAAATTTAGAAACTAGATTATTGATGATCTTTTAACAGGGTACTCACAGTATTTTTGTACTCTTGATTTATATGCTTTTTTTGATACTGTTTCTCCCACAATTGACACTGGCAGTGTCACTGACAAAATAAATTACACTGATGTTTTGAATGACTGGGCATGATGCCATTCCCCTTTTTATTTCATGCCTTAGTTGTAAATAGGAAACTATGTTGAAGCATAAATTATTTTTCCCTAGCTTTTTCTCATATGAAGGAGAAAACCAAACAGGAAGAATCCCATTTGTAATACTGGCAACATAGCTCTGATTTGCTTTACCAGTTGCAATTATTGCATTTGCTGTTGGTAAATATACTAAGAAAGGGAACAAACCCCACTTTCTCTTGACAATGTATAGTTATACAATTGTGCATTAAAAACTGTTTTATAAACCCAACTATGAGCTGTGCTGGCATGCTGACAGCTTGATTGTCTATGTGTAGATGAAGTCTGCAGTTTGTTGTGGTTTGGTGTGATGTGAGAGGCAGGAGGCACAAGGTGAATGTGTTTCCTGCTCAAAGGAAGGCTGTGATTATTGCATTAGGGAGCTGCACCCCATCCCAGTCACTTAGCTCAGCTCACAGGTCTGCTTTTGTCTCTAGATGGGAAGGATTTATGTGACACGAGCAGGGATTTAAACCAAAGCTGAATGTACATTGCAAATGTGCCTCAAACACTCTGAGCTTTTGGGCTCAAGCTGAACTTGGAATTCATTATTAAATTCTCCAAACTGAAGCTGAGATGGAGTTGTGTGTCCAGTCTGCACTGGCTCCCAGTGAGGAGTTTGGTTCTGAGACACCTTTTGCACCCTGGCTTTGCACAGCAGTGCAGCCTCTCCCCTGAGGTGTCCTTGCAGTGTGAGTGACCCCAGCTGCTGCTCAGTGAGGTTGTTCTTCGTGCTGCATCAGGGCTTTCCCTGGGAGGGGGAGTCTCCACCTGTGATGAGACAGAACTGCTCCTAAGGGAAATAGTTTGGGCACATCTTTGTTCTCTGATGTCATTGTTGTCACTGTCTGCAGTTCTTGCGAGCCCTCAGTAGTTGATTAGGCTGAATTTTCCTCTACAAACCTCTGGAGTTTCTCATGATGGATGTAGTTGTGTGTTTAGTTTTAACCCTGGATATGTGCTGCTGGCCGTGTGCCTTCAGGGGCAGACAGCAGGTATAGCAGAGGGATCTCGGGGTCAGCTGGCATTTCTGGTTTACCTCTGTTTCCATCTCACCTCTGGCCATTCAGGTTCTGGGGAATGCACACTGAATTAGATGGGAGAGGAGATGCCTTGGCAGAACCTGTGTTCCCAGGCTCTGGGAAGTGGAGCAGGGGATTGCTATTAATCAGTCCCCATTTCCCTGCCAGGACTTTGCCCTGATAGAACATTCTGTATTGCAATGTGAGGGGTTTGGATCAGTTCACATTGTCCTGGCATGGAACCGACCTAGAATAAATTCAGTCAGGGTTTAGATGCAAGCCCATACTGGAACTGAGTGGAAGCATTTGTTTGGTTTGATTTCTTCATTGTAAATCAGCATAATTTCCTACATATCAGTGTGTCTGCTCCCCAACCCCACACTTGGTGAGCAAGATTAAAAGCTGTAATGATGATTAGGCTATAAATGGGTCATAAGGCAAATTAAATGCCAGAACCTGATGTTCAGACAGCTATGTTTCTTTAAAGGTATTTTCAAAACCTTTTTTGCATTTTTATTAACTGAGATAACTTTCATCTTATGCAGTAGCTTTTCTAATAATTTACATTAATTTAATTTGAGAGATTAATTTGGAAAGCACTAGAAAGAATTGGGAAAGTACTCCGTGTCTTAATGTATATTTTGTCATCTGTACAGTGTACAAATACAAGAAACCCAGTGTTTATTCAACAGTGTGTCTTGACAGGTGTTATTCAGGTGCTGTTGTAAAAAAAACAAACCAAAAAACAATTTCTTGTATTCTTAAAATAAGTAGAATTTGTTTTGAGAACAAAATTCTTTAAACATGTATTTAGTTCAGAAATGTCTCAGAATCAGAGAATACCTTTTTTAGGTATCACATTACTGGTTAGTGTTAGTACTGAAATGTCAGTGTTGCCTGGGTACAACTTTGCCATATTAATACTTATATCTTATGTATATATTTATGTATTTTATATGGAAGGAAAGATTATTCTTTGCATTGAATTCTGGTACTTGGTTACTGGTTAAAATGTATGACTTTGTTGGTGTCACAAAAGTAAGTACGCTTTAAAAAGTTTAAAATGTTTGAATTGTTCAGGTTGCTTAATTACACAATGCAGTTGAATAGCCAGTGTAAATGGATGTTGCTCCAACAGAATTATGGGAGTTGTGCTCTTTGATGACTTGACCCTGTTTTGAAATTATTTTCAGAAACAGTTCATGTTTTGAATAATTTCATATAACCTGCCTAACTACTTGTCCAGTGAACCCTGGCAGTGAGCAAAGTTAGTAAATAGTAAATCTGACGATGCAGAATTTGATACAGAGATTCATTTTGATTAAGACTTCCTGCAGTCCTGCGTGGTGATTCACTTGAAAATATTTTTATCTGGTATAATATTTTTTCCAGGACAGACATGTGAATTTCTGGAAATAATTCTCAAGGGACTTAATGAATACTTAGAGAAAAAACATCTGTTTTTCTCCAGATTCTTTTTTTAGATCTAATTAGGAGCTTCTTGAGATTTTTTTCAAAGGCCAAAGACCCTACTCAGTAGGGAAGTATTTAATAGGGATCTTGTTAAGTAATATAACCTTTGCTATAAGGAGAGGAACTGGGTTTGGGTCCCCAGACACAGGCTTGATAGTGTGCAGTGAATGCAGTGCAAAGTCATGCAAAAGCAAGAACAAAAATGAAAACCGAAATGCTAGTTCAGTCACAGAGAAACATTCCTACAGTGCAAAGAACAGGACAAGAAATCTTGTGGGGAAAAAACTCCTAAAGGTGCCAGATTTGCTGTGGTGGTGGGGTTTTTTTTGGTGTTTTTTGTGGTTTGTTGTTGTTGTTGTGTGTTTTGTGTGGGGGGGGTTTTTTGTTTGTTTGTTTTGTTTTGTTTTTTTTGGTGGTGGTTTTATTATTTTTTTTAATCACTGAAAACTATTGTGTTAAGGTTGTACTTGATTGCTCTGCTCAAATTCCTTAATATTTGCTATTGCTGGGAAGGTATATATAATAACTTTTTATGTACTGTAGGGGGATTAGCAGTTGAAGAGAGAAATCTTGTTTATCCTTATTAGTTTATATGCTACAGAGACTGTAAGTAAAGTTCTACATCTTTAAACTGATCTTCAATAAGTATAGTGGGAAGCATCTTGCAGGGGGTAGTACACAAGATAAGTAAATTATTCAGAAGTTTTTCTTAATTGTATATTCTTAGATAGCATTGGAAAGAAGAAAATGGAAATGGTAAAAGGACAAAGACAATTTCCTGTGTTGTAGGAATTAAGTTGTCTATGCTCTTTTGTTTGCAGATTTGTGCTGTTGATGTTTTATATTTGGGTTTGTAAAAGGAATAAAAAGCATCCCAAAGCCCTATTGAGCCACTGGTGAAGGAAGGACATTGTACTGGTATCATAGTAAGAATGAACTATTTAATACAGAGAAATAAAAGCAATATAGAAAAAAAAATAAAAAGAAATACAAGAAAACATAATCATGCCTTAGACCAGACATTCAACTTCTTAACTTTTAAAATTTTTTGCAGGCACTAGAGGATCTTCTGGGGCAGGATAGAAGACGGATTGAGGACATTGTCACCTTGGTGTGAGGAAAGCTGTCTAAGCAGAATTGAGTGACTCTAGGAGCACTTGTTGAGCTTGGTGTTCATGCTGGGGATGTTCTTGCATCTCTAGTAAGCAAAAAAGGCAAAGATGAGAGCGACTTTGAATGGTTAAGTCAGCTGAAGTGGTACTGGGAGGTGAGTGATACCTCTCAATCCTATTAGAAGGTAATTTCTGTTCACATTTTTTCAATTTCTGCTTGCTTGCTCACACAGGGAATGGTTATACTACAGTGAGAATTTCTGCTGATAAGAGACTACCTGGAACAATCATTTTATGGATTGCTAACTAAAATGGCCAGTAGCCAGATGTAAACAGTTTTTAATTAAAATTACTTGCTTCATCTCTGCTGAGTCTCAGAGCATTTGCTGAATTTGCAAGGAATGTTACAGACAGAATTTGTTCACTCAAAGACTATTTTGGTTTTGTGATGCTGCAGGATAAAGAACGCTATGGGGATGACAATTTTCTGTTAAAGATTTTAATTGACTTAAACCACACAAAATAATATTGACAATTCTTACTCGAAAAATACTGGAAAGCTTTTACTGGGTAGTGGTAGGTGACAATGTTCTACATAAATCAGGACGAGATGTCCTGTAGTACAAAAGACATTTTATGTGAAATATAAAATAATAATAAAAAACCTAGGGGTCATACATAGACCATAATTACAACTATTAGTTATGATTGCTTCTGTTTACCTTTTAAAAGACTCATTAACTTTCTCAATAGCTAGACAAGACAGTTTTACTCTGCAATATTGTTAGGATTAAGTAGGATCTTATTTTAGGTAATGGTTTGTTTAAGAACCAGTGCTTTTCTTTGATACTTTATTTTGATACTTTAATTGGTAATTTTTTCTTTATTTGGGTTGCATTGAAATTAGTGTTTCAGCAGCCATGTTGTTTCTAATACCATCGAGCCAACAAATACTGTGGTTTTATTTGTTTTTCTTTAAATGGGTCATAACCATGGAGTTTTATGATGTGTAAGTATGTATAAAACAATAGTTACATTTGAGTAAAGGTATCAGTCTCTCAGTTGGATTTAACACCAAAAGAGAAGTGGGATACTTATGCAAAATACCAATAATAAAGATCAATTTATGTAAGATATCTGATAAGGTGTAGAGCCTGATTTTCAGCTGTGAATTTTTCTGAGAAGGCATGGAAGCAAAATTCTTTTCAGATAGCAACAAAGTTAACATCCTCTTAGAGTGTTGCACAAAATCGAGGCATTCTTGAAATGTCCTTGGAGGTTTCTGGTAGTCACATCAAGCCCACAGGGTAGTTTTTGGTATGCATTGAAGAAGGGCTTATTTTTGATGCTGTTTCTAATTTGGAACATCTGGAGCTGATAGTTAAGCAGTAAATCTGCTCTGGGCACTAAGGTCAATGTAGCCCTTGAAAGGTGAGTCATGGCAGGCTTTTTATTTGGCATGCCTTTATTGGAGAGGGTATTTTGTTACTCAGCTAAAAGATTGCTAACTGCATGCTTGGAGGGCTGCTTGATTTGGGAACAGCTTCCAACATTGCAAATACCAGCTGTTAGAAAATTATTTCAAAAGGTGATCTTTAAAGGAGAGCTGCAACTTACACCAATACAAGAGGGGATTCATTAATTGAGGCTAATACTTGTCAAATTCCACTTCAGCTGGTCCTAGGGACATTTTAGCTTATTTTCCTGCTTGCTTTTGGAATGATGAAGAACATGTTTTCAGTATGTTACATCCAATATTCTCCAAAAAAAAAAAAAAAAAAAAACCAACCAAACAAAAAAACCTGTATAAAAGAGTGAAAGCCTCAAAACTGGAAAACAGATCCTTGGTTGTGAAAAGATGTTATTTTTTTTCTTTTATTTTGTGTACATCGTTGGCTGGATGTGTGTGTTAAGTGTTACTTTAGACATACTATTTGTGTGTTTCTACTGGCACAAATCCATAATGGATTCTAAATTGTGATCAAATGGGACACAGTTTGGAAGTATAAACCTTCTTTACTTTCAATCACTGTGTGTTATTCCAGGAGAGAAAATGTAGAAACTGTATAAATTAATATCAGCACAGAAACAAGTGATCAAGAAAAAACCAATTGTCTTCAGATGTGAAGTTATAAAACAGAATATTGCATGAGCTACTGAGTTACTGAGGTTTCCCTTCATATTCTTTTTTTTTTTTTTTTTTTTTNGGAGTAAAGGGTGTATCTTTCAGATGTTTAATTTATTTTTTTGTCTTTATTTACAATCACATAAACATTGCATTCAAAAAGCCAAAGTTGAATTGAGCTTAAGGAAAGGTAAAAATTTCTATGGGTGGTCTAAGAAACAGACAAACCTGAGGGAGGTTCAAAATAAATTTGCTGTACTCCAGCAGACACTGGAATCCAAGTAACAAGAAAAAGCTGACTTTGAAAATCAGGTGTGGGATGCAAAAGATGAACTATTGTTCTGCTGATAGCTAGAGAAGTTATTAAAATTTGTTTCTTTATCAAATGATATTTTCCTTTTAACTGCCAATATGAGGAGCAAGCTGTACTTTCAGATAACAATCTTTCTTCTTTGGTGTAAGGGATTTAATGTTAAAAGTGCATAAAGGATTGGAAATAAATGCTTTAAAGTAACAGAATATGTAGATGTTATTAATTTACCAGCTGATACCCCTCTCCTAAGTCATCACTATCACTGCTTTCTTGTGAGGAGATAAATTTCCAATGATTTTACCAAGAGTTCAGACTAATCTCTTAACTTTCAAGTTAGTACATTAAAATTTTTAAAGTTTATTTCTGCCTTCTGAGCTAATGCAGTTTTGAGATTGTTTTGGGTAAATCCTGTTGCTGATTATATGGGCAAAAAAAGGCAACGTTTAGAAAACGATTTTGGGTATGTTTTTAAGAGTTGTGGTATATAATCTTGAGCTTCTTTTAGGAAAATAGAAGAGGAAATTGAAATGGACTCTTAGGTCTTGTCTGTAGTTAAAGTCAGCTCTTCCTTGTGCACTCTGGTGTGGTTTGGAAGTAGAGGGGAGGGCTAAACTACACAAGCAGTTTGTTCTGCGGTGTGAACCGAATGCTGTGGTTACCAGGAGAGAGGATGGTAACTGCAGCAAGAGTGGCATCATTTTCCTCCTATCCCATGTCTGAAATGTGTCTGTACTAGATAGTGAAGCATTCAAAAAGAGACAGGTTGAACTGCTTTTAAAGCATATTTTTGGATAGATTATGAACACGCCTGGAAAGATGGCTTAGTTGGAAACTGACAACATAAATGCTGATTATGGATTTGTAAGGAGCTGTTTTGTAGAAAGAAATGTACCTACTTTTATGAGACAATGATCTCTTTAAGGGGTTTTTGTTTCTCTTGTAGGTAATTTCCTTGACTGTGAATATTTCCTTTATCTCACACAGAGCTATTTCAAATTGCATGTTTTAAACTGGTCTTCCTTTATTTGGTTGAATGGACTTCAGTGTGCTGGTTCTGATAGTAGTTTTCCTTCCTTAGAAATTTCCATTAGAATAATGTGTTTTCCTTCTATTTGCTGAAATTACTTTAAAAAACATCTGCATAGGAAATAACCTGTGAATGTTTTAAATATTTTTAAACTGTCTCTAAAATGATCTTGTAATATAATCAGAAATTTTTTCCTATTCTGATGTTGACTTATGCAGCAAAAAACTGCAATGAGCAGAACAATTGAATGGTGGCCCTGGGGGTGAGAAAACTCTCTGGCATGAGACTGCTTTGGAGCTGGGAATGCAGTACATCAACTTGACTGGAATACACTTATTCCATCAGGAATTGTAGCTTACCTAGCAGCCTTTACATCCAGCTAGAGCCATGTGATAGATACAGTGATTTTTGTCCCTCTGTTTTTTAATATCCTAAATCTCATTAATTTTTCTTCTGATATAAATATACTTTTAAATTATGTTTTAGTAAAACTAAAAAGTGGAACTGAAACTGTGCTGTTGTAGGTTTTTGAGTTTTGTTTGTAAGACTCCTGTGGAATAGTCTCTTTTTCTTCTACTGTAGGGTATTTTTTGCTGTGTAAAACATGGACTCCTTTGGTTGATTTTCTTCTCTAAGCAATAGTAGTTCCAGAACAGCAGCTGCTCAATCACTGCAGATGCTGTGTTATTGCTCCATCCCTGCGAATGTCCGAGGCCAGGTTGGATGGGGCCCTGAGCAACCTGGTCTAGTGAGAGGTGTCCCTGCCCATGGCTGGGGATTGCAACTGGATGACTTTCAAGGTCCCTTCCAACCCAGGTTGATTCTAGGATTTCTGCCTGTAACTCTTAGTGAAATAAACAGAAATTCAGAATACAGAAAAACTTTGACATGCCAGATGATTTTTATCTGTAAGAACTTTCAAGGTGTCAAGATTACCCTGACTTTGAATGTTTTTGAACACCAAAACCTGCCACCGAATTCAGCTGTAGAACTTAATGTCTATTTTGAAAATCAGGTCCAGGTTAATGAAAATTGCTAAAAATTAGGTGAAAAAAATAGTCTATGTCTGTAATTTGAACATAGAATTTGGATATTTATCCCTATTTCCCCTTTTCCTTCACTGCACTTACTTTGGCACTAGAAATATTATAGATATAGGGCATTGATTGTACTTCTGGAAGCAGAACTACTTGTTGAAGTTAGAGGATGTATGCTGGCATTCTGATTGTATATGTAATTTTTTTCAAGTAATTACTGTATTAATAATTAAATCTGGCTAAACAGTTGACAAATGTTAATGAATTCAACACTTGTACAGTTCATCTTCCATTTCACTTTTACACAGCTTTGATCAAAATTCTTTTTGAACTAATGGAAAGATGATTAGCATTTTGTAACTAAATAATGATAGCTTTTAATTTTGAAAGGTGAGATAAAATCTACCTCAAATTGATGGTACATATTATGCCTGTAGTTATGAGTTTATGGCTGGATTTTAGGACCACAGAAACAGTATAAAATGCAACTCAAGGTTTTTATAACAACAAAATTTTTAAAATGCAGAATTAGTGAGCAATCCAAGGATAATTTGCAAACATATCCAGTGACTGCTTGTGCATTCCCATCAATGAAGAAGTATTTTTTAGATGATGAAAGCTGTGTGTGTTTGGCTGGTATTAGAGAACTATTCTTCAATTATTCAAATAGCAAGTCTGAAGTGGGATATGCTGAAAATAATATGTGACTGAAACTTTGAGGTAGGGAAAGAATCAACAAAGGTTTTAACTGAGTTTTACCCAAGTGCTAAATTCCTGTTTTAAAATATGAATGAGCAAAATTATTATAAACAAATTACATAAATATGGTCTGGTCTAGACTGTGCTTAATACCCAGGTCTCCTGTATTCAGTTTACAGTCTGCAATTGCTGCTATCAGCTTATGTTGAAAATGTAACCTGTGTAACCTGGCTCCATCTCCCTTTGGTCTCTCTGTAGGTCCACCGAAGTGACTGAGCCACCCAGAAATTTGGGAGATTAGCAACTCTTCCAGTATATTTTTGCCCCACTACTGGACACTGTTATGTGCTGTGAGATTCTCTTTCCACCACTGTTGATGCTGATGCCTCATCTGACAGACATTCAGGTTTCCAACCCTCTGCTTGCTTCTCCAGACCTCTGGTGTTACCAAAGCTTCCCTTATCTGTATTTATCAAATTACTAAAAATCCTTGTAACTTTACCAAGCTCACACTTTAACTTTCTTAATATCACACTGTGCTGGTGGGTTACAAATGTATTTCCTGAATCTCTCAATGCATTTTACCTGTGAAAGCTTTCTTCCATTTGTGGGTAAGCTGGACAGGATCCCTTTCAGATGTTTTCCTCAAACTTTCTAAAATGGGGAAGAAAGGCATCATCCTTCACTCCCAAGTGATTGTTCACTCCCAAGTGCAGTTTCTGATCCATGACAGAGAAGGAACCTCTGTGTAATCTCAGGCTACTGCTACTCATGGTCCATTTCTGCACCAAAACTTCCTCTCCTAAATTTGTGCTTTCTTCCACAATGTCCATTTTCATTAGTGGAAAATTCCCTTCATTTTCACTTGAAAATACTCACTTTTGCATGCAACTGTATTAAAGCTGTTCAAAAGTTCTGAGAGATATTATTATTTTGAATTAAATATAAAATTAAATACGATAAAATATTCTAGGAATAATTCTTATTCTAAGTACATTCTTTCAAAGAGGAAAATGGTTTTTTGTGAACAAAGAACTTTAAGATTCATCTATCTCCTCTTACATTCATCAAGGTTTATTGCTGAGTATGTGCCTACTATGATTTCATACTGATGTGCTTTTGCTAAAATGACAAAAGGGAATAAATTGCCTTAAGAAGCACTTTGGGGTAAACATTTGAAGAGCTTATATTTTAATTTTGAAAGTTTGTATTTTTCCCTTCAGTAATGCAAGAAGATGGCCTCTGCTGATGGCTCCTTAGGGAGTTATCAAACAAACAAATGAATAAAGAACATGGAAAAAGCCAATAGTTTGCATATAATCAAACTCAGTGACCCTCCATTTATTACAACACTGGAAAAGTGCATTCAGTTTGGAAATCCTGGAAGGTTGATGACTAATGAATGTGTAAATTACAGAAGGACCTGGAGGGGGCACAGTTAGCTAAAAAATGAAAGTAATGAGCATCCAGTGTTCTCGTAGTTAAGGAAAATTGATTTGTTTTTTCCCCCCTTGTTTTGAATCAAGTGAGTACTATAGTAATTGAAGCCCTCACTCCAGGTTATACTTAATACTCTACTAGGATACTTCTTAGCACAATATAATACTCAGTTTAATTTATATATTTAATTGCTTGATGAGAATTGCAATTTCTTTGTTTTCATATGAGAATAATAATATTTCTAAAAAGTAACGTTGTTTTTATTTGTCTTTTCAAGAGTATAAATACCAGATTGCTAGGCTGGAATCATTAAAGAGTCTTATGTTCACTGTAGCATCTTGATTGCAAGTAGCCTTGTTTCCTCCAAAGGGAAATAAATTAATTAAATACATAGGCACAACTCCAGCTATTTTTCAAAGGCTACTAACTGGACTACAAGTTAAGGGATGGATTGTTTATTTTCCATTATTTCTTTCTTAATTTTGACAATCTGATGCTTATGATGAAAACTGAATTTAGTTAAGACTTAACCAAAATGATTTATGTGGCATTGTTATTGTTATTATTTCCCTTTTTAAAAATAGTAGCCCTTAAACTATTGGTTTCAGCCATTGTCAGCAGTAATAGTGACAGCATTTTAGTTGCTTTTTTGCAAATTTATATTAGATGAAAAATTACAAGTACATTCCTTTGATTCATTTTTCAATCAGCTGAATACTCTCCTTATCTCTACCCACTGCTCAATTAATATCTTCATTGTTTGCACATTGTAAACACACATTATCCATACATATTCTAAAGAACAGCAATGTAAATGCCAACAAGGTCCTACTAATTCTTATGCTATTTTGAAGTGCTGCAGGATGATATTGGAGAAGAACTTATTCCTGTCCTAGAGCCACTTTTATCAAACAGACATTGAAGCAGTCAGGAGTATCTGCATTTGTCTTGGAGATTCCACCACTGAGCCTCTTCCTGAATTCTGCTTTTATATTACAACTAAGCTGGGAAATCCACATTATCTTGCTGGGACATGTGCTAGGTGAGCATTTTGAAAATACATGTGCAACTCTGTTTTAATTTTAAAATGATTCCTTGACTAAAACTTGGGAAGATTTCCTGGCATTTGATTTTTCCTCCTCCCTTGCCAACATTTTTTTTTACACTGCTGGGTGACTGGTATCACCTTACAAATGTTGACATTTCTCATGTCTAATACTGCACCTTGCAATTTTGTCATTCTTCCATCCAATGTGAATTTATTTAATTAATTACTTTTATCACCTTTCCCAGTCTGGATCTCCTGGTCCTATTTAGTCACTGATTTTTATAAAACTATTTACAAGACTTAATGCAAGAGTCACCTCACATGCAAAAGCTACATTAGGCTTTTTTATCTGTAGTGTTGTTAGGGACAAGGCAAGGTCTGGGCAGTCTAAGTTTAGCAGAACTGTTAAATTAAAGATATTGCTAGTAATCCTTTAAGTCAGAACTTAATATTTTGGGATCATATTTGAATGTACCTTTGAGGTAACCTTTACCACCAAGACAGTCTGTGTTCTATAAATCTAACTCTTTGACCTTTAATCTTACTATTTTACATCTCAAAACCCCTATATCCTTGTGTGCCTAAACTAAAGTAAGCAATAAATAAAATAATCTCATTTTAATTCCAAACCTTTCTGTCAGCAGAAATATGGAGATACAGAACCTGAATCCCAGCTACTGGTGTGGGTTATACCAATCCTTCCCAGGGAATGTTTGGTCTAAGCCCCTTTTGATGATTTTACCCAGTGCAGGCAGAGGTATATAACTTCACAGAAAATTCTCTGTGAATTAATAATTCACATAGCAATGTTTGGCCTGGGCTACCTTCTCTAGTCAGACTCTTTTTATAACAGGCTCTGTGCTGAGATTTTTAAAATGATTATTTTTTTGTGCAAATCATGTTGCCTTTATAGCCTGAAAAAAGTTAACGTTTTGTCCCATAGTCATCTTTATGTCAGTATTTTGTGCATAAAATGTATGTGTACATCCATTTAACTGATGAGGAACCATAACTTTGAAAGGACTTGATGCTAATAATAACCCAGTAATTATTACAGTAATAAAATTTAAAATTATCTATGGCTTCCCTGGTCCTGCTGGCCACACTATTCCTGATACAGGTCAGAATGCCATTGGCCTTTTTGGCCACCTGGGCACATGCTGGCTCATGTTCAGTCTGCCATCAATCAGTACCCCCAGGTCCCTTTCTGCCTGGCCACTGTCCAGCCACTCTGTCCCCAGCCCGTAGCAGTGCAGGGGTTTTTGTGGCCAAAGTGCAGGACTCAGCCCTTGGACTTGTTAAACTGCATGTTATTGGACTGGGCCCATCTATCCCTAGGAGCCTTTGCAGAGCCCTCCTACCCTCCAGCAGATTGACACACGCTCCCAGCTTGGTCATCTGCAGAGTTACTGATGGAGGACTCAATCCTCTCATCCAGATCATCAGGGAAGATACTGAACAGGACTGGCCCCAGCACTGACCTCCCATCTATCACTGTCCTAATGCAAAGAATTGCTGAACATTTTCCTTGTTGTGTGAAGCATTTTTCATCACTCATGTAGCTCTAATACTCCCACTTCCACCTGAATATTCACAAATACTCTGTTGTCAGGCTAATACAAAGTTAACACCCCACACAACAACTGCTGCTCCCACTCTGGAAGCTGCAATACCAACATAACAGCTGGATTGCTCTCAGACCATTTACAAACCAAGCTCTCTGGTGCTTTGCTTGACTTTAATTTTCTCATTCTTGTTTTTCTGCCATCATTTTTCTGCATTCAGCTGCAGCCGAACTCATTGTTATCTTGTAATAATGTAGTGTGATTGTCATTGACTACATGTTATCATTGTAACATTAAAGAGTGGCACTAGAATAGAGTTCTAACAGAAAGAGGGAGCTAAAATGGATGCTCACATTTCCTCCCACATCATTTCTTCTTCACTTCCTAGAGAAGAACTTGAACTTAAAATTTACTCTGAATCTTTAAAAGATAATCCTGTGCTAAACAAGAAGCTTCTAGAGTAACATATACTTAAAGATGTTTGTTTTTTTTTTTAATCTTTAAGCATGTCAACCCCATATCTGTAACTTAAGAAAAAATACTTCATGGATTGATGTGTCAAGTTAAGGGATAATTTACTCTCAAGATAGGGAATTCATAAATGCTTTAAAGAATGATGAAATACATGTTTTTAGGATCCCCAGCATGAAGATTTTCCTGCAGAGAGGAAAGACAAGTTGGGAGAGTTCCAAAAGCTACTGTTCATTCACTGCCTGAGACCTGACAAAGTATGTACAAAACTTTCAACTTACTGAGAAAAGTCTGTCTGCATCTTAAAAACAAAAAATATTTGTAAGCATGCACTTTTATTCTACAGCAGTCTCTCATAAAGGAAAATAGGAATTAATACAACTTTAAAAGAACCCCAGTGAGTTTGAAATTGTAATGAAAAACTTTTTAAAATAGGAATAGTAGGGCTTTAGCTTTTTTTTTGTTTCAGTCACACACCCAAATCCCCAGAGCTCTTCGTTGAGACTGTCTTACACATCTTGTGTCTGCCCTCATCCTGTACACCTGCTACTTTTGCTGGATGTCATTATCTGTGTCAATTTTGTCTGATCTAGAAAGGCAACTCAGTGGTAAGCAGGAGTGTAGATAAGGCAGGTGCTTAAAGCAATGGTTGCAGACGCACAGATCCATTTTGTTCACTGGAAAGTGTTTTAAAGCAGAACTGTTGGGAATTCAGTCTGCCTAGGTATAATGTTTTAACAAAGATCACAGAAAGTACTTGCAGTTGTGAATCTTTATTCCAAAAAAAGTCAGCTTGCTAAAATCCAGAATAAAAGGTTTTGTTTCAAGATTTTTCATACACTGTCAGGGTAGTGGGACTGCTCTTAGTTTCTCACCCAGCCATACCAAGAAAGCACATTGTGAAAGACAGGCCATACCTGTGTGTACTCACTCCTCTGATCCGGAGAGGCTGAGAGCAATTCTCTATACACACCTGTTCAGCTTTAGAGTCACACTCAGATAAAGAGAGGAATGCTTGCACCAAATTAAGAGCCACTTTTGGAGTCAGACTTCACAGCTCGCTTGTCCCGGGCTCGTTGTGGCCGGCAGTGGAGCCTCCTGGCTGCTGGGCTGCTGGCTCAGCCCCGAGAGGCAGCGGTGCCGGGAGCTGCGGTCTGGAGCCAAAGTAATCCACGAGCCGCTGCCTCGTTGCCGCGACTTCTTCTTGAAAAGAGTTTATTGTGCTCCTGCCAACTTTGCACTTGAATCAAAGCAAGAGATTGAGCCTTTCAACTGAGCACTTTAACTCTGTAGTTCAGCCACATTCCAACCCCCCTCCTCAGGCTGCGTTTGGGTATCAGTGCTTCATAACAACGATCGTACCTTGGTCAGTCTAATGCACAGCCCTCCCAGCTAGAGGTGACAGTATCCTTAGGGGCCAAATGTCCCCACTTGAAGCTGCTGCTGCTTCAAATTTTTTATGTAATTAGAAATAAAGTCAGATTATGGCCAAGACCCCTTTTGTACCTTGAAACATTGCTCTAAATCATTGACAGTTCAAGTTAGGTAACATCACCTTCTCAGATATCGCTGTGGCACAGGGTCCTATTTTTTGTAGTTTAATCTGTTGCACAGTGATCTTAAATACTTAACTTTGACAGTCACCAGGTGTATATTTAATACAGAATATTATTAGCAAGGCAAAGATCTTATTTGTGCAAACCCACCAACAAGTAGCATGCAGAACCTTTCACTCATCAGGGAACTTGGTTCACTTGATTCTTACTATCCATAAGATTAGGGCTCAAATCAGCTGATCTTGATCAACTGAGCAGCTCAGTTTTGTGCTTCTTTACATGTCAATACTATGGTATGAAACCCCAAAAGTGGGGAGGAGTAAAATATTTGAAATGGGCTTTAAAGTTTAATTAGGCAGATTTATACATAAAACTGGACATGTAAAGCAATGATCTGGTCAAATTTTGTCTTTTCACATATGTTGTTCACCCATCCTGCAAATGATAAGAGCTGCTCAATGTTGAGTTTTCTTCATTGATTATTGAACCCTGTATTTTTTTTTTCTGCTGTAATGAGTTGTTGGAAAAACATTTCTAAAGGAAACAGTTTTGCATTCAAAAGCCAGACAGTAAACTACACTAAGAAATGCTTAGGTGCAGATTTTTTACCCAATAATGCACATAAATCATTACTTCAGAATAAATAATGTTCTAGCCTTAGACAATCATTCTTGGCTGATGCTTGGAAATCTTAGGCAGAGAAGTTCTTGTTTATATTCTAGCTTTGAATTTCAGATTACGTGGTTAACACTTACAATGAAGGTCCTCAGCCGGGTCATCTCCAGCATGTAGTACTCCTCCATTGTCAGCTCATCAAAGTGCTTGGGAAGGGATAAAAAGTCACAGGTGTGATGTTTGGTGTGTTCCTCCCTGTCATATAAACCCAGAATAAGAACAGACGTTAAACCCATGGAAGTTTCATTTCAGGAGATGAAGAGATCTGTAGAGGCAGTTCTCTCCAGTGCTTGTGCTATCAGCAGAAACAGTGTCATACAGAAAACATGAAATAGATTTTAGTGGAGCTCAGATAAAAGCTAGTTGAACTATTTCAAGGTTACTGTGCAAGATAAACTTCCAGTTTTGTGAACTGTCATGGAATCTGATGTGGACATTAACTCATTGTAAAACTACCAAGGAGATTTGGAGAGATACTTGAAGAGCATTGTTACATCTGTGCTTACCATGGGTCATCATTTGGTTCCCAGCCTGCCAGTTCTAACAAGCAAAAGAAACATTTTGCCACATCTGGTTCATTTGCACTTGGACAGTGGATGAAGCCAGCCTTTGCCATCTGCAGGGGACAGTTGAGAAGTTTAGAGCCTTATCCCACACACTACTTGTGTTTCCTGTCACTTTAGCATCATGTTTAGTCAGGACACCAAAAATTAAGTTTGTTTCAGCAATCAAACACCTTCCCAGGTAACTCTTGTGGTATAATTAATCTGAGATTCAGGCTACCAGTGTCAAAGTAGAAGTCAGGTGGATATTTTTATCTAAATGATTTCCATTTCTGAATTTATAGTGGTGATCATTCCACTACTTCATCCTTCCTGCAGGATGCATACTCGTTTAATGTAAGCTGCTTTGTCATAAAGAGAAATTTGCAATTAGAAAGACTATGTAATACAAGGAATTTATTTTTAAATGACAGGAACAGAAAAAAAGGGGACCAAGAACAGTAACTATTAAAATCTGTAGGCAGACCAGTGAACTGAACACAGAAAAGCCAGTTAATCCCTCTGTAGTATTTCTGAGCAGGGAACAGAGGAAAGCTGGAGTATTCAACTTTTCATCTTCAGGCTTAATGGACTCCTCTTGAACTGGAATATACTTAATAATGACTTCACATTCAGGCACAATACATGAAAAGTAAAGCAGAGGCAAAATAACCATTTTAGACTTACGTTCTCCGGAGTGCACTTGCAGTTCTCCTGGAAGGGCCATTTGGTGAAGGTTTTTAAACGGTTCTCATATTC
This sequence comes from Chaetops frenatus, assembly GCA_013400775.1. Lineage (NCBI taxonomy): Eukaryota > Metazoa > Chordata > Aves > Passeriformes > Picathartidae > Chaetops > Chaetops frenatus. The sequence goes on from VZTR01025971.1 coordinate 261,262, forward strand.
ATACATCTCCCTAAGGTCAGTCAAGAGCTTGGAAGAGGAGCTAAGTTCTTGCAGGAGTGTCTCCATCTGCTAAGCCTGCAGTCAGTGTAAGGCAGAGCCTTTCTCTTGCTCTCACATTAAAGCCTTTGCTGATTGGTGACACCTTGCACCTGGAAAGCAGGGGGAGGCCTAAAGGAGAGTTAGTCTCTTCCTAACACAGCTGAGTAAGTGGGCAGGACAATCAAGAGAAATGAGGCCACTGGAATTTCTCCTGGTGTCACAGTCTGTGTCCTTGATCACACTATATGTTTTTTTACTGGAAGCCCCTATGCTAATTGCAGATTTTGTAATTGAAATGTTAAAAACTCTAGTTACAAATACAGTAACTTTGCATAAAAAGTTTTAAAAAATATTATCCTGATTATGACCAAAAGAGTTGAATTAACATTGCTGTTTGAATCCTTCAGAGTTTCTTGAATTTCATGTTCAGTGTTTAATTCTTAGGATTGTCTTTGTGAATACTGTTGCATTTCTTTAAAGAGGAGGTGGGTATTTTATAATATTCTAATTATTCTATTATATTTTAAAATTTTATAGAATGTGGCCAGAGATGGAGTGGATGATATTTTAAAGATGTATATCTGTAAAGGTTTACAGTATCAAAGCATTAAGCTGTCATTTCATAAACTGTCTCTTATCTTGGTACAGAGTCCAGTTAAATTCAGTAGGAAGTTTAAACACCAGTGTCTTAAAGTTTGCTGCATACAGCAGCTTTTTAAACCAAGATTTTAACACTTTTGAAAGGTGTTGCACTGTGAGTCTTGAAAATATAAATCTTTATAACACAGATGGAGTAAGTGCAGAAAATAATCCAGCACATTATTCTGTCCAGATGTGGTGACAGAAATGATTAAAGAACATTTGTATAGGACTTCCAATGTCAGCTCTTAGAGCATTGTTTTTGTCTAGATTTACAAATGCTACATCATTGACTCCTCTGGGTCTGTACTGGTGTCTATTTTTATATGCAGGAATACTGTCCTTGAACTTTATATTCAGATATTTAGAGTAATATGTGTTACATGAAAATAGGATGCTTTAATTCCTTTTTTTTCCCAGATAATACCAATGGTGCTGGAATTTATCATTCATAGCCTGGGCCCTCCAAGCACTGATATTTATAATTTTTCCTGGTGCTGACTCCATGGCAGCCCTTCTTAAGTTTGCTGATAATCAGGTATTTTAATCTCTTTTTTACTGTAGCTGATGTTTGTGTGTGTATGTGCATGCATGTGTGAGTGGATTTGTACGAAGCAAGGGACTTTGTTTAACTAAAAGTTGAAATGCCATAAGTAAACTCAAAATCTGTTTTTAACTGCCCAGAACCATGGTAAAATTGATCTCATACTTCTCTTTAACCCAAGGCACTAATTAATGCAAATAGATTGTTTTCACGAATGAATAATTTGTCTGTTGTTTAAAAGAAATTGTAAGTTAAATATTTTGGCATAATTTATCATCTTGTGATGTCATGATATATTTAACTAATTAGTTTGTGCCATTTCAAATGGAAAATGGAAAAATGGAACAAAACCATGATAGTTTAAATGTTTCTTGTAAGCAGTCTTACCTGAAAATGCTATTTTTTTCAAACAAGTATTATGTGTAATATATTATTTAATCAAAACACCACAGTAATATGGGACCTTGGAATCCTGGGTGACATTTATACATCAGAATTGAAGTACAGATTTTTTTTATTTTTTTTTTCTTTGACTGTTTCTTATGGCATTTAAAACAAACAAACAAAAAATTTCCAACAGCCCAAATCAGTACTTATGTAGAAAAGAATATTAGAAGGTAATATTATACATGTAATAATACATTCTAAGATGTATTTCTTGCATTTCTTGTCTATTATTCTGTCAGAATTCCATGCTATTGAGAATGACAGGTACATTTCAAGTCTTCAGCCACCAAGTTGCAAAGGTATTCTGCATTTCATGGTAGCTTGTCTACATCCTTCCAGACTCACCAAGTGTGCGAGCAGGAGAAGCTGGCTCTGAGTGGCTCAGCTCTGCCGGGCAGGACAGGAGAAAAGAAACGAACTGTTCCTGCAGGGTGTAAAATACCCTCCTGCCACTGCTGATGGCTGTCTCTGATTTATTCAGTGACAGGGACAAGCCCAGCCCCTGGACTGCTGCAGAGTAAAACCAGCCGGGATCCAGCTGAAGAGCTCTGGCAGAGGCCCTTTCCTTCCCTGTCGGCAGAGGTGGGTGTTTTCCATAGAAGCCTCTGGAATTTGCCAAAAATACACTGCACTTCTTTTTGTTCCAGCTTCCTAAACAGCCCAGCATGGCCAAAATCTGTTGAAGTTAGGGATGGGCAGGAACAGGGGTGTTACTTTCACTGTCAGCCTGGAGTGACTTTGGTTATTAATGTGGTTATAACAGGCAAATTCAAGCAATAACGTGATTAACAGGCAAGTGATTCGAGCAACTTCATGGAGGTGTCTCTTGAGAGGGGGATGCCCTCCCATTACATGAGCAAAGGTTCTGAGCAAATAAGAAATATAGTTCTTAGCAAGGAGGGAACCTTTTTTTCCCTGAAAGATAGTAATTTGTATGTAGTAAATATTTCTTGGTATTTTTTTGGACTGTTTTGCCCAATTCTCAGTGTACCACCCACTCTTGCTTTTCTGCAAATTAATTTTTTTTCTGTGCACCTAAGAGGAGTCCAGCTTCTACCAGCCTCAAGATAAGCATGTTTGATTTTATCTTCTTAAAAAAAGAAAAGAAAAAGAAAAAATTGTGTGTGTGTATATATATATATATATATATACACACACACATATTATAATGAGCACAACTATGGCCTTGTGATAGCATACATTTATTTTAGAAAGATTGCAAACAAGTAGAGATAATTTTGGAAAAGTTTTCCATAAACTTGTATTCAGGGAGTTTCAGCTGCATTACTGTGGAAATTTTTGGTGCTAATATTCTTCAAAAGCAGCAATGGCTGGGTGACTTGAGGGATGATTATTAAAAAGTATTTGAAGGCCTGGAGATCAAATGGTTCAAGCATGAACTGGCAGAAGTAATTAACAGCTTTTAAACTTTCCAGTGAGAATTTTGGCCGCCTTCCAAGTGAATGACAGTGATACTGATAGGGCTGCCCAGGGAAGTGCTGGGCTCTGTTCAGATCACTGTCCTGCCTTCCTGCAGGAGCTGCCGGCTGATGCTCCTCACGCTGTGACTGGGAATGCAATTACGGTGCCGGGGCACCGACGGCTGGGATTGGCTCTGCAAGTGTTCTGAAGATGTTATTTTCCTCGGAAATCATTACAAATGTCAATTACATATTTGATCCAAGTGGTGTTTATTTTGCCTCTCCTGAAGGAGATGTAAGTATCTCAGAACAACAGAATTACCAACGGCTTTTTTTTTTTTTTTTTTTTTTTTTTTTTTCTCTCAATAGATACTAGTGTCAGCGTTTACTCAGTCACTGCTTTGGTGGCTTAATCTCACCTTCTATCAGGCCTCGTTTCAGTGACTTCGGAGAAAGGGACATTATGTAAACACCACCCAATTACTGTCATCTAAATGGACTCTGCTCCGTGTGAGTCAGCACTCAGGGGACAGTAAGTGAGAAACACAGCCCGGTGAAGTTAAAAGCATTTTAAAATAGGCATAAGAGAAATAGTTCATTATATCTACTGGAGGTAGAAAGGCCACAGTAATCAGCTTAACTGATCACACAGGAGGTGTGGCAGCCATCAGCAAAACACCTTCAGGCACTTGGCAAGCAGTGGGCCTGGAGAGGGGCTGCAGCCCCCTACACTTGGTATCTCATTTTAACAGAATTTTCATCAGCTGCCTGAATTTTTCAGAAATTAGTTAAGCAAAGCCAATCTTGATTTGAGGGCAAGAGGATGGGCCAAAGGAATTTGTGAGGCACAGTCAGCCCTGGTATTGCCTTTTATGTCCTAGTTTTACACACTTTATTCATCAGTCTAGAAAAGCCTGTAGGAGTTTTCAGGTACAGCCTTTTGTGGGTTGGTTGGCTGCTTCTGCATCTTCTTTTCAGTCTAGAGTTTTTTTTTCCCCAGCTTTTTTCAGTACCAAAGCTGTACTGAATATACAAAGACTTCCACAGAATCCTTTCCCAGAGATCTTTGGAATGACTGCAAATGCTGCTATTACCAAGGATCAGTCAGGAATGCAACTGGTATTTGGCAACATTCTTCTTACACAGGTAGGTAAAGCCACACACCACCTTACCCTAACCTTCTACTGGATACCCATGTTAGTATGTTCACATTCCCTCCAGAGTTTTTACTGTACTTTATTGTGTTGTATCTCCATTCTGGTAAAATTACTTTTCCCCTTAATAGTATTTTAAGGATTTTTTTTGGGTCTTTTTCCTGACTGTCTTCCTGAGGAATCATTTTGTGAATGTACAGTTAGTTTATGTATCTTCTTAGTTTATGTAGTTATGTATCTTCTATTTCCTCCAGCTTTTAACAGTTTTCAACTCCTAGGCCAGTCTAGTGCTACCATAGCTCAGGAGCAAGAAAAAAAAGAGTAGTTCTAAGCTAATAACTTCTATTGCAGTAATAGAGGGAATTCTTCTGCTTTAGAGTAAGGCACTTGCAGCAATGCCACAGAATGTGAAATAAGAGTAGTGAGGAAGGTTTACAGTGAGTAAAACTCAGAAGTGGTCTGGGCAGACCATGTTCCTGAAGGACAGGAGTGAAAATTTTCCGTAAGTGGCTCTGGACCTTTCCCCTGAGCAATCCAATGACTACAGGATCAGCCAGAAGATCACAGGAACTTTCCAGGGAAACCCCCAATCCACTGTTCTTGTTTTCAGTATTGCTCCTGCCTGACTGATCCAGAAGTTTGTAACATCCGTTGGACAGAGCATTTATGTTGGTTTTTAATTGTTTAAGCAACCCTGTTATGCAAAGTATTTTGACACCTTCCTTTTCAGAATTTCTTTTAGAGGCTTGTAGTGATGTCTGTTGAACTGAAAGGAATACTAAAACAATTGTTCTGATTACAAAAGTAATCAAACTGTAAAAAACGCAACAAAACTATCTGCTCTTTGAATAATTTTTTTTTATTTTCTGAAGGCTCCTTATGTATAAGGAACATACATAAAATGAACACAACACTGTTGACAATGAACAAAACAGCATTTGATAATTTCCAGCTTTATAAAATTTTTAAAAAATGATTTAGTTATAACAAAAAAACCAATAGCTCAGCAAGTTATCTTATTGGACCATTATCACATTTTAAACCATAGACTCAGTTGTTAATGGGGAGAGGAAAGAAAAAAAATAATAAAAAAAAATAACCACACTGCATCTAGCAACTACAACATTTTCTAAGCATAATCACAGCGGATTGAGTGCAATGTGATTTACATCAGAATTCACATGGGATGTCACACAGTGACAGCATTGTAATATACAAGTAACATTTATGCCCTCCAACAAATACAAGTTAAATGAGACTCTGGATTCAAGCAAAATGGAATGTTGAAGCCAAGTAGAAATGTAGTGGAATTCAGATTGTCTGTAACATGACTCAAAAGTGTACATTAGAATAATCTGGAATTCAATACTGGTGGAAACAGAGAAGTCACAGCTGTTACACTGCTCTGTTACATTTGCAATAAATACTAGAAAATAAAAGTAAACAATCTATATTCCATGAAAAATACAGTACCTACCTTCAACGACCATGTTTTTCCCTTGTCTGAAGATGGTCTTGAAAGGAAGTTAACTATTTTCCTACAGAGACAGTGTATTGAGCTATAACCACATTCCAACTAATAACAACAGTAAATATACTACTGGAAATACAGAAATCTTCATTTGAAAAGAATTAAGAGAAATAAACCTTAAAAAATGATTTGACAAAACATCAGTTCAGCTGCATAATGACCCCCTTATATTTCAGAATTAACAGAAAAGAAAAACTAAGTCAGTCGGTTTAATACATAAGAAACAGAGATTGATTGAATTCAGAAGGTATCCAGGAAGTTTTGTCTCATTGACCTAACATGGGCACTATGCAAAAATGTCATTCAGGAGCTTTACACTGCAGAAATTCAGCAGTCTGAAGCTAACAACAGTATGATTGCTAATTAGGGTTCTACAGTAAACATTTAAAGAGGAAAAAAGAAAACCTGAGTTCAGAACATCAAATGGCTGCGTGCCTGAACTCTGGGCTTTTGGCTTCTTCACTGAAGAAACTGCACCCTTCTTTGAAATGGACCCTTAATACTGTTTCCTGATACTGCATTAGGAAGAAATACTGGCAACCAACTGATACCTTTAAAATGCATGAGCTGCTCTCAGTACAAGCTAAACTGACCAATGAAGCTTCCAAAGTAAAGGGCCACAGGAAACACAGGAGCTTGAAATGGAATGCAGATACCCACTGGCTCTCATTAAAGGCGTTAGGATTAGTGTTTTTAGCAGCTACACTGGCACCAAGCAGACCGAACTTTCAAACTTACGGCACATAGTCAAAGTACAGCTTTTACCTGGCATACACAGAAGAGGGACAAACTGGATGTTTTTAAAAAAAAACCTACTACCATGCTTAGGATTGGTACTACAGAATCAACTTGCACTCCCCACAAACTCACAATTTTTTTTTTTTTTTTTTTTTTAAGGAGATGGGTACAAGAAGAACTAACTCATGTCTGGCAATAAATGCCTGTCAGCACAATCTGATCCAGGACAGCTGGTCCCAGCAAGTTAAGGCCCAAATTTTCAGTCTGTTCTTCCAAATGACACATACCATGGTTCTACCACATCTGCTTTTTAATAATCTAATTTAAATACCAAAATTGTAAAAAAATATCATAGAAATGAACTCCTTTATACTGGAAGTAGAAATCTTCTTACATACTCTTTACTGCCACAAATGGCTGGTGTCACAATGTCTGGTAACAAGTTGTAGGAACAGATTTGATGCGCTGTTACAGTATCATCAATACCCCACCAGTACAACATACACAGAGCATAATTTAACCCTAGTGTCCAGCTTCAGGAACTAGCATCTTGCACCTTGGTTTGTTTTAACATGAAGAGAAGAAAACAGTCCAAAATAATCGTTAAAAAAAATGGAGAGATTCCCACATGGATTCTCTTGTTAAAAGAGTTTGCACAAATTCACAGCCACAATTCTTCAGTAGTTATGCTGCAAGTGGCACACAATACATGTTTAGCATCTGTAAGAAAGAACCAGAAACAGCTCAATAACTCCGAGGTCAGGGATTTCCCCAAGCTAACACTAATTCTACTGCATTTTGCATCTTCCTACTAATATCAAGGAACAAACATCAAATAAGTCTCAGTTGGGAAAAACATCAAACTGACCCTCAACAGAAGTTACACTTTGCAGAGCACATGGCAACAGCCTGCCTTCTTACACAGGAGCTTTGCAATGATGGAGTGCAGCTTAACACAGCTTGTAAGAATTTAAACAGTGTTTAGGCTTGGGGTTTCTTTTTGAAAATTTAAGCTAGCACAGTGGTTTCCAGTCATGTCCTGCTGTAAGATTGAATACTTCAAGTCACCACTATGCAGAAAAATCAGCACAGGATTAATATTTATACCCNTATACATCTATATAGATCTATACATACATAGAGACATCTATGTGCTACTCAAGACTCATGTGGCACTAAAAGTTTCCTTGGGTTCCTTGCACAGGTGTAAGTTTCAGCTGTAACATCTTCTGGGTTCTGTCCAAGTGCACTAATGGAATGGTATTTTCCCAAATGAGATCATTCCCTGTACTTTATCTTTGTTAAGCAAGCAGTGCTCCCTATACAGCACCCTGACATTGGCCCTTATTTCTCACATTTAGGGTTTCCTAAATGTTGTTCACTTGAGTTTAGGAGCTGTGTTGGGTAAGCTGATCTGATAGGATCAGAGAAAAGCAGAAGCTACTCTAGGCAGAAAGGAATCTCCTGTCCTTGTGTAAGCAGTGCAAGCACCAGGTGTCCTCTGAGCAGTGTGCACACAGCCACACAGTGCAGACTCAAAGCCAGACAGCGACAGATTGGAACCACAGTGATTACCAGCATTAGGTCAAAACTGGATGTCAAGCACAATTTTGTCTTCATAGAGGGCAATCACCAGCATGATGGCAAATCCAAGAAGCAGGCCTAGATTCTGAAGAATGAACTGCCCCACAGGACAGTAACCATGCTCTTCATTATCTCCATCTCCATGAAGCATTTCTGGAAGCTAAAAGATACAAAAAAATTTAGAAAGTTATTTCACCTCTATTCCATTTACACATGGACAAGTTTACAAGATGATATTGTCATGGGTAAACACTCCAGGGTTCAGATATAAAATCAATACGCTAAGACACAGCTTAAATTCTACTGAACAACTACATTCAATAAAAACATGATCATATGATGTATTTACAAAACAAACTAAGAATGCCTTTCCTTTGGACTTCAATCCATGTAATTGAACATGAAGTTCCTCAAGATAAGGAGCAGCCCAACATTCTTCATGTTCTGCTCTTTTAATTTTAATTGAGTAAAAGAATTCGAGTCATGCTCAAGGAAACATATGGCTTTTTTTTAACTTAGCCATTTATTTGTCATGTTAGATGCTTACACATATTCACATACACATCCCTTTTAAATATGGCAACAATAGCTACAAGCAATTCAAGAGAAATTTTTAATGTAGATATAAAAACTTATGAAAGTTCTGGACATTCTGGATATCTCTCACCTATGAGGAGAAGCCAGAGTACTGACAAAATCAACTAACAGTAGTGCTCTTGGAAGATGTAAAAATAAAACCCTGTGTTTTACAAAGCCATCCACATAGAAGTAACATATTTAAAAGGAAATTAATTCAAGAAAGCAGGAGGCAAATCTTAAGATCTGATTACTGAGAGATGCTTCTGCCTGTATTAAGGTGCAAATGAGACCATATGCCGAAGTCAGGAGTCAGGATTTTATTTAACAGCAGATATGAGGCACAGAGAGAGAGAAACAGGAAAGAGAGGAGGGAGAGGAGAAAGAAAGAGAGTGAGAGAGAAAGATGAAGCAGAAGATAGTCACCACCCATGTCCCTGTTCTTCTTCCTGGCTTCCCCAGGGTGTGTGTCTTTAGGTCACTCAAAACTCACCATTTACTCATTTTAGCAGACAAAGGCTCGATGCTCATTGGCTACACAGTTCTCCGAGTCTATTGGATAAATGGTTCTTTCATTTCCAATGCTAATTAGTCCCATCTCAGTCTCGCTTCCTTTGAGTCCGTGCCTCCCTTCTGCAGTGCTGGGCTGTGGCCTCCCCCTGCTGGGCCCGGCCAGAGCTCATTTTCAGCAGAGCTGCTTTGCCTTGTGGTACATTCTTCTCCCCCAGCTTTGTTTACTTCTCCTTAGGCCTGAGATAATTGGACAATAGTCCCACCTTTACCTTATCTCAAGTACTCAGTGAGGTGGGATTCCATGGTAGCAGAGGAGCAGTTGCTTCTTTGCAGTTTGCTACAGTGGGCAAAGTTCTTCATTGATTTAACAGTGTCTGAGGCACTTGTGATCTTCAAGTCTCTTACAGTAATTCCTTCAAGGAAGGAATTCTTACAGGAATCTTTCAAGACTCGCTTAGTATAGAAAATAATGATACAGAATAAAATGGAAACTATTGCCCTTCATTAGATCAGCTAGGATAGTTGTAGTTATTCCAAGAATGAATATTGCCCAACAGACAATGACATCAAAGCTGCTAAAAACCCAAGTATATTACTCATCTCGTCTTGTATTACTCTATTTCTAAAAGATACATAAACCTGATAATTAATTCGACCCACTATTTAAATATAAAACAATCTAATGAAAAAAACCTCCAAAAAACAGAACAACCCAGCCCCCCAACTGGTGTGAAAAATGTTTAAATTGTTATCACATATACACCAGACCAGGCAGTACAACAGCAATCACTACTCCAAATTACAAAGTACTGCTAAGTCACTAAGAATAAAAGGGCTTCACCTTAGCATTACTGTAATGAGATTTAACACTTCTGGACATTTACTTTGATAGCATGTCTAAAGATTACTAAACATTTTGCTTCATTGGCTACTGATGTGACCAATTTCAGGGACCATCTAAAGAATGGTCCTGTCAATTTAAAAAAACCCCATAACAAGCTTTTGAAGTTGAAAGCTTTTAGTGTCATTACTAGAGATAGAAGGAACAAAAACTGCAACAGATAAATTTGTTTCCTGGTAAGATGAAATTATTCAAGTTGGACTGTTCAGTGTACCCATTCAAACCAAAACAGGGGTGTCAGGAAGGAGGATATTATGATTACTCTTTGAAGTTATCACCAAATGAAATTTCAAGACAGAACATGGAAAGCTTGAAGGATTTTGAAATGTCTGAGTTTAGGTTGTATTGGAGAGGAATATTCTTATCATTAAAACCCATGTAATTGGACAAACTTCAGGAAAGTCAGATGCAAAAATACCAAAAGGCTCATTCTCAATGGGCTGGTGTAAGGAATGGACAGAAAACTGCACCTCTGTGAACCTCTGGTCACAGCTAGGGAGGAATCAAAATCTGTTCTTATTGTGTGCCAGGTAACCAGGTCTTTGAGCAGGAGGCTGATTATGCAAACACCAAGACAAAGCTTTGGTTCAGTTTCAAGTGTCTCCTGCAGAAGCTTTCCTGCTGCTGTTGTTGTTGAATCAGACCAGGGGGCTTTGACTATTTGGTTACTACTATGATGGCCAAGGGAAAGGAAAAGGAATGAAGGAATGAAAGTACTGCCTTCCTTTATACCTGACATCTTCAGTCAAAGTAAGGACAGGAAATAAGTATCAGACACAGAGCTTAGCAGCAAGTGGTATTTCAGGCATTATAGGCTACTATAGAACACCTAAAATTGCAAGAAGGATCACTCTACCCAAGCATTCTATTTAACAGTTCAGCAGGCCATGAAAAGGACTTGTTCACCTATTAACAGATCAGAGTGACTTTATAACAACAGTATATTTACAAACTAAGGTCTCCATAATGAAGTGGAAAGCATTACAAAATACCCCAAAAGTGAAAAATGATCTCATCACCTTTGGGCTGGGAAAGACAAAAAGTGAGAAAACTGCCTTATTTAAATGAAGCTCTGAAGCAGCTTAGAGGAGAGAAATCAGGCCTGAATATGGGCTGCTAACAAGTGCACAGCAGTACTGCTGCCTGAAGGGTCTGATCTATAGTGTACACACACTAAGGAAAATGCACCTGCATGTTCTTGAAGCAGCAGCACTTTTCCACCACGTAATTTTTTTAAAAGCTACTCACTACAGCTGCTCGTGGTAAAAGTTCAGACTAAACTTTCCAGAACTGAATAGATGACAATGAAATCTCAGTGAAGAACAACCCCGAGCACCAGACTGAAGTGCAGCACCCACAGAAGTCCCAGGTTTCCCAGCCAGAAGGCCCCAAAGCCCAGCCCCAGCCGTACCATGTCGACCAGGGCCACGTAGAGGAACATGCCGGCGGTGACGGCGAAGATCCAGAGGGTGATGTTGTTGGCGTACTGCCCCACAGCCGTGCCGATGAGCATCCCGATGTAGGCCATCATGGCTGACAGCAGGTTGTAGACGATGGCCTGCTTCACTGTCATCCCTGCCTTCAGCAGCACCGCAAAGTCACCTGTGGGGGACAACACGGGCTCGGCTCAGCGCTGCTTGGGCAACGAGAGAAACCGACCTCACCGGAGCAGGAGTGCTGCTGCAGGGGCTCCGAGGCAGCCTGAGCCACAGGAACTGACTGCCTTGGAACAACTGCACTAATGTGCAGCAATCCCTTGATTAAAATATGATTTAAAGGTGCCCGTTCATCATGCTGATTGTCAGAAAGACAGCGGTGATTAATAGTGAAGGGTGAATGGAGGAGTCTAGATCTGCTCTTCCCACAGAGAATACACCTGTGTGCAACACACACTCATCTTTACTTCTCAGAAGTTAGTTCTTCATGGCACATGAAACCAAAGGCTTAATTTGAATCAATACCTGTGAAAATTTCTCTTAGCTATATACACCTCATTATGCAAATCCAGGAGGAGGATAATAAGGCATTTGTCCCCACAGAAGGAGACAATGAATTTGAATTTGAGCACTAGGAAGAGTTACATTCACAAAGAATGACTTCATATCCATGCTGAATCAGTCTTCTTGTTGAAGACATGCCAGGTTAATGTGTTTTATTCTGAATTCAGGACAGCTCTGCTGAAATAGGTGCTAAAGGTACATACTCTATAAAAATATAGAATTCAGTCTTGTAATCAGCTCTAATAGTTTTATTCCAAATTGAATTCTTATGAATGTGAGAAGTGTAAGATGATGTACAGACATGAGGGCAATTAACTTAATATTCTTATATTACATGTGCCTGAAATTGCTTAATTTAGAATCAAAAATTAGAATCAAAACATATAAAAATAAAAAAATCAAAAAATAGGTACAGTGAACCTTATACAAGGTTAATTTAATCATGCTATGCTATCAAGTTCTAAGCACTGTAATATACATTTCAATCCTTTATACACTGCAGCAGCTTCACTTAATGATTGTACAGCACTGGTGTCTGCTCCATTCATTATTCCCCACCTGTGCCCACTATTTACCTATAGCTCAGGAGCTGGCTATATAAAATGCTTTCCCTCATCACCTCTAAGGTTTTTGAAGTGCTTGTTTTACCTCACTTTTGATCATTCAGAGCCAGCAGCTCTTTAAGTGAGCAAGCTGTGAGTACAGACATAGCTCAATCTAGCACAACTTCACAGCAGTGGCAAAACAGAAGATTCCTCCTCTCTCTGGCTGCTCTTTTTAAAGTCTCAGGGTGCAGTAAATTTTCATGCAACTTGAAAACAACAGGTTTCATCATAGTTAGCTAGCTCCAGAAGAAATGCTTCAGTTAGGGGGGAAGAATCAATGGCACTGGCAACAGGGCCTACAGGCTTTACACTAAATGGCCACACCTGCAGAACGTGGCCACAATTGGTACAAAGCCTCTCCTGAAGATTCCCATATGGAATTTTATTTACATAACCCTGTGTTTACTTCTGTGACTTAACTTTGTCTAAGAAAATGCTACACAGAGTAGTGTGACACTCGGTAAAATGCAGAGCTATGTAAAATGGATGCTCCTAAGAACATTTTTAAAATGTGCTCTAAAAGCTTCACAGAAGTGTTGTAACTAGACACTGCCAATATAATCCTGCAGCAGTACCTACTCTGAAGCAGAATTTCTCCCTTATCTTCTTAAGTTCTGGTCCCCTCTGAGGCTTCTGCACTATGTTGTGCTTATCATGGTATCACAACAGCTTTTAGATACAGATTTTGTACAGGTGGAGCAAAGAGTTTCTACACTTAGTTACCTAATTCATGGGGAAGCTCATGACAAAATACTGCTATAGATGTACTAATTCCCCCTGTCAGTCCAGCACTAAAAGCTGCTCCTAGAAAAAAAAAAAAAAAGAAAAGAAATTAAAATGATATTTCACTATTTTCAGGTCAGAAAATCAATCAACTTTGCAGAGCTGACACCCTTCTTTTAGAATGCACACTAAGATTTTTCAGTATGTCTGTGTCCTGTTGTACATAAATGGGAAATACTGGAAGCACCCTGGATGTGCATTACCACTGCAGGCTTTATTACTCATTTATCTGAAAGACAAACCCTGTAGAGGAGAACACAGCTGGCCAAACATGAGACATAAAGACAACAAGCTAAGAAAAAGCACCACTTTTACACTTTTAAGAACTCTCCAGTTTGTGAGGGCAATAAGGAATGCACATGAGCAAGAGTCTGGCTTTCTCCTTTCCAGGGTGGAAATCCAAACTAATCTTTAACCCATAACCTCCCTAGCTCCTTTCTACTTATTTTTAGAGCACATATCAGCAACACTGGTAAGCCAGACCTGGAAAACAATAAGGGTAAAAACATTGCCATAAATATCTTTCAGTACTTTTGCATAAGCTAATTTAATTCAATCAACTTTAAGTTCATACCTTAAATAATTTTGAGATGAGAAAACTGGTATTAAATTTCTGTACTGTAGCAGAGAAAAGCACAAAAAGCACTGCAGTGAGCAGTCAAAACAGGCAGCATAAAGCGGAAAGAGAAGACACAATCTGAAGACAGAGGGGAAATTTAACTTTCCTCTGCATTCCTCATAGCTTGATATATTAAAAATATGAGCATGTTTTTCTAAAATCCACATTTTACCACAGATTCAGCTGTTTGGGCTTGATCCAGGAATATTTAGAAATGGAGTTTCAATACTGTGAAATTCTCAACAGAAGGCATGGTAATTGTTTTTGGCCTTAGAAGCCATTGTCTGAATGTCTTACCTGTTTGATGTGAAAATGAAGCAACAAGTTAATTTTTAAGGAGTTTAGTTTCTTTAGAAATTGTCAGAAGAAAGTGGAGAAACTGTAGTAGATTCTGTTGTTAACTAGAGACTCTAACAAAAGCTTATCCCCCATCCTTCAAACTGGGTGTGTCCCTTCTGCCATTAGTTCAGACACCTGAGCACTCTTAAACAGTTACCTTAGTAAAAAATATAAAGTGTGCACTTCAGTCCCCTCACCATCATACTGACTTGTATAGCCAAACTAATACACTTTAAAATTCAAATCACATTTAGAGCATTGTGTGACTCCAAGTTGATTTAATAAACCTAATAAAGTCTGTTTGGAAGTTCAATTTCTTCTGCACTTGGCTAAAAAGAAATCTATACTGACCATAAGCCAAAATAATACTTTGCTTAAACAAAAATTAAATTATCCTAAGTAATACTTTAAAAATATTTTTTATGTAACCTGACTCACAGTGTATTTTTATTTGCAAGTACTGTATAATTCCATGTATTAACAATAATAGAAACAGTATTACTATTATTGTTAATAAATATCATTCTAAATAAGACTGAAAGGCGTTTATTTATAATTCTAAGGCAACTAAGACGCAAAGAAGAAACGTGGGTCACTGCATTCTATAAAAAAGGTTTGTCTGCACCATTCTCTCCTTGGCAGAGATTGTGACTGTCACTGCTACTGCTACAATAATTTTGGTGGAAATAGCACAGAATATTAACAAAGGGGAAACTATTACAATTGACAGCCTTTTAATTTCTGCTCTGCAGGAGACTGAACAATGCCAGTAACCACAGGTGCTAACTGGAAGCCTTACCTGTGATCACTGGTAAGTCAAATATTAGCAGAGTTACTAAAGGTAAGGAGAAACTGTTGAGAAATACCCAGTGCTTTTGCTTACCGATTGCTAAGCCATCACTAAAGTTGTGAATGCCATCTCCCATAATTACCATCCAAGCAATATTAGCTATCCCAGTATCTTTCAGGTCTTTTCCAGAATGACAGTGGCCATGGGAATGATGGGAATGTTTGTGATGCCAGTGGTGACCGTGTTTTCTAGCTATCATTTTATCTTCGCCATGGCTGTCATACTCGGAATCGTGCAGCTCGTGCTCTTGGGCGCCGTGGGAGACATCGTTGTGAGAGTGGTGCAGGTTGTTGTCCTCTTCTACAGCCAGGAAGTTTTTGGCAGGGGGCTCCAGCTGCCCGTCCAAGTCAGTCAGTTCAGTTTCATTCAGTCGATCTTCAGACAAAACCGAGTCATCTGCTCCTGCATGGAACCAGTTGGGAGAGACACGGAGTTAATTCCTGTTAAACCAACCCCCCACTGCACCCCTGAGCTAAGAGTTAACTGCTCTGGGAAAGCAAAACAAGTATTTTAGCACATCTCAGTCTAGTAACTTTGTTGTCAGCATTCAATCCAAAAACTAAATCTCTCACCGAGACATTTTTTCACTAAATTTGCATGTACAATATATAAAAATCACTACAAGGCGGCAGCACTGTATTAATAGCACTCAAAGCAAGTTTTAGCCCAGCCTATGCTTGTGCCTGTAATTTTGCTACTGACAAAGTTTATGGTTCAACACTGGCAAAGGAGAGTTGGCAGCATGGTGATGATAATGCCTTAGAGATGTAGATGGGATCTGAATGGCTCAGGAGACTCTGCCTGCACATGCCCATACAGGCCACAGCTCAGCCTCCGCAGTCACACAGACATTTCAAATGTATGTTCCAGCTCCTGCACTGCTGCAAGACTTTCCATGTTCTGTGTCTCTGCCCCAAATCCCATTTGAGATTGTTTGAGTGGAGAAGTCTGCAGTCCTAACGCTCCCTTCTACAAACCAATCAAATTAAATAAACCTAATTTGTACAAATACAAATTTGCATAGGTTCTTCATCAAGAAATTAATTCCGCAGCCATGCAGGCAACAGAATGGGAAGATTATGAAGTAAAGCCTTTGGCCTTCTCTCACCCTGTCAGATAGAACATTTCTTCTGGGTACACACAGCATCAGCATTCACAGGCTGTCCTAAAGAACAGTGTGCAAAAGTTGTTTTGGATACTTGAGAAATATTCAGGATACTCGGTTGTATTTATGGAAAGAAATATATTTTGTTTTATCTGTAACTGGTCAGATGCCGGAATCTTCAAAGTGGAACAGACATCCCCATTTGTTGTGTGGGTGTTCATTTTTGATCTAATTTCTGCCAGGGTTGAGCTAGTCAGGCACAGCTTAACCAAAACACACCCTGAAAACAAACAACCAAACTCCCAAAGACCCACAGCCACCCAAAACACAACTGCTTCAGAAGTCTGAGAACCCATCTGTGTGGCATATTAGGAAATGTTCAGAGTGCTCTCAGATCTAAGGAAAACAAAATAGAAAATATTTAATAGGGAAAAGTCTATTAAGTCTTATTAACAATGATTTGCATAATAGCAGCAAAACTGTACAAGAGGTTACATGCTACACACCATGCCCCAGTAACCCACCCCTACTTTGGATCTCAAAACACAGAGAATTCTGACAATAACTGCCTACCTGCAAGGGGTTTCAGCTGGAGCCAGTCAGCATCTGGTCTGTTATTTAATTTGTGATCAGAAAGTTTCCTTCCAATTGGTGATTCTTCAGTCTGGTTTTTTTTGCACCATTTCTGCTTACTCTGGAATAGAAAACAGGTAACCTCTGGTTTGTAAATGGGCATTGATGGAAATAAGAGGAACTGAAATGCTGTAAAAAAATCTCTTCTGAACAGACCAAGCTACTCTGTCTTACCATGTATAACAGAAATATGTTACTTCAGAACACTGATTTTTATAAGGCTCAGCAACAATCCCTATCCCAGTGGGAGTTCTTAGCTACCTACCATGGAATCTCACTCCCAAACACACACACATATATACTTCACTTTAGTAAGAGGGGATATTCTGACAAGGATTGCTCTCACAGCCCAGAAACACTTCCATGCAGCTATTAGATTTGTTCAAGAAAGCAAACATGCAGCAAGAACAGCTCCTCTAAATTGTTCAACTTTATTTTTTTGTTTTATATTCCAATCACTTCCACATATTTTCCTTTAAGAAAGCAGCAAGCTTTCCTCTATCTGGGGCCCATACAGCAGATCCCAAGGATTTGCCAAAGCAGCCTAGGGGATTTAATTATTTAATTAATCTCAAAGAAGATATGCCAAATGTGACAGTTTTTATCCTTTTATCAGAAGATGTAAGAAATGCCTCCTCCAACACAGAAAATCTTTTGCTGCCTGTCCAGCTCAAACAGCAAGTCTGATATGAAAACAGAGAGCTTGAAAAGTTTTCACCATCACTTTGGGGGAAGCAGTTGGGAGTTTCACCAAAATAATTTTCTCCTCAAAGTTGAATGACAAAGGCAAAGACTAAAACTGAATTTCCATGCACACTCACGGTCCCCAGGGTACTTGCTCTACTTTTATACCTCCACTATAAATACAGATTATGCCTAGCACTAAAAATCCAATAATTTTTAGAGAAATGACCTAAAATTTGACTGGCAATTTATAGTAAGCAGGAGGTGTGAAAATTTTAGCATTTTTCTGATGAGGAAAACCTGAACACCTCTGTTACATTGGTCTTGTTAGACAACAGCATACTGCTAAATTTCTTGTCAATTGTGTGACAATTGCTGGCTCTATAACCAGGTCTTTCTTACACACTGCTTTCTCCTGTTTCTGCAAAAAACCCAGGGAGCTTTAGAGGAAGAGCTGCAAACTCTTTTACTTTCGTCTGCCTCCAAACGTAGCAGCCAGAAAGCTGCAGCTTCCTCCATCAGATTTCTGCACTGTTTTCCCAAGTTACTTTTTTGAGAACTGCAACTTCTTTAGGAAAGGGATCCCTCACATAACATCAGACAGAATATGGAGCAGCAGCACTTATTCAGAGTACACACACAGTTCCTAAGCACTCACAAGGTGACGTTGGGTGGTGCATCTTTAAGCAGCAAACAATTTCAGTACCTACCTTTTGTTTATTGTAATGTTTGTACATTCTTATGCAATGCTCAATGATGAAGAGCACATAGATGCCTCCAAGAGCCAAGAGCCCTTTGAGCACGGGGTCGTTTTCCTCCAGGAAGCCCTCGGCGTGTGGCGCGTGCGCGTGGCCGTGCCGGTGGGAGCGCCTGTGCTCGTGCACGTGGCCTGGGCCATGGTGGTGGCTGTGGTTGTGGCCTCCGTGGGACTGCCGGGAGAGACAACAGTCACTGCACTGGGGCAACCAGGACACTGAAAGGGCACCGGGCCAGAAAAAATAACAGAAACCCCCACCCTTTCTTGGTTTTTCTTCACATGAACACATTTTGCTATATAATTTTTTTAATACACTCTTCATTACCAGAATCAATAAAAAAAATTCCTTTGGGATTTTTTTTTTTTTTTGAGGGGATAGATAATGTAGCTTCAGCTTTTCTCTCGTGATGCTGAAGGTGAGACTAACACTCAGGAGTATCACAAGGAATTACCATTCTTACACTCCCATTAGCAATCAAGCCTTATGACTTTTTTAACTATTACAGTCAATTACAGCCTTAATTCTGATCTGAAATATAAACTTTAGAAAAATCCCAAAACCATGACCAAAAATGTGTATTAGAATTATACAAAGAAAACATGAAAGTATTAGTCTTTGGGCTAGACAACTGACGTAACAAAATTTTAGAAGACGTTTTCCCTTTTAAGAATTACAGTACACCATCACGAATTAAAAGCTGCTTACCTTCCTTGGGCAAATGCTTGATTCAGTACATTAGATGTTACTTTCTCCCCCAAATCTAGTAACCAGGCAGGTTAATCCCCAGGAAATACTTTTAGGTGGCACTGATACACAACTATCAGTAAACAAGAGACAGCAATACTGCTAATTTTAAAATACTCTTGTTGGGCTCATGAATGTTTTACAATAGTGTGACATCAGTTCAACAATGAATACACAACACTTTTCCCCCCGCTTTTTTTAGAGAAACACATTTCCTTCCTTTCTGTTAGCAGAAAGTCTCCAACAGTGTTTCAGGGTGTCCCTCACAGTCAAGGCAATCTACATGAGCATCAGTGAACGTTTCTTTATTGACACTATCAAACAGTTCTTTGAAAATTCTAGACTCATTTATAATTAAGAATAAAAGGTAAGGAGACAATACTTACATGTGGCAAGAGATGGAGCAGTGCATCTCCACTCATTGTTCCTACAGCCAGAGCTACCAAGAAAGTTAGAAGAAATTTGAAGCACCATTGGTTAATGATGGGAACCAAGATCACACCTAGCAAGGAAAGCAGGCTAATGACGGTGATAGAGATGATACCACAAAACCAGGCTGTGGGAAGAAATGAACACAGAAAGGTTATCAGAACAACACCTGGAAAACTTTTAAGGCTGATTAATGACTTTCAACTATCTCTTAAGGTGACTTTCCTTTAACCTAAGTTGTGTGATTCTTCATTCAAAAGGTACTGAAAAATATAAAGGCAGTACTGAACTCCACAGCAAAAAAAAACCCCCAAAAACACAGGCTTATTCACAGTGTAGTATAATATACTGAGATGTCAGAAGACAACTAGCCAAAAAGAGTCCTGCAATTCTTCCTGATTGCTAGTTCCTGATTGCTTAGCTTTGTAGCTCTTCATGAAAAAAAAAGCAAAAGTTTTTATACTGGAACAAAACCATCTCTGCTACGTAACCTACTAGGGCTCTAAGGTTTATTTAACCATTGTTTTTAATATGGTTCTGATGCAAATTTTTTCTGGATTCCATATTTCTCCCTGTTTGAAGTCACATGTTTAGTTTGACACTATATATTTCACATGGTGCTTTGAAACATACACTTATTTGTGAGATGACTCAGCCTTTGGCAAATGAACTCTAAAATCAAATGCTACAGTAAGAGCTTGAAAAGCTGAAAGCAACTTGCTACCACCAAATAGCAGCATTTCTTTTCTCTGAGAACCTCTATTGTTGCCATTAGAAGAAGAAGTGATAATGGAATGTGGTACACCCAACATATTAATGAGGGAAGATGTGAGAATCTCTACATGACATTTAAAAGAAAGAGTTACACAAGAAACAGATCCTATAAACAAAGAGACATGGCTTTTGCAGTCAGCATCTCACACTAATAAAGTATTTTCTTTAAGTTTTAGTACAAAGGCTTTGATTTTCTTCCACCGGGTTTTTCCCAGCTCCACTTTTAATCAAAAATATCTATACAATTTGCCAACTTAAATGTAATTTAACAACTCCTGATTCAAAATCACTAACATTTCCACATTTCAGAGCACAATCTGACTTCCCTTGCATCTGTGAGGGCCCACATGTAGGGGAAACTATCCTGGAAAATGGTGACATGAGAAGAAAAGAGTAACAAATATGTTATGGCTGCTCAGTGTCACCATCAGGGTGAAACATCCCAAGAATTCTGTCTGTACCAAACCTGCTATGTAGCAGATCTGACATGACTCTGCCAACAGAAGTGTGGCTCCTGCAGGCTTGGTCTGGTTCAACACCAAAACTCACAACATCTGCTGCTTTAAATTTTATTTTGGGATATTCATTCTTACAAACTCTGTAGCTGCCGTTCTACAACACTGCACAAAAGAAAACAATCCAACTGAAATGCAAGGGGTACAAGACCACATCCACTGGGAGAAAATGACTAGAAAAAGCTTTAGCCAGTATGAGGAGTGCACTGGCAGATGTGAGAACTGAGACCAGAGAAAAAGAGAGCTGGTGATAAGGCAAAGTCTGCTGTCAGAATAAAAACAGAGGCTGGAAAACAGGAATACAAAAGTTGGTCTAATGTCAAAGCAGGACCCTGATGACCAAAATACTGTCACAGCCTTGACTGATCCCCAGAGCATTTCAGCCATGTAGCCTGGACTGACAGGCTCTGCTGAAAACCCAGCCCACGTGGAGCTTTCCCTCAGTGCTCAGTCAAGCACGCGTGCACAAGCAGCCCAGGTAAAAATGACACAGCCACTGGGCAGGACACTGCCCCCAAGCTGGACGCGCTCTGGTGTTGAGTGCCAGGTCAGACCATCAACAGCCTTACATGGAGAGAGATGGACAGGCTTAGGTTTCATTTATCACAGCAGGTTTGGCAGACACGCCTCTGAGGGGTTGGAATACTCCTATGGATGATACAGGACCTAAACTTGGCATCATGATTACAGATAAGGCACATGAGATTAGAATATGGAATCTATGCCCCTCTTGGATTGAGCTCCAGGGAGCACTGACATCTGCACAGGCACAATCACAACTTGTACCTGACCTGAAACACTTCTAATCAACAGCTCTACCCGATCTCCATCTTCATATAAAATGCTCCCTGTTAACTTGTGTGACTTCTATTGGCTTCATACATAGCAGGGTGTGCCTTTCCTTTTCAGTTGTTTAGGGGCCTCAGTGGTGACTGCACTGTGAAAGCTCAGTTCCATGGATAAGCCCTTGAAAATCCTCTATTAGAAGATGTCACAGAACTATCTGTAAATTACAGGAAGAAAACCCAACATGGCTTTGTAAGTTTTTTGTCACCAGTTAATTAAATTACTTTGCTTTAGAAAACCACACTAGCAGAGGTAAAGGAAACCTCACAGGCTAGTATCAATGAACAGAAGTAACACTGACCTGTTAAGATTTTTTGAAAGCTTTAAGTAAAACTAAAGTAAACCACAGAAAGCTCATGTTTAAAAGGGACTGCATCCTCCTAGCTTTGGTGAATACTTCTGTCTAAAAATGTTTGTATTAGCTCAGGTGGACACACAATTTCATTTCAGTATAATCCTACAACCTATAGGTTAAGTTACTCTATGACTGACATTTGCCCTACACCTCCCACAATCCCCGGTACCCCAATTAGGATTTGTTATTTTTTTTCTCACTTTCTTACATAAGAAGGAGCAATTATTATTATATCAACTGAAATCTTGCTGTAATTAATACAAGAGAGTACAGGAAATTGTTATGAAGAATGATTTATCATTATCTAATCAAGCTGACCTGTTCTGCAGGTTACTGTTTGAGAGCTAAATCAGTGAGTTAGAACCCAAATTTTTACAACTAACTAGCAAAGGTGTTATTTATAGTCAAGGTATCAGGTGACATAAAACATTTTAAATGTTTGCAATAAGCTTCCCTAATTTTGCAAATGAAGTCTCTTATAACGTTAAAGGTCTTCAAGCTGGGTTATTCATGAACTCCCTTCCTCATTACAGAGAAATAAAATGCAATCTTTTAAAAAGAAGCACTCATCTGTAGAAGCTTCCTAATTACACTGGTTCAAAGTATGTGCAACATGACAGCTTTGTATAGGGTTTCAACATTTTAATTGGCAGAAAATGCTTAGAGCTACTCTAGCAATGCTCTTGGTAAGAAGGCAGGGGTCAGCTCTTACTACACTAAGACCACACCACAGAGCCATTTGCTGTTTTACAAAGCACCCACTGTATCTGGTTTACAGCAATCTCTGAACAGCTAACAACATGGCAGATGTTTCACTTGAGGAGATTTATCTATAAGAAGTTAATTATTTTAATGACCCAGGAATTGTTAAGAAAGATTACCAGCAATGCATTCTTCCCAACAGTTATTAACAACTGTAAGAATGCAGTTATTTCAAGCTTTATTTCTAATGATGCTAATAAGCACCTGCGTACTAATCAATATTCTCATTACCAATACTTACGTTTTCAGAATACAGACACTATATCCAAGATTTTTTAGATTTTTAATATTTTAATGCATCTAAACATCAACAGTTCCACTGTAATTTATGAAAGATAGCAGTGGCAAACACGTCTTTGAAAAGTACATTCAGTTATGAAATCAGAACAATGGATTCTGACCTGAAAGTAACTGCTTTAACAGTAATGAAAGTAACTGCTTTAACAGTAAAAAAAAAATTTTAACTCAGACTTATGGCAATGAGATAAGAAATCTACTCAGTTTTACTCAAGGTACACACACAAAAAAATTAAAACTGCCAAGAGGATTTTGATGGAATACTTAGAGAGAAATACTACAGAGTAACTGACACTGGAAGTCAGAAAAGGGAAGTGGCAGAAATGGCTATTTAAATACTCTTGCTTATGTCTTATTTTTAGGGTCACCAGAAATTCTGGATGTCAATTCTATAGATCTGTATCACTGCTAAAATATAAAAACAGTAACACCTAAAATCTTGTTTTTCAGTCAAAGAACTGTGATGAAAGTGTTGTTCTCTATTCCTGAAATAATAGGTCCAGGTCAAATTTATTACGAAATTTAGTGTCAAAGTAACACTGGAACTTTCCAGCTTTGAGATAAACATACAGACCCTTAAAAAAAAAAAAAATCACCTACCTGATGCACCTGTTTTATCTTTATTCTCAGTTGATGCATTTTTACTTCTTGTAAAATCTTCCAGCTCATCATAATGTACAATACAAAGCCTTCTCTCAATCTGGTAGAGCAAAGCAGGACACATGTACACGAACAGCTCAGGAGAAATTAGAGAGCTGGCTTCCAGACCATAGTACCGCAGCAGCTGCGTAGCATTTAAGCACTGCAAGCAAATTGTACAAACAAATTAAATATAAAAGCATCTGTTTTCACTTGTGGGAAATGCAGCATATTATTTGAGACAAAGCAAAGCAGAAACTTTGGTCCAAACGTTCCACCAGTGCTCAAACATGTCTTAAACTGATGTAAGTGGTTTATGAGGGGAAAGAAAAAGTAAAAATATCTGCATGGCAAACTCGAGTCTCCCAACACCTACATAATTTTTGATAAAAGTCAGTGAAAAGGAGTTTCCATATTCTTTACACAGTGCAAGCTGCAGGTGAAGAGTGGAAAAATGTAAATCCAAAATAGGTTTCTCAACACATATGTTTACCTACCAACCTTCTGTGTTTTGAGTTTCACTTTTTAATACAGTGGCACTCCCTCCATCCTTCTAGTTTAAAATTATGACATCACAAGGTCCTGCATCTGTAGTTAATTGTAAGGGGAGGGGAATTATAGTACTGGCAGAAATAACGGATGCTGAAGGAAAAAACAGAAGAGCTTTCCCCAAGCACAGTGCTACTGAAGCTACACCTGCAACTCTTCTTAATCTCTTAGGAAAAAGATATCGGAAGCATGCTGAAAAGATGCAGGTGTTTTAGGAAAGAGTGTCTGTGCAGTTTTCAAAAATGTTACTGATCTCAGATTCAGAAAGAAGTCCAAAAAGGTGTGTGTGGTGGCAGTATTCCTTAACATTGGGAAGGGAAAAACCTCACCTGTAAGCAGGGTATCTCAGAAAGCTTTAAGGATCAACTTCATGCAGATAAATAGGCATGATGATAGGCCTCTGAGAAAAGGTAGGTGATGGGCACACAGAAATAGCAACTCATAAAGTAAGCTCAGTGACCTCTAGCACTGTCACTCTGCTACCTGTATTACACTGTGGTCCCAAATGTTGTGGGTATGCGCCTTCAACTATGTGACAGCACTGAAAGCCAACCGACCAGCTCTGCATTTCATACTCACCTCTTCATACTCGTGCTCGTCCTCACTGTGATCCTTGTGGCCCCGTGCTGCAGGAAGAGCGTGTTTCCTCACGCTGATCTGCTTGTGCGAGGCCTCTCTCTTGCTGGTGTGGCGGTGCCCGTCGGCAGTGCCCGAGCTGCCATCCTGGTGCCCGTGGCTGGCGGAGCGGTCGCCGCCGTGGTCGTGGTGGTGCACGTGCAGGTGGGCGCCATCGTGGACGTGGTCGTGTTTGTGCACGCGATTGTGCTCGTACTGATCCCCGGCGTCGTGCTCCGCGGCGTAATCCCACGTAGCGTCTCCTGATGTCTCACTGAGCTTCTTTTGCTTCTTCTTCTGCTTGCGTTGTTTCCGTTCGGGCTGGTCCTGGGTGGTGTTTGTCTCCGTGGAAGGCTCGTGGCTCTGCTCTGCGTGGTGGCCGTGACTGAGGGAATCGTTGCGCGAGTGGCGCGTGCCGTTGTGCTCGTGCCGGTGCGGGCGCACGTGGTGCTGGTGGTGGTGGTGACGGCGGCTTTGGTTGTGGACGTGTTTGCCCTCCTCCTTCACCGAGGGCAGCGCCGCCTCTCTCTCAGCGTCACATTTATGATTCCTCTTTGCAGACACACCGACCCTGGTCTGGTTTTCTGAATCTGAGTGGCTGTGAGCGTGGTTATGAGGGTGAAAATGCTTTCCTTCCTGTACTTCCAAAGCATACAAGTGAGAAACATGATCGTGGCCAATATCATCATGATTTATCATCACTACTTTTACCTCTCCCAAACCAAGGCTTATTAGCAGTTTTTCCAGGCCAAAAAAGGATAATCTTCCATTTTCACCGTAGCGATCAAAAATCTTTTCAATGTAGTATTTTTGTTCATTTTCTGCTTCCAACGTTGAAAATTTACTGGGCATAGATTCTGTTCCTCCATTCTGCAAGTATGATTCATTTGAGATCTGATAGTCATTGTGGTCGTGTACACGATCCTTTTTGGGACCATTGTTATGTCCATCTCCATGGCAATGATTGCACTGATGAAAAATAAATGTCAGCAAACAAATGATGCAAAATTTTGTGTGCATGTGTACCTTCATCTCTGTTTCCTACAAGAAACACAAAGAGAAGCCCTTAGCTGTAAAAGCAATCTCAATGTCAATTTATATGGCCTATCAATTTGGTACTTATGCCAACTGAATCACTCACAAAACTTTTTAGATATTGGCAATAAAAGAATAGCAATTGCAGCAGAAATTGTATTAATGTACTTGCCTTATCCAACAGTAAGACAGACTGTGTATTTTAGAGATGTGGTTTTACAAACCATACTTACCTGAGGTGATTATAAGGAAATAACAACATTTACAGTCAGTCACATCAGAACATTTTTGTGCTTATTTTCAGAAGCATCTCTGCTTATGATAACCTATAATATTGAAAATCTTGATAAAACACAAGGTACAAAAGAATGAAAATTGTCTTAAAATAACAATGCTGTATTTTCCTGTTCATGGGGGCGACAGGCAGGTAATGCAGCTGAAAACCCACGCACCATTTGTTCTCTTTTGTGCTGCTAAAGTGCCTCCACACACTGCACAATTCCCTATTTTGAAACTAGCTATTACCAATGTAAAAATAAGTTGTCATTAACCAACTTCAATGTATTGATTAAATGTTCATACTTTTAGTACTTTTCACTTACACTGGTTTACTGACTTCAAAGATCTACCTGGACATCAATTTAGAAGTAGGGTTATATGGAAAAAACCTGCTTATGTGACTCAAAAAATACTGTTATTGCTGATAACTGCTAAGAACTGAAAGCAGTTTGTGCTGATTTTTAAAAATTATATCATCGAGACAATGTGGTTTTCAATTTAGTGTTACATATGAAGGAGACACTGCAAGAGCTTATCTTGTGTTCAGAATTGAAAACAATTCACCATTTGCCACTGCCAGCAGTTTTAGTTCCTGAAGTGCACTGTGACTCGAGCTGCCACTGGCCCTACATTCACAGACACGAGTGACCAGCTCAGCACATCCTAAAGTGCCACTGACTCTCAAACGAGACAGGAGAAACTTGGTTGTCCTTCCCCAAGCCCCCCACAGCTGCTCACTAAATGTGCTTTGTGAAATCAGCCAGGAAAGTGCTCTGCAGCAAACCACAAACATTTAAAGTCCATCTTTCTTTCCCAAAATACCAGCTTGCTGTTTTGTGCTTAAACACTTGTGACCACATTACTGCACACACACACACAATCTGCTGGAAGCTCCTATACTTGTAACAGGTTGGCAGAGAAAAGGAAGGAGCTGCCTTCCAAGGACTTTATATGGCAAACAAGTGTGTCAATACACAAGACTGGGGAAAAACCTTTCTCCTATTAACCTCTACAAATCCAAAATACGAAAATTCACTTTTCACTGGAGCTTCAAACACTTATAAAATTTTTTTAAAAAAGCAAAACTCTCTTTTTAAATAATGTCCCATTTAAAAATATAAGCCCAGAAAAGTATCTGTCAAATGGAGACATCCGCATCAAAATGGATTCCACGGACATCAGACAGGTCAATGGCTACTCACTCTACATTAGTGGCTTATTTTTATAAGCAACTGATCAATCATCAGTCTGGAATGACCATGATTTGTTTCCAGTTGAATCCCCTATATTCCAGTTAGTGATTTCAGGGCTGTGATAAACTTTTTCAAGTAGTTCAGTATGGTAAGTTCATCCCCAAAATTTACTGAAATATTACTTTCATGTATTTATATATATTAAGCAATACTACTTTTTCTCCCCCTTTGCTACATAATGGTAATACAACCAGAATAAGCAAAATTTAATTATTCTCATTTAAACAAGCGTGATCCAGACTAAAATATCTCTACCAGGAAATTCATGACTAAAGCATGCTCATAATCCTTTTCACACCCTCATGATCTTTTCCATGTGACTGTCTCATACAATACTACTAATACATTACTTGGAAACTTTAGTCATGCATCCCTAATAGTGGTGTTTAGCTTTGAATGGCTCCTTTTCTCCCTGTCCTAATGGTTAAAATAGTTTGCAACCTCTGATTGTGATTCATTGCTGAAAAATAAGAGCTGAGCAGTATCAGACCAATTTCAAAATCAATTACTTGTCTGTTTTCAGTTAAAATACTAATAACCCTAGCACAATATTTCTGATCTTCTATTGTATAGCATTCTGTATCTTCTACTGCAGTTCTTGTTATGGAACAGATACTTAAAAATCAAATGTACCCATAATAAGAAGTTTCCAAAAGAAAGAGTTAATTCTTTCTTTTTAAGCAAGCTTCATTATTCTCTAGGCAAGTGTAAATAGCTGTCATGTTTAACCTGTCAGGCAGTACTCATATGTGCATAATACTGGAAAGCTGAAGTCCAAGTTCTGCACACTTCAGTGGCACAAAATTGTATACAGCTGATCTCATTATAGGAACATTAAGACTCTCAAATCCCCTGAAGAGAATATGCAAGAGCAGGCTGAGGACAAGGCTACACCAAAGTTGAAAAAGATTCTGCCTATTCCTGCTGTCAGCCTTTGCCTAATTCTGTTCACTCGTATGATTCCCCGCTGCCCCCCCTCCTCCCCTGCACAGCTCCTGAGGGAATGAACGCGATCCCGGGCAGACAGGAGGGAAAACAGCTCCAAGCTGCGGTCAGAAAGAAACTACAGCACCCGTAAAGGGCACGGCTGAGATAACAGCACCTGCGACACTTCCCTGAGCTGCTGCAAGAACAGGCAGAGCCCCTCCCGACACCTCAGGCAGCGGGACAAGCCCACCCCAAGCCAAGCTCCAAAATGAGAATGTGCACATCTGCAGGGGCAAGGATGAAGTGTGTCCCAGCAGAGAGCATTTCAGAAAGGCACAGGTGCTGCCCAGGGCACCCCGTCCCCTCCCCATGCAGCAGTGCCAGAGCTCATTCCCAGCAAATGCAGAGACTGAACATCCACACACACACACACACAGGCTTGAGGTGAAAGCACCTCTGCATGGAAAACTCAGCACATCTCTGTGCAAACCACTGTCTGCCTAGGGTGTTTCAGCTATTTAAACAAAGGCACCTGTGATCAGAGTTGAGTTTGCTTTTGCTTCTTTTTAAGGTATTTTTTTCATTCAATTTCCCTTGGATTTCTGAAATTTATCCACAGTGCTTACTATTTCAACTGTTCTTATATAGCACTTTATGCCTTAAAGCCTGGAATATGAGCAAGATTTGTGGGGACATCTTTGTTTATTTATCACAACTGCTTCGCTGAGACTAGAAAACTAGTTCAAGAGTTAGGCTTTACTTAAACCAACAAACTTGGATTCAAATAATGTGGTCATACAAAATTCAAACTCGGATGAAAGCCACATCTGTTATCTCAGCATTTTCAGCCCACGTAGTACAGCATTTTTTCAGTGTACAATGCTGACTAGAATATTTTAAGTGCCCAACTTTCTTCCCCCAACCCTTTTTCTTCTCTGCTCCCAAGAGTTTTAATAACCTGAAATATTTGTAATATAAATGCACTGATTTCTTTCCTTCCCACGCTCCCTCCCAAGTAATTTCAGTTTCTCTCCTTGTTGTTCAACTTTCTTATCCTTGTTTTCTCTGAAGAATGTTCTGCTCATCTACGAAAACCATCTCTGACTCCTCCAAGTTACTCAGCCTGAATGCCACAGAGAGTAAAGATCTTTGCAAGATTTCATGGGCAGCTCCGAGCTCCACACCAAACACATGCTCCAGCTACAGCAAGAGAGAACCCAGAGAAACAAGGGGTGCTAAAAATAAGGACAAAGCAATATTCTTCCCACACCTAAGGCATTCTCACTGTGAGGTAGTGCAAGTTCAGCTCTTGTGCAATTAATTTCTATTAGGAACTTCTCAGAGTTCTATGAGAACAGCTCTATGAGAAATGCTAGTTTCTTAAAAAGAGAAATATTTCTTGAAATAGTTACTGACTACATAAAGCCAGTTTTTCTTACAATTCCTAGAAATTTAACTTTTTTTCTATATTGCAGGTATTCACTGCAGTGTACATGCAGGAGAGATGTATGCAGCTTTCCCCCCATCCCAAACTGTGCAGTACTTCATACAAATATTCAGTTCAAAAAAAGGCTGGAATCTGAAAATCCAAAGGAACCTACTCTACCTTTCTTAAATTCATGTTTCTAACAAATACTAGAATACAAAATCCTATTATTCTACCACACATTTTTAACATTTTTTTAAAATTACAATTAATATATTGTTGTTGCTGAAACACATTTTAAGAAAGCCATAAACCCATTTCAACTAAATAATAACAACCTGGTTTTGTTTTATCAGTCTTAAGCTGACGTTCTGCCAATGGAAACAGGAAAACATGCTACAGATCAATAAAGTTAAAATGAACCATTTCTAACTTTAGTTCTCACCCATCTCCTGTATTTTCTTCCTTCTTGAATTTCAGTGAAACAGGTTTGTGGATTTCAGAAAAACTCATTCATTTGAAAACCTATAGCCCAGTAGGAGGGGCACTTTGTAAGAACAGACCATTAACTAATTGATCCAAGCCCTATTTGCTAAGTTAATACCAGATAAGACTTAAAGAGCACAGAAAGCATTTATGCATAACTGAACACACCATGAATACTTCTTAAAAATCTGAACTGTGAAATATTTGAAAAGCCAGGTCCCAAGCACAATAAAACGATCTTGAACGAATACAGTAGGAATCTACCAGCTCAGTTATCCAGATAGGAACACTTATTTTGAACATAAAAAAACTGGACAGCCTTCTTCAAAGAGTCAGTTATTTGTAAGAAATTACTGAGTACAGGACCCACCCTTCTCAGAGCTCAAAAGAATATAAAAACTTCAGAGTAATTCTGAAGTTCTGTAAGTACTAGTTCTGCTCACCAATAATTAATTTCAAATCTTTCATATATACATTGGATGTAATCCATGGAACACCTATTAATGCACAGAATTGATAACAGAGCTGATTTGCTTTTGTGCCAATAGTCTACTGTTCAATTAGGTCCTATTAAGATACCAACCAGTGCTTCTAAGAATGAAATACTTGAAAAGATGAACCAGTTACAGCTGCATTTTAGTATTTCATTTTTCTACTGAAAGTAAGCAAATTGTTTTAGTTAGAGCCAAGACTGGAGTTCAAAAAATATTTTAAGATGGTGCTGCACTTAAAGCAGCAGTGCTGCCCTCCCTAACTGCTTCAGTCTCTCCCTTCCCATTCCCACAAATCCATTTTTGGATAGCAACACATTTGTTTGCTGATCTGTTCACTGTGCAGCTGTACAACTAGATGCTGCTGAAAAACAGCTTAGAAAAAGAAAAAAAGAGACTATTTTCAAGACAGATTACTTTTCCTATCTGGCTCACTATGCAGCTGCACAAACACCAGTCCACACAAAAAAAGAGCCACACAGCTTTAGGTGGGAACACCAGTTACTGAACTGGCTGATCTGCAGTCTAACAGAATATTTTGATAGAGCACAAATAAAACAACTGGTCACCTCACAATGCATTAAAATAACATTGAAAAACAGCAGTGGACATTTCCTATTGAAAGCCATCTGAGAATAATTTCTCCAACTTTTCCTTCAAAACAGAATACAACCATATTTCTAATAAAGTGTTAAAACCACTTGCAGTACTTTTATTGTTCTTGTAACCCACACCACTGTAACTATTTAATCCTTGCACTACATTGCAATACTTGTGGTATGTTAGAAGGCATCAAAGGCATGTCTTTGATGAGTGTTTAATACCTACATCATTATAATAAACCCCTCTCCATCACAGCTACAATCCAAAAAGGAATTATGCATGCCTACTGCTAAGCCAGTGGCTTCTCCCACTTGGAAAATCAGAAAAATAAACTTAGACAAGTTGTCAATTATGGAAGTCCATTGAAACATGAGGCTAAAGCATACTTCTCGTACATGTGCTAAGCCAAATTAGTGCCTGATTGATTGTGAAGGCCATTCCTAGAATGAAGAGGTTTCAAATTCTTTACTTGATGACATACACCACTGAATCAAACCTCTATTTTAAATAAGAGATTTAGTTAATAAACCACCATCACAGACTTTTATGAGGTGCTCTGTCAACATGCCACTCAAATTCTACTTAGCAAAGTTAGTCAAGAGAACAAACCAGAAGAACTACTCCTCTTAGACAGCAGGCAGGTGCTGGAACCAGTGACATCTTGAATTAGTAGGCTCCCAAACATGTTTTTGTTCAGTAATTGAGGGAGACAAGGAGTTTGTGAAGACATCTTAGCAGATTCAGAGGTAACTCTTAAATCAGTCTGACACAGGACATAAAACAGTTGTGCATATTTCAATGGGTGAATCCACCAAGAAAATGCCCAGCTGAACCTGTATGTGTCATTTTCACCACATCCCAAGTGAGACCTCAACAGAAGTGATGCCACTTCCCAGCCATCATTTATTTTAACCAAGATTATTCTGAAAGATCTGCCTGGCTACTCATTACAGGTTTGTGTGGTGATGGAGGCAACCATTCAAACTGATAAAAATGGCTTCAAAAATCACTTACCACAAACTATAAACCTTTCTTAGCAAGGTATTAACTCAGAAGGGACACAAGTTTGAGGTGAAATAATGAAAATGTAGTATTAATACCCAATATTACTCTTAGTGCAAGATTAGAGACACAAGAGGTACAAGGAAGCACAATATTACTGGTAATACGTGAGGCAGAAATGTTAAGGGTCTGGCACTGCTTATTGTCAAGAGAAGTAAAACTGAAGCAAACTGTAAATGCAAGTCCAGAATAAAAAACTGCAGAGCATGTGAGGCATGACTTTGGTATTTCACTATTATTCAATCACTGCTTGATTGAATACAAGGGGCTCCTGTATGACACTTCTCATAGGATGTGGGCAAAATTCAGCAAAAAATGTGGGGTTTTCCCATTGTTGATATACATTCCTTTTATGTGAAGATCAACGTACTCCTCTAGGTGTTTCACTTTGAGAATATTTTGTTTATAAAATATAATTAATCCTTTGTCTTTGCCAATTTACTGTTAACAATTAAGCTACACTAATGGAGAAAATTCCAGTAAATTGATTTATTTATAGAAACTCTCAGAATCTCCCACAAATAAGTGACAATTTGCCTTTTTCAACTTTATTCCTGTTTTAAGAACTCAACATCAGTACAATACAAGGCAACATATGGTCTTCAAAGAGTGTGAAAGTATTTTCCATCACTCAGTGTAACTGTTTACTGCAATTAATTTGATCCACAAAGTTTGATGCAAGGAAAACTTTTCTATACTTGCTGCATTCTTGTTAAAGCATCTCATCTTCATCTGTTCTTTTAGGAGTCAGCATTAACCCCTCACATTCCTCTCCCTACTACTGATCATACATAGTTAGCAAATGCCAGCATAAGAATTTTTGCCTTAAGCCACCAAAAATTAACTTCTGGGGCTCTGTATCACACAGATACATAAATTTAGACTGCACACTTTACAAAACTCAATCTGTGATGTGGAGTACAAAGACAGCAACTCAGTGAAAAAATAACTTGTTTTGGGCATACTACAATGAAAAGCAAAATGTTGTGTATACATCCTGCTGCAGCTACTGTGTATTTATTTACTGAATGTATGGTTTGGGAGCAAGTGGGCCCTGTTAATATAAATGCCTCAAAACACAGTTCAGAACAGCAAGGACGGAAATCTGTCCTGTTTAGGTATTGTATCAGACATCAAATAAATAGGAGTATTTTATATTCAGCATAAAAACATAGTATTGCAAGGTGACCATGTTATTTGGACTGTAGCCAAGTAGCAGTTCTCAAGTTTTTATGTATTCTAGTACAATTTAAAACTGTACTTTTAGGCTGAGATACTGTCTTCTAGAGACTGATATTCAGGTCAACACAAAAAAAATGCATCTATATTCTGCAAACAGCACCAGACAATATATACAGCCTGTATGACACCATTTGCATTTCATGGAATGAGAGTGCTTATCAGGGTACTGGAGCCCTGATGGAAAGAGGCCTTCCTTGACAGGAATGGCTACAGAAATTGCACAGAGCCCTGAGAAGCAATGTAACCATCATGTGAAACACACAGTGCAATCTTCTAGTTGACAGTAAAGCAGCTTTTCTGGACTGCTCTGTACATGATATGAATGAAGCAGTGCCTACAGTGGCAGAGCCGGACTGGGAAGCAGCCCTGGCTCACTGCTCCCCCTTGCAGCAACACTCACTTGTGGCATTACTGGTTATTTTGCAAGAGGAATTGAAGTCAACTGCCAGCCATTCAAATAACCTACGGCTACCATGAACAACCCTAGATGGAATTCAGTGCTACTCAAGCCTATTAAAAATGCAAATAAATATTAACAAACATATTACCAAAAAATATGTAATTCCACATCAAGAACCATGTTGAACTATGCCTACTGAAAGAGATTTCCTTGAATATTACATACTTTTTCCTTTTGTTTTTCTTTGCTACTCCAATCTCAGTATGGCTGCATGCTATTATCAGCAATTGGCTTGGTTAAAGAGGAGCTATTTATAGGTATCAAATCACCAGCTATAAATAATTTATCATTTACAGTTATCTTTCAGAATTCAAGGTATTATTTTTGTCCATTAATAATCATTACCCTAAAGACCAATCTATGACTGTGGTGCAAGTCAGGTAATTTTGAGATCTCTATCTTTATATATAAATTGTATGACAAGACCTGTCTGGAATTCATGTTGGATTATAGTGGTCTTTATTAGGAACTGTGATTGGAAACTATTTCTAAAGCATTTATGACCTACACGCAGAAACACTGCACAAAGTCTCTGCTGACTGTATTTACGATTTTATGCAAATTCTGCATAAAATTTCTTTCATACATTCTTAACCTGAAGAGCATTTTATCTCACATAAGCATTTTATTTTATCTAACCAACCACGACTTAGATTGATGACTTTCAGACATGGTCAGTTATTCATCAACCTCCAGTGTTACACAGACTCTCAAATCCAGACTGGTTTAGCTACCTCAGTGATTTTGGAACTGTGTGTCTTTTTCATTGTAAGCACCAAACTGAATGCTTATACAATTTTCTGTACCTTTTTAACAGTCCAGAAACTTCCTCTCTCTATACAGTTAATATTCCACATTTTGTATATACATGCTATGTTGTTTAATACTGACTTGTGACTGTCAACACAGAACAAAAAGAGGGGCAGGTTTCTCTCACAAACTTCCTGAGGCTACAGAAGGTGGCAGCCAGATGAGAATGAAGCTCCTGGGTCACTGACAGCTGAGAGAGAAAGGACAACAGCTGAGTCATCCCTGCTCTGCAGCAATGGAAAAAGCAGCCAGGAAATGAGAGACGATGAGGCAGCACAATGTGATAGAAGAGAACATTTCCACTCTAATGAATTATGTCCCCCAGCATGGGTACAACACCCTACATGTAATTCCAACATCCCCTTCTTCTCAGCAGCTTTTGAGACTGACATCAGCAAACCATCATCTTCCAAGTCTTTTATGCTGCTTTCCAGCTTTCAGGGTATTAAAACCTGTACAGACTTTGCACTATCACAAGAGGTAACAAAAGTGACTTCAAACAAGTATTTTTGAACTTCTTTACTACTCAGATTTTTATTACATCCAAAACACCTTGAGCAATGGCACAAATTCAATAGCACTTAAAATAATATGAATGGGTGGACTGAGGCAGCACAAATCTTCCTTTCCTTTAGGAGGTCACACTGTAGCAGGACATGGTTTCTAGCACTTCAGTTTCGAGTTTTAGAAATTTAGGAAAAAAATGGTTTTATTAGCTTTACCTAATTGGTACACATTTTCTTACCACATCTTATTAGGTGTTATTTCAAGTAATTTCTCAGCTGTAATTAAAGAATGACCTAAGAGCAGTCTGAATTCTTTCTGCATCAAGTGTTACTTCAGGCCTTTATCAGCAAGATTAAATTACTAGTATCATTTAAGGTAAGTTCACTAGCCCACCCCCAAAGATGATCCTTTTTGTATGATAAAATTGTTTTAAATAATTACTTTCTAAATTAACTTGGAGTCCCACAGTAAACCAGGAAGTTACACCTATTTTCTTCACATTAGAATAGAAATTGCTTCCCGAAAGGCATAAATTCTCAGCACTCACAGAACTCACCCTGCACCCAGAGCTCAATCCTGTGAGAAGCACATCTGCCCAAGGAACAGAACTGCCACTAAACTTTCCTTCTCTGACATGTCTACTGACATTTTTAAATGTGTTACAAAAAGTCAAGATACACTTGACAATTCTGAAAACACGTTATGACATTGCTAATCATCAAACTGAGGAAATGGAACGATGTTTTCTCATTCTGGTATCATTTTCATTGCTGACAAATGCAGTTATGCCTGTCCATCCCTCCTACTGTCCAACAGTTTGTACAGATGCCACCATCCTTCCACCAAGTTTCACTACAGTAAAAGACCAAATAGTAACTTTACAGAAAAACTTTCTGGAGTTGGCTTTTAAGCAGCTTGTGTGATTTTTATCAGCAATTCCATCTGATGAAAACACGTAAACGTTCTCAAACTGATTTACTTTATCACTGATTTATCAAGTGCCCATCATACATTCAAAACAAACTTCCACTTCTGTAAAAACTGTGACAGAAACAGGAATTAAGTCTTTACAACAGGCACAACCATGATCAAACGACACTGAAACTGGACAGCAAAGGCAAACAAGTCCAAACACACTTCCCATGGGACTATAAACAGGTTTGAAGTCCATGGGATCTGGTGATTTGGGCACTACTTAAAAAGTTTCCTCAGACTTTAATCAGCCATTGCTTTGCAGAAAATGTATTATGAATAGAAAAAGTGAATTACAGTTGCTTGACTTACTTAATGAAGATCATGAAGAATACCTATATCCTGTTGTATATATAATAATTTTGCCATATGCATGCATTTATCTCACTTGTGCAAATCAAAGTAATGATGGTCAGCATGTGCTTTCTCATGTCAAGTAAACTTTCTAGAATATGTCTGAATTGCCCTGATGATTCAATTTCACTGAATTATTTTCTGGCAATGGTAAAAACATCCGTAAGACAAAGCCTGCGAGCATGTCTGAGTAACTTTTAACCACAACTCTGCTGTAACTGCATGTTTTATGACTGACTGGATATATACTGCAAACATAACCTGAGTTTTATGTAAACCAGCCTGGAAAGCACAAAGACCTACACAAATATTAAGTAAAACAAAGTTCATCGTTTAGGAGAATTCTTTTTTATGTAGCCAGAATCTCCAGTCGTATTGCCTATTCCAGACAGGTAACAGTGTATATCCCCTCTACACCCACCAATGTAATGCCCATACGGAACTGCCAGCATTAATCTCATCAAACACAAAATTAATTCACAGTCTATCTATATGTCCATGCTTTATTCCCCTTCAGAAATAGATTGCATAGCTGCATACTTTTTTCCTCAAAAGTATGAGTTAAAAGCAGTTTAAAATCAAAGTGCTGCAGGCCGCCAACACTAGTTCTATTTTAACCATTAATTTAGCAAAAGAATTTAGCTGGTAAAGTCTATAGTGACACTGGGCAATGTTTTTGGGGACAACAGAGCTTTTTCAAGTTATTTTCTTATATTATCATGCCAGACTATTAGCCTATACAGTAACCATTAGTCTGACATTTTGGAGTTGCATAGTGTGCCTCAGCCCAGCCCACATGGAATTCCTATTTCCCTGCATATCTGAAGCAAAGTACGTTATTCAGTGAAGGAAATCAGACTGCATTCTCCGTTAAAATCAAATTTAACAAACCTCATGATACCTTTTCAATACAGAAAGTTTTCTACTTTTATGTCACTTTGTCAGTTACTACTACCCAAAGGAATACAAGAACATACCCGCTGGAACATGCCAGGAATTACTTTTGTTAACTAGATGACAACTGCTTCCGCTCCTCTGAAAACTAACCAGGTCTTCCAGTGTGCATTTCTCAGTTCTGTATCAGGCTCGAGGTTAGCACAGGTTCCCTTGGTGTTACGGTACAAGATCCTACCTTAATAAAAAAAACACATTATAATTGCTACTTACAGATATAGAGCGTTAGGAGTGCTAGACACCAGAAGTATTTTTTTCTACTCAGGCAACTCATGCTCAGAGAGTTTTAAGCGCTAGCAGGCACGAACACTTCTACAGAGAGGCACAATAACGACAGAGATAGCTAGAGATTTTAAAGAGCAATTTTATTCCGCAGTTTCAACGTTAAGTGTGTATTTCTTTCCAAAGGATACAGCATAAGCAGCAGATGGTTTAGAACAGGAAATCAATTCTTTTCGCTCATCATTTCTGTGTCCGTATAGCACAACGACAAAGCCTCCTGACCCTTGCGCCCTTACCCTTGTTTAAGGTTACGTGCAGGTTACAGCCCGAGTGATTTTTCCGGAGCTGCTAACGCTAAATCCCAACCCTAAGCCCTGCAAGATTTAATCGGGTGGCTCGTTCACCATCCACGGCCACGGTACTGGCCCCAAACACCGCCAAGTCCTGCGGGGGTCCGCGGCGGACCCCGCACACCGCGCAGCGCCCACGCCGGGCGGGCAGGGCCGGGCCGGCACCTTCCACCGCACCCTCCACGTGGCCGCACCGAGAGCGAGCGAGCGAGCTCGGCAGGGCCGGGGCGCGCCCAAAGCCGCACTCCCGGCAGGAAGGCTGCCAGAGGGACGTGGGAGAGCGGGCTCCGGGCAGCTCCGTACGGCTCGAACCCGCCGCGCCACGGGGGCCTCCCCGCGCCCCCAG
>VZTR01025971.1:300525-313566 GCA_013400775.1 Chaetops frenatus
ATGGCCGCGGGGCCCGGGCAGCGCCGGAGGGAGCCCCGCGGGCCCGGGGCAGCGCGGCCGCCTGCCGGGCCCCGGCCCAGGGAGCCCGGGCTGGGCGACTCGGGGGAGCCGGGCCCGCGGATGAGGTGCCGCCTCTGCAGCCGCCTGGGGAGAGGGTCCGCCAGCAACTACAGGGCGTTTCGGACCTTCCTATCGAGGTACCTTTCGAGGCCGAGATGGGCACTAACCCCCGTTTATTTAACTCCAGAAACTCCTGCCAGGCTTGCTCGTGCCACCAGAGCCCGTTCGGGCGACAAACGTCTCTCCGTGCCGAGGTGGAGCCCCTCGTCACGACACACTGCATTCCCAGACAACAATTACAGAGCTAAATAAAGCCACCAAACCAAGCCTTAGGTAAATCAAAATCCTCGCTAGCTCAACACCGAGGATCTGGGGACATTTTTGTTTATAACGTAAGACCTACAGTATAGTGGAGTCTTTCACAACAAATCATATTTTAAAATAGACCAGCGTGTTTTGTAATGGTTATTTATAGGAAGCACGTTCAAAGGCTGAAGTGCAGTTATAGGAACGTTTCAGATAAGTTTTAGGCTGCTTCATTTTTCTCTTGGAGAAACTGGCATACAATTTTCACGACATTTTCCTCCAAAAATAACTAGTGTTTCCATCGTAGGCTTCAATCTAGGAGCAAAGCGACATTGTCTCTATTATGTTAAGGAGGCACACATTTTTCATGGTTGACACCAGCACTACCTTAAGTCTGGCCTGGTAGAGCTGGAGTCCTATCCTGTCCCAGTCCTGTCTGAAGTCCAGGCCATGGTTATCCACCCCAAAAGCCTCCCAAAGTTATTTTTGCTTGGTGACACATAAAGGATTACTTGTGTTTGTTTAGCAACCAAAAGAAAGTTGTTACCTGTAAGAGTCCAAAAGCCACATAAGCATTAAAACGGAAGTCACAGTGCAAGAGAAAACCAGAGTAAACTTTTCTAGGTATGATAAATGTTCATTCTAATGCAGATACTGTAGCAAACAAGGACATGCAGACCTCTCAAACACTTCATAACCTCAGACCCCATCGGCTGTGTGCGTTACACTACACCAATTTTGTCATATGTGATGCTGAATCTTTTCTGAAGTTTTCCAATTATTCTTTTCTTTTCCCAGCATTTTGATGCCTCAGTGACAGAATTTATAATTTCATATCTCCGCCAACGTCTTTTTCTCTCTTTAGCATTTATTTTTGGGGAAAAAATAGCACAATCCCTCCCTCATTTTTTTCATATGTTTTACCAAATCCATCACTAGAATACAAACCATACTAGTCCAAAGTCAGTAGCTCACATTAAGTTTTAGGGACTGTTAATAAAGTGATTATGAGGTTATACACCAAACTGTTGCACCAGATCATTTGTTTGCTGATTTGAATGATTTTTACCCTGAAGCAGGTCCCTTATCTCTCAGAATTTTAGCACAGCTGATTATGACATTGGTTATTAGACATCTATCACAATACCACTGTTGATCACTAGATGTGACTATTTATATGGCTGTTTGCTCTAGGAATAGATCCACTGAATGGAAAAAAAAATTAAAATTATGTTTTCTTTTTCCATCAGGGTTTATTCAGAGGGAATTGTACTCAGTAATAAATATATCATACGGGGTTTGTTAACTTTTCTGAGTAAGTTCAAAATAATGTAAAATCTCCTTTAAAAAAAAATCAAGAACTTTAATAAAATGACATACCGATGCTACACAGCGACTTTGCAGAAACTCACCCAGCCAAAGTGTACCAATAAACAGATCTCTGTTAGTGGGTTCTCCTCCCCTCCAGCTGTTACCCACTCTAACATGTACCTGTTCATTTTGAATCCAGAAGGGGCCATTAGCAGGCCTGCCAGCACTCTGCTAACATTTCCTGCTAACAAATGAGTCTCATTTGTAGTTTGAGTTAGGTTAGAACCTTCCCACTCAGTCTGCTCATGGCTTTCTCCTGTTACATTGAAAAGCCTGCTTGTATCTAGAATATTTTCCCTGTAGTTGTACATTGTATCTTGCATTTAGGCTTCTTCTCAGTATTCTAACTATATATTCTAGTGCAAGAACTGCCTGCACATCAGTATTTGAAGAGGAAGGAGGATTTTCTATAACATGGGTTCAGAAAGTCAAACCAAAAATTATTAGATCAGGCGTTTACCATGAAAAAAGCTGAGGACTGTGTTTCCCTGTAAAGCCCGCGGAGCAACTTTCTGTGCTTCAGGGGGGCTGAAACAGCAGAGCAGGGCAGCCAGCACTGCAAGAGTGCTGAGAGCTTGAGAAAGTACAAATGTATGCAACAAACCCAGACTGACATGTCAAGCTTCAAAAAGAATATGTTACCATGCTTCTAGAACAGAACTGGTTTGGGTTTTTTTTCCCCTCTCCTCTCACAGGGCACTTCCTTGCTGAGTGACACTGCACAGCACATGCTCATATGTTGGTCTACAGGAAGGCAATATATATAAAACTATATAAATATACATATATATATTGCAGGTGAGGGGGTAGAAGGTTGACATGTATATGTATACAAAAGAAGTAGTTTGTTTAGACAAACTATGAAAAAGAAAAAAAAAAGACCCAAAAAACCCAACCAAAACACAGTGGCACTCAGTTAGTAATTCTGCACACAGATTTAGGCCTTATATCCTGATAGTTCCTCTGACTATAAACAAAAGTGAGTGTTCTGTGGAGAACTGGAGCAATGATAATGAAAATTATTTTAACCAGGAGAAATTAATTTCGAAAGCTGATAGTTGAAGGTGTACACAAGTCTTGTTATATAAGTGGGAGAAAAATGTCACTGCTTGTTGCCAAAATGAAGTTTTGTACCCCTCTGGCAAATTCAGCTTTTTTTGGTTGAAGAACCTAACTTAATTTTCTTACTTTTGGAATATTGATGTCTCATGAAAAAGCCAAGGTGATGGCTTGAAACATCAACTTCCTCCTTTTACTTTAAATCATCTCATCCAAGATTTAATCAGAATTTAAGGCAGTTTGAAGGCTGACATAGCTGGGTTTGTGACACAGGCATATTTTCTTTACTGTTCTTTAAAACATTTTTTCTAGTTTCTGTCTCTGCCTTTCATTCATTCTGGGAGCCTGAAACAAAGTCAGAAATGCCATTTCTTCTGTGACAATGACCAGCAAGTATTATTCAGTTTCCCAGAGAAATTCGGTGGCAGAATGGACCTTGAGGAGAGAATGGCTAACAAGGCACAGCTGTTGTCAATGCAGACTTGCCAAGCAGAAAGATTTTACCCAGTTCCTCAGGAGTGGAAGAGCTTTGCTGCAGGAAGCTTGCTCAGAAGTACACTGGCAAGAGCTCTGAAGTGAAATATCAGGGAGTCACATAGAAATTGTGATTTCCTATTCTGTGTCTCAAATATGACTTGATGGAAATTGTCTGTTCTGCTCTGAATTTCCTGATGTATTTTCTGTGTAACCATCTCTGGTTAGTGGTGCTGTACAGATTTACTTGTACTTGCACTGCTTGGCAGTTTGAGATGTGCTCATCCCCAAGCACTGAGATTGGTGCTGAGGCAGCAGAAACTTTACTTATGGCAAGGACAGAATCAGGGGGAACTTAAACAAGCAGGTAGTGATTCCGTGATGAAAGCTTGTGCTTGGAAATAGGAAGTGATGTTCTCAGGGGGATTTCACTGCCTCAAGACTACTTGGTTTGTTTGCAGTGAATTTAAAGTCCAAGTTTATTTAACTCCACAGCCATATATAAAAATGGTACTTTTATTAGAGACTTTATTTGCTTTTTTTCACCTTCCTGCCACACTGGGTGCTCTCCTTTAAGCCTTCGCTTGGCAGGTTTCTTTAATTAGCTCTAATTACTTTCAACTGTGTGAATTCCAATGGTAAATCAAAGTGGATCTGGCTAGTTTTGCACGAACTAGTAAGTATAACTTGAAAGTTACTTTAGTTGTAAGATGGGGAAAAAAGGGGAAATCCATCTGAGCTTTTTCGTTTTGTTTTTAAAAGCCATTCCTACCCTTCTTCTCTTACAACATGTAGGTACCCCTCTGTATCTAAACATGTATGAGCATTTGTGTAGGTCTTGAAGCAAAAGTACCAAAATCAATGATACCATCTGCATGATTTAAAATAGGATACTAATGTAAGTAGCAATGGGAAGTCAGTTCAAACACAAATCTAAGAATTTTTTATTTATTTTTTTTAACCTGCCAAAACAAATACAGGTTTTAAAGATCTTTGTTTTAGAAGTTTTTGAATTGGTCTCTTTGTAGATAAGGGCTGGGCTTTTTTGTTTTGTTTTTAAACATGGGCTGACATTTTTAGAAAAAATATAAACCCTTTAATCCTTTTTCATTGGCTCTAAAATTAAGGTTACATACACATTAAAGGACATAAGCAGAAGGGTGTGATGCTGCAGCAGGAACTGAAGACTTTGGTGCACTCAAAGGTTTGTCTGCAATTTGGGAAAAAGCCAAAATGACCTTTGGCTAATTTTGCA
This sequence comes from Chaetops frenatus, assembly GCA_013400775.1. Classification (NCBI taxonomy): domain Eukaryota; kingdom Metazoa; phylum Chordata; class Aves; order Passeriformes; family Picathartidae; genus Chaetops; species Chaetops frenatus. Next base: position 305,051 of record VZTR01025971.1, read on the forward strand.
AAGCTAGCAAGCTGATATACTTATCCACAGGAAAACTTGCTGGCAAACCTGAGTTTGTTAAATGACTCGCCCTTTTTTTTGTTATTATTTGTTTTAAACATAACTGTCTAGTCCTGCTCTCTAAAGCAGTCAAAAGCCCTTTCATTGGATCTGAGACAGGCAGGTCCGGGATAAAATTCAACGTGGAAGATATTAGAAAGTGTGTCACAGCCTTCTTTCTCTTTTGCAGACTCAGGTTTATTTATTTTTCTCCCTTCCTTCCTGCCTGCTGAAAACACCTGTTTGCTTGTGGCATCTTTTCTGTAGGCAGTGGTTACAGGGAGATACCATCTCCATTCCAAAGGATGTGGTGGGCGGGAGAGGCCAGTCAGCTGCTTCCTGCAGCACGAGTGGGGTGAGATTGCAGAGCACAAAGAACTTCAGCTCATGTTCACAGCAGAGCCCTGTATCAATAAATATGGATATTATCTGCTGGAGCCAGGCAGGGTTCGAAACATTAAACAAAGCTCTGCTGGGTGGGGTAGAAATTCCTCTAAAGGCTTTCACTTATAAAAGCAAACGACTGATTCCAAACTTGACCCACCTGACCAAAGAGAAAATATTGACTTTCATGTAATCTCATTACAAGCTGAGGAATTTGTTTTACACCCTCTCCTCAAACAGAATGGAAAAAAAATTAATGAAACTGTCCCTGACATTATTTGAAGAAATCAATGAGGAGCTTAAAATAAGAAAATAAAGGTCAGCATCTTTTTATTGTCAGTCCTTGTCAAATTTTAACCACTAATTTGGTGAATTGGCATTTTTTATGTATGACCTAGACTTAGCTGAGTAATGGAAGCATAGCTCTTCTAAAGCTGGATTTTAGTAGGCAGCTGGGGTGAAGTTCCCCATTCCTTTCGCCTCTGTTACACTTGGGAGTGGAAATGACAAATGTCAAACTCCTGCAGTTCCTCCATTATCAGCAGGAAGAATCAGGAAGCCAAGACATCCTCAAGCTGCTGGTTGCCTGTTTTGTGTACCTCGGGGCCCTCGCTCATCTGTGAAATTTTGGCAGTGGAAAGGGAAACCAATGTGAGCTTGAATGCATGGGCAGGGCCGTCAGGGATCTCATACAGCCTCATCCCATCTTTAGCACAGATCTCAAACCTCAGAGACACCTGCAGAGAACATGCACTGGCAGGGAAAACAAAGGTATTGTTGCAGAAATAAAGCAAATTATGAAATGGATGTTTTGTTTGCTCTTCTTCTAATAAACTGTACCAGTAACAAAATCTAAAATCTAGAGAAAGGCTCTCAAAATCAAAACTATCAAAGGCTGGCCCACAGTTCAGGGAAAGAATTAACTTAAGGTCAGCTGTGTTTATCCTTCTGTGCCTGATAATTCATAACTGGGAAGTGAAAGGAGCAGCAGGATGCTGGCCTTTAGGGCAGCATTAAAACTACATGACTTTTGATTTGAAATGCTGGTATGAACTTAAAGGAGGTAAAAATATTTCCCCATAATTTATATTTGTAATTTTTACAGCTGTATTTCACGATTTCTAGAGAAAATAAAATAGGGAGACACCAGGAAGAGTGTGAATGACATTGGGAAACACCCCAATTTCCAAATCTTTAAGTACAACCATTAGGTGTTGCAGCTTGATTTTCCACACTGCTTCCCCAAGACCCTTTGCACAGTTGGGTGGTAATTTTTGGTTTTAATGACACAAGAAGGAGCGTGAATTTAAGCATAAAAAACTATGAAGAAGGGAATAAACTTTAGCTGATACACAAAAAGATGAATCATAGGGACACCTAAAAATGGTCTAAATGCAAGAAATGTAAAAAGCAGAGATGAGAGTCAATGGAATTACAGGGAGGGACAGGCCATGGGGATGTTGCACAGTAGAATGGGAAGAGAACAGAGAAATGGAGAGGCCTGTTACATAATTATTTCTGATCTGCATGACTTAGCAACATCACCTGATAACTCTTTCTGGACACCAGTAGTAACTCCTCTGAGAGAGAGCTACAGCAGCAGCAGAATAGACTATTACAGTGATGAATACTTCCCGTTATTGCTCAGAAAGGAAGGGAAGTTTTGAAGCATTTTCTCAGGCCTGGGACTAAGGAGGCTGCTCGTGCCAGAGGGGATGTGGTCTCGTGGGTGGTGGATTTACCACGTGTTAGAGCACTGAGAGCCCTGAGGAGACCCAAGGGTAGCAATGCCAATAAGCAAGCAGAGAGAAAATAAGGCATTTCTGCAATGGTTGGGCTGGACTAACTTTGATGAGATGTTGGACTGACATCCAGTCTGTCCATCCATGGACATGTCATCCAAAAAAAATGGACTCACAAGCTCAGGGCAAGACAATCACTCTGAGACAAACTCAGTGCCAGTTTTGTCAGCACTGAAATTAAAAAGAAGGAAAAAAAAAGTTACATTTTAAAATGCTTGATTTCACTCACACTGTTAGTGTCTCTCAATTTGTCTCAGATAACCCTGCCTTGTATTTCTTATCCCCTCTTCATAAATACAAATAAAAAATCATTCCCATATACACAAATTATCCTCTGTAGTAGCTCTAATGAAATTATTGTGCACTTCTCCAAGAAAACCACGAGTTCATGCCTCTTCTTGGATAAGCACAGCATCCCAAGAATATTTAAAATAAAATGTTGATCAGCAAATGCAGTTTGTTCTTTATAACAGATTTACATTATTGAATGTGTACCAAAATGCACCACCAGCATGCAGTGATGTAATTCAAGGCTATAAATTAATTGGAAAAAACCCCAAATACTCCTGCCTTTTGGACAAATAGGGGCAAAATTAAAGGACTTGTGAGCGAACTGATACTTGTTTTTTCATTTAGTTGTGGTGCCATCTCTCAACAGCTGTGTCTGCTCATGGAACTGCTTCCAACAGGTGGCTTTCTTTAAATGTATAAAGAGTGTATCTGTGATTTCCGAAGAGTTTTTCTCTCCTGCTGAGGTTTCTCAGAAGAAAAAAAAAATTACCCATGAAGGTGCATCCCGGTTCATCCACTGAAGTGAGTGGGTGGTGGCACTCACTGAAAGCAGTCTCACAGTAGCTGTTGGCTGTCAGACCACTTACATAGTTATCTATACCCAGTACCTAAAAACAGTTCATAGAATCATAACCTTACTTTGAACAGCATTTACTTCAGAGAATCACCTTTCTCTATTTTTTGCAGGCAGTTTAGTTTAAATCTTTGTAGCTGGGTAAACACTATAATTTCATTTACATTTTCAAATTAGTTTTCTATTAATTGCTAGAGATATGAAAGAAGTCCACTGGATTAGTTGCAAGTGCAATCTGAAGTTTGAAAGCCTATAATGTGCCAGATTTCCAGTTTACAAAAATTCTGAGAATAAGTCTTCATATCCTTTGGCAAATCAATACACATAATGGAAGAAAGGAATTGGTACACTGGAGCTTCAAGACATTGCTTCTTAAAGATAAACAGAAGCTAAAACTAAAGTCAATGCTTACTAATGGTTTGCAAGGAAGCTTGAAATGAGAATATTTTAGTTAAGCCAGGTACTTGAAAAGTGACTGCCTGGGGCTCTGCAGCTCACATGTACCTGAGTTGGGCTGGCTCATTGCCAGATTCTAGGAAATTCTCCACCCAAAACCAGCTCACAGAGTTTTACTTAGGTTTATCTCAGATGACAGAAAAGTACTTAGTTTGTTCAGTGTGATTCTGGGATGATATTATTTATATCACGGAATGTGTCAAATTCACAGCGTAAGAATAACAAGAATTTGTTCCTGTTTTTCCAAGGGGCTTTGGTTTTAAGGTAATGTACTCTTCTCAACCCTCAGAGAAGTATACAAATTTTGGCCCCATTCTCTCAGGAGATATTAACAGTATCACAGCTATCACTAATTAGATGAAAAATAGACTGGGTATGCAGCTTCTAGAACCAGTGAATCAGAAAATGAGTGCCTGAAAGTCCTGCAGGCAACCCCTTGTTGAGAGCAGCATGCACACATTACAGATCAGATCAGGCCACTTACAGGGTGGTGAGTGTCAGCTCCATCATTCAGGACAGCAGTGGCTGATTCCTGTCATTTCTCTCTTTCTCCTCTTCCTCATTTACAGGAGGGAGAGACTGCATGGCCTTTAGTCATTTCCCTAAACAGGAAGAGTTGCTGTCTATGCAGTTTCTTTTTTAAACTACTGTATTTTTAAGGAGCTGTTTGAACAGGGTTTCATTATTTATTATTGTATTGAAATTGAACCTTAAGCTAGTAAAAACAATATTATGGTAGTGCTCTAGTTATAAAACCAAAACTGCTGTTTTCACAAGAGGAAACTTCAAATTGCTGCACAAAATCTTTGACTGTTGAGCACTGAGAGGTTTGCAGTGTACAAGCCCCAGTTATTGTGAACAGCCAAGCAGCAACAGACAGTTTTTCAGAGGTTATTGCTGGTAGTTGAATTGTAATCTAAAACATAGAAAAAACTGATTTTTTTAGGGGAGGGTGGGGTGGATCAATATTACTGCTACGCTTTCAATTTTTTAATGCCACTTGTGTTGTACTGCAAAACAGCACAGAAACTGCATTCGTTTCAAAAATCAGTGATCTGAGGGCAAAGGACTGAGTTACTCTTTGTTTTAATATAACCAGATCAGCAGTCATTGAGAAAGCTGAGCGGGGAGGAAAGAACAGGACCTCAAGAATCTGGCAGAGGCAGATGGAATTGCCCCTCAAACATCTTTGTCTAATCATTGCACCATAACAGTTGTGTTTTCCTGACATACCCCAGAGCTTTCTGTCTTGTCATGGCTCGTGTCTAGGCCTTTGGCTGGAGCCACCAGTGAAGTCACCCAGCCATTGTGGATTATGGCTTATAATGCCATCTAAAGACAACACACGACTCTGCTCAGAAAATCTGCTTTCCTGAAGTGTGGCAGATAGTGTGAAAGTTGCCACAGAAAGCTTTGCAGAGATTATAGAATCACAGAATCATCAAAGCTGGAGGAGGCCTTTGCGATCATCAACCTTGTAGTACCACTAACCATGAGATGATTCAGTCTTTATAAGGAAGTTTGTATTTTCAAGAATCTGCAAAAGCAACCAACATTTTTCCTAATATGACTTAAATGTATGGACTCCCCTGGGCAGGGGCCCAAAGGAACATTCTGGCTTCCAGTTGTAGGAAACCAGGCCAGCAGTTCTGTTTCTTCTGGGGGCAGTATTTCCATGTCCTTTTCTGACCGTGTGTTCTTTAAAAGAACATAATCTACAAGTGAGTCAGTGTCACCTGAGTGCCTGGCAAGATCATGGAGCAGATCCTCCTGGGAACTACACTAAGGCATATGGAAAATAAGGAGAAGAGTGATGACAGTCAGGGCATGGCTTCACTAAGGGCAAATGTCTGACAAATGTGGTGGCCTGCTTATAGTTGGTGATGGGTAAGAGAAGAGCAGCTGACATCATCTGCCTGGAGCTGTGCAAAGCACTTGACACTGTCCCTCACAACATCCTTGTCTCTGAAGTGGGAAGATATGGATTTGGCAGATGGATACTTGGTGGGTAATGGATTGGTTGGTTAGATGGTCACACTCAGAGCCACCAGCTCAATGTCCAGTTCCAGACCAGTGATGAGGTTGTCTGAAGGTGCTTTTGAAGGACAGCAAACAGTCTACCTAAACTAGTGCTGATGGTTCCTCTGAGGCAGTGCCGCCAAGGTGGAATTGTAGCTGAACAGTAACAGGTACAGAGGGATGAATAAGAAACATCTGTTGCAGATAAGGGTTCAAATATGAGACTTCAGGTAACTATTTCTCCTCACTGCCCAGTCACTCCTCACACTGCAGGCCCTTGAAGGCCCTTGAAGTCTCTCACCACTGACTGCTGTCACACAGTGTCTCTCTCAGCCAGCCCAAGCCCTGGTGACACAGAGGACATACTAAATATATGCATTTGGTCCTGAGATACTGGTGAGGAATAATCTTCCCAGAATTAAGTTTTATCCTTCAATAACCATGCAGGAAGAGACAGCTTGAGAACACTTTCCCATTTGACATTTGTATAGTGAACCGACACTGAAGCACTGAATTTCACAGCACCACTGAAGTTAATGCCTTAATAAAAACAACTTCTCCTCAATGGATTTTGTTTGCTTTAGCCTGACCTTATTTTCAGGGGATTAAAATTTAGCAATAACATTTTAATGGTCTTAACTCTCTTCTGTTTTTGGAAAAAATCATGTTGTTAAGATAAGTTCAGAAAGGAGGCAGAAATTTTTTTCCTTTAGTTTCACTGTCACGTTCTAGGAGGAGCAAAACCACACACCAGAAACCTCCCACAAAAAACAGCTGACAGATAGAGCTTTTTTAGAAAACTTATTTCAGCACTGATTTTTAAAAATAGATATATAAAAAGCGATGTACACCATTTTGATATCTATAGCTCCACTACTTTGTTGAGATGTTTGAAGCTAGGATTTAGTACAATTTAGTCTTAAGAACTGCAAAGCATCCACAAACTACAGGGAAGGAATGATTACTGAAATACCTAAAAAGCAAGCGAGCCATATGTGAGTGACAAGGTTTTAATCTTTACCCACACACTCCAAACATGTACATTATCTTTGGCAGCAAGAGAAAGCTGTTCGGAAAAATTGACACTGGTGTTCAGTAGGGAACAGGGAGTCCTGTGGAGACAATGGGACGTGAGACTTGCCTCCCTCCGCCCCCCATTGTGCTTGTGGCTGGTGAAGTTCCAAGAGAACGTGGAAAAAAGATTTCTAAAGGTTTCTATTACCCTGAAACAACCATTTTCAGTAGTCACCTAGTGAACCCAAAGGAAGTCCACTTGGTTTAATTTTTTCCCTGAAAACGATGATAAAACAAGTTGATAAAGGAACACTGAACTTACCCTGTTTATCAGGCTCTGATTCAAGAGTTTAAAGCATTTTGCTGGCTTTACACAGGCAAGTATTTACCTCTCTCAGTTGCTTAGGAGCTCATTTCAAATCAATAGGAATGTAAATGTGCTACTAGTGAGGCACATGCTTTAGTCCTGCTGAATCACGTCCTTTGCGTGTCACAGTCATTACTGAAAAATGTGGTTGAGACCATACACTAAATTTGTTATGGAAGGTAGAACATGGCCTGACATTAATCTGGGGTGTGTGTGTGAGTGCGGGGTAGGGGAAGGGGGATGATGAATGTTTTCAGCTGTGAGACTACTAAGCATTTAGATATTTAGCTAATTCTATTTCCAGAAAAATCCTAGGTGCTAGAACCCAGGCATTTTGAAAGCCATGTTATTTCTTTAGGTACACCACACCCACATTAAAAAAAACAAAACAAAACAAAACAAACAAACAAAAAAAACCACCAAAACCAAAACCCAACCAAAACAACACTTTGATTTCTGCCATGTATGTGACACCATAACAACATACCAAATCTGCTTTTTAAAAGAAATGCTTCATACACACTTAATTCAGTATGGACCAAGATAACAGTGTTTACTTCTCTATTTGATAGTAACATTTAGGACCCTCTGGTATGCAGAGAAATATTATCCCAAATATTACATGGCTGAATGAGAAAGGTAGTATACCAAGAAGTTGATGCAAAATCAACTAAAATCAAAATGCTTGCTTCAGTCAGCTCTGAAATAAACGTCAATGTCAGTTTTGCTTCTCAAGGTTCAGTTTCAATAGAGATTTTCTGGATGAAAATGGCAGAGAAAAATATGAAATAAAAACCTAACTACAATGAAGCAGTAATGCTCAGGTCATGCCTTGCTTTCTTTCATATAGAAAGCTTTGCACAGGAAGAAGGCTGCCCTTCCCTTTCACTCCTTCATGAAAACTGTATTAGTTTTTAGTTTCTGGAAGCCATCACAGAAAATGTCTGATTCTGTTGTAAGCAGCAAGGTGTTTGTGATGTTTGCTTCCAACTGCCAGACACTGTTGCAGAAAAGCCTGCAGCATTGCTACTGCAGAAATGATGTGCTTCTGCCTTGCTGCATTGCCTCTTTGCTTTACCTTCTTTTGCTCATGTCCATATGATATAATCATACATATACCCTTATGTTCAGATATTTGTCTCTATCTAGCCTGTATCTATATATCTATCTTCATAGATATGCCCAAATCTAAAAACATTTAATGCAGAGATGGAATCAGGGTAAGTGGTCTTGCAGAAGAATGAAGCAAGCATCTTGCAATTAAGAAAATAAAAGATTTATTGAGGTCAGAGGTGGAAGTTTACTAGATTAAAGTAGCACAGTGGGAATAGAAAACAAGCTGTGCCCCGAGGATGCGTTTGTTGCTGAAGCAGGGAAAGATACACTCAGGGTGCAATTAGCTCAGCCAAACCTGATTAGGCACACAGCACTCAGCCTGTTCATAGGCTCTGTTTCCAATGATTGACTCTTCTCTTAAGATCAGGTTATTTTTTATTAGAAGGTTGGGGGTTTACCAGATGATTTTAATAATCAATAAGTTTAAAATAAATGACAGCAAGGCAGAAGCACA
>VZTR01025971.1:336792-399749 GCA_013400775.1 Chaetops frenatus
TTCCTTATGAGGTTGGAATATGTAGCTAGACAGATGGAAAGAGGAAATGTTAGAGCTGGTTTGTACTTACACTGAAGGCACAGGTATATTTTGAAAGCAACCTGCATCATCAAAATCTTTGTTTACTTCAAGTAATTTGGTGACCTATGTACCCTTTGTTTTATATATTGTCACTTACAAAGTTCATCCTGATTGTCAGCAAGGAATGGTATCAAGCAGAGAGGAAATCTTTACCAGAGCTGCTGTGTGGCCACCCAGCCTTGGCTTTTTGCACGGTCATTGGTCAATCTGTCTGCATTTCAACAGGGCTCTTGGTCACCTTGACCAGTTAGAAAAGCCACTTGAGACTGATGTGATTTGGTTTAGGAAGAGTTGCAGCACTCCCACTTCATCTGTTAGCACGGTCTCAGGCAAAGGGTGGGGATTTCAGCAAAGAAAGGGAGCAAGCCTAAGCTATGGTAAGGTTTGGTACCTGGCCCAGGCATGCAAATAGTTACTGTCCTATGTAATTCAGAATTTTGGACACACTTCTGTAGCCGGTTTGTTCTGGCTTACATAGTTAAAAATACACAACATATTTCAATGGCAAAGAGCTGAAAAAAAGTTAAGCCTTGTTTTCTTTCTCTGTTGTTTTCCAGTGAGTTTGTTGCATTCAGCAGCATGAAAAAAACCCCAGGATTTGAGTGCTTTAGCTCTGCACAATGCTATGGCTCCTCAAATGTACCCAGCACTGCAGGTGCTCTGTGGCTTTCTATACTCACTAAAGGGACTCTCAGTGTGGCTGGCCATAGGCTGTACAGCCCCTGTTCCCTCAGCATTTGCTGGAGGCAATTTAATTCATCTGTACAACACCTGGCACCAGTTTCAAAGACAACTTTTCACCTGAGACACGTCTATCAAACATTCTCAAATGGAGAAAGATATCTTAATGGAAAAAAAAAGTAGTTCTCAGGAAGATGTTATAAAAAACACACATATAGGGACTGTAGCAGGTGTGTACAAGATCTTTTGTTTTACTTATCAAATGGTTTACCTGTGCTTGAGAATACCCAGAACATGGGCAAAAGTCTTGCAAGTGCTAAGTTTAGTCTCTTCTTACAGAAGCATTTTGTCATATAGTTATTGTTTATAAATATTTGGTTCCTTCTTTCAAATTACTCATTTCCAATGACAAGTTTTCTCAAACAAATGTAGGCCACATCTGAGAGGTTGTTTTGTTTTGCCATACGTAAGACCTTGAGATTAATTGCTTAATGCTTGGTATGGACAAAAGTAAACCACAGATACCTGGCAACAATACTTGAGTCACTAGTAATCTCTTTCAAGCTATGTATTAGCTTGAAAGTAGCCTCCAAATTAGCATAGATTAAAAAGAAATCATAAATCACAGCTAACATTTAGTGAAGCACACTGACATTTCTGTTGCATAATGGATCAAAACTAGAGCAGCTCCAACTGAACTGTGCTGAAGCTCAGTGTGAATAAGCCATGTTCATCAACGGAAACATCCAAGGAACACAGACCAGGGCAGTCCCAAAGAGTTGGAGAGATTAAAGTTGCTAGCATGGTGTGGCTCTGATCCTGTAAAACACACTGGCTACATCACACATGTGGAATTTTATGGTTAGCTAAAAGGCAAAGTGAGTGAAGAAAGTTTTCAGGGTTAAACTTCTACCTTGATAAAGAGAAAGGGTTGTAGCAGCTTTATACAAGAAGTGCCCAAGTAAAGGAGGGAAGGAATCTACAGGATTTTTTCAAAACTTAAATGTTTGTCTTGAGTATGACAGAAATCTTACAGAGAATACAATTAGTTTTTCTGTTTTCCTATGCCTTTAAGTGCAATCACCCAGCTGCATTTGAAGTCAATTCTAAGAGCATAAGCAAACCCTGTCCCCTAAACGAGATTGCCACCTAAGCTGTACCTTATTTCTGGCTTATTGAGAATTTCATGGGTATGGCCAGAATTCATACTTTAGATTCGATTATTTTTAGTCCTTGTGGCACCTTTTCCCCCTCTCCTGTTACCCAGGAGACAGCTATCTATTATTTTCTTTTGAATAAAACTCAAAGCTGTGCAAAGCTATATGAAGCTATGCCTCCTGGTGCTGTGTATTCCACACCTGATAAAGCTCATTTTTGGCTTATTCTTCAAACATGCCATTCCTATGCAAAATAGGTTTGCCTCCTGCCATAACCCCAAATATTTCCTGCCTTCTTTCCTCAGATTTTGGGGCTAGGAACATGTGTAATCCCAGTCATCCACTGATAGCTTACAGATTATCCTTTGCCTTACAGAGGCTCAGTATCAAGAGCAGATATTGCTCTGTTCTGGCAGTCTGTCCTGATTTCATGCACCTTCCTAATGGTGCTTTTCCTTCTGCCATCCAAGAAATTCTCTTTGCTAAAAACCACTGCTGTATTTGATCTTATTTTCTTAAGGATTAAACAGGGTACAGAAGTCCAACAGAAGATGCACTGAGCCTTCTGTGATAACTGTGCTGCCACTTCTTGAACTTCCAGGCTCTTACCTGCTGTGATTGTGGCCAGTTGTGTAGCTAGATAAGAACATCATCATTACAGAAGTATCCAGATCATCTTCTAGAATAATTTAGGTTGGAAAAGACATTTAAGATTGGATTCAATTCCAAACCTAGTGTTGCTCAGTCCACCAGAAGTGATGGGACGAGCAAATATCCTTTTCCAGGTGCTCTCTAGAGTGCAGCTGGAGGTGGTGATGGTGAAGATAAGGGTTACAATTTTTGCTGTGCTTCTCTTCTAGTAAAACAGACATTTCATCATGGACCTCCCCAAATTCCCTGCTGTACTGCTCCCACCTGCTATGCCACTAGAACCGACTGGAGCGTGGTTGGACAACAACTAGATATGTTCAAACTGACTGCTAAACTTCCTGTGTGATCTCCCACCATCTCAGAAAGTTATCCCCTCCCCCGAAGGTCTTACAGACAAGGAGTGCAAAGCACACAGCTCTCAGGTTTCCCGCTGCCCTTCCTGCCTCAGAGTGTAGGCAGGTTCAGACTGATTTACAGATCCATCTATTTTCAGCACGACTTCTTGGCCTTTTAGGTCATGGCACTACTTTTGCTTGCAGGGATCTTGCTTGTGTGAAGCTACATTCCTGATGTCTGCTCCCAGCAGTCTTTCAGCAGCTGCCTCCCCATGCACTACTTTGTTCCAGAGTGGGTATATCTCTGTGCTCAGCAATACTCTGCACTTATCTGAGACAGACATTATCTTCTCGTTTGAGTGCAGCCCATTAACATTTCAGAATGCCTGTTCTCTATAGCACATATCCTGGTGGGAGGTCTCCTATAGGCTTTCTGAGCTTGTTTGCTCAGTTTGATGAGCTGCTAATTCTGTTTGATCTGGAGAACAGTCACAGCAACGAGATAAACACAGTGCCCCCAGCACCAAGTCAAGACAGAGGACACCCAACAGAAGCTTTTGAAGGAAGTGAAAGATTTTGGCAGACAGACTTCCACTGTCCAGTCCTATGACAAAAACTGCCCCACACAGTGATCTGACTTTAGGCACAAAGAGCCTCTAAAAGAGGCTTTGTTGAAGTGTAAAATCCTCAGAACATCTTGGTAGAGATAGGTAGATAGTGATCTTAGTTATGATCGACTCCAGATCAATTCTCTGAACACCGTTGAGTCTTAAATGCAAATAGTACAGAAAATAAGCTAAGAAGAGGGGAGATCTATGTGTTTCTCAAGATGAGGACCACCACAGCTATCAGGCAAAAATGATGTGAATAAAAACCCAATAATCCTAAATTAGGCAATGTCTAGGCACACATCAGACAACTGGACGAGTACAAAATATTACTGAGCCATACCTACCCTGGGAACTAATTTGCCTGGTTAATGAAGATCTACACGAAGCAACCTATACAAAGACCCATACAGAACCCCTATACACAAACTGCTGGTCTCTGTCTATAATGTATATTTTGGAGACCTTTGTATGAAGTTATGGTGTTACTCAATCACACTGTGAGCAATGCTTTCAGCATCACATACAATACTTCGTGCACTGCAAGTTTTTAATCAAAAGCGACTAACTTTTCTTGATGCTCAATCCAACAAGAGAAATCTGACCTTGATCTTCAGCTTATGGAACAAACCCATTGCATGAAATTTGCAAAAAAAACCCCAGTACAGATCCCATAGAAGTCATTGGCCTGAACTAGCCAAGCATTTAGTCTTCTACTGGAATCCTGAAAGGAGGATTATGGTACTAGCACACACCTATTAAAAGGATAATTATGCTGAAGAAATTAAACAACCTACACATGATGCCTGAAGCTGTTGAACAGTTTTTTTGCAGTATGCTTTAAAAGGCCATTGGCTTAGTCCACTTTTTTTCCAGATGCAGGGAAATACCTTCCTTTGAGACTGTGCCAATCTAAACTACAGAGTTAGTCATAGACCATAATGGCTTAAAATTTAGAACAACTTCAAGATGAGAGCACCAAGCTCATGTTCAGGCTGGAATTGTGACCCTGGTTGTTTCAAGTCCAAGGACAGCCTACAGCCAGGCTCAGTTCTTATATAACGTTGTAAAACATTTCTAAGACTCTCCCCCTTAATCTTTTAGCAAGAAGTGCTTCTTGTCCCAGGCTTATGGGGCATAACTGGGCAGCACAGCAGAGCTGTGCCAGCTGACAGTGCTTAATGAGGGCAGAGCTCTAGCTTTTCATCAAGAAAAAGCTTTTAAATAGCAAGTCCCCTTCTGCTGCAGCTGGCAAGCTGAAACTTATCTCCCCAGCTCTCCCTCTGCAGCAGTCTGCATGTAACATTACAGAGAAAATAAAAATTAGAGCAACTTCAAAGGGGTTTGGTTTTTTCTCTTTAAATTAAGACACCAACTACTGTAGCTGTTTTAATCATCAGGAACCAATACCAGCAAAGGCTTTATTCTTGCTGGAGATATATATGGAAATATAGCACTAAGACTGTCAAGGTGTCCCTTTTCCTATAGTGTCCAAATGTCAGTTTAAACCAAACAAAAACCCCACTCCCGCCCTTCCTCCCTCCCAACCTCCACACCACAAAAACCAAACCTTCTGAGACAGAAACAAAAGCCAGAAGTCCCTGGAGCCTATCTGTTGTTTCTGGAGGTGGGTCAGCTGGACGTTGTCTTAGTTCTGTTTCCAGTTAGCTGATATTTTTAGGCTATTCCCACTTCTTGTCTACTATTTGCTGAAAAGAACAAGAAGCTGCAGTAATATCTTATTATCTAAGTCTCCTAAAGCCCCTCAAACCCTGGCAGAAAAAAATGAATAGATTGAGTTCTGTTCTACACTGTGATTTTGAGTTACAAACTGCCTTTTATGGTTTATATATAATTGCATTATTAATATGTAACAACAACAAAAAGATCTTTACATGTTCTGCTTATATCTAACAGTTTTCCACTTGACCTGAGGATCAGTCCTCAATTAACACCTGCTTGTTCATAGGAATATGACTTCAGAACCCCGAGAGAGCAAGGGCCCAAACCCATCATTACAGCCAAGTGCAGTTTGTAATACTGTGGGTAGTTCTATTACACCACTGGTGAGGTTTGGCACAACTGAGCTTGCCAAGACAAAGGCAGACAATGAATCAAAGCAGATCCTTCGTAACAGGCTTAAAATTTTAAGAGCAAAAAAGCAAACCATTGGCCTTGAAGTGCAATTCCTGCAGTCCCACAGCCCCTGCTCAGTCTCAGCGCACTGCACACCTTTTCCTCAGCCATTGCTCAAGAAGCAGAGCAGTGCAAACCCACTTACCTGGCTGTCCGTGGGCTAAGGAGGTCCTAGCACAGGCTGGATCCCCTTTATACAGCAGGCCTTCCACTGCTCCCTGTTCCCAAAGTGCAAGTAAAGGAGAGCTGTTTATGCTACTGCACTGATAAAAATCACCTCAGAGGGGCCCAGAGCTGCCCTCATAGCTCATAAATTATATAGTTTTACTCTGCTTGGCACAGGCTTGAACCCTGTTATAATTTAGGTTAAAAGACAACACAAAGTTTCTGCCTTTTCAGAGCCCTTCGGCAGTTTTGCTGCAAACCACAGGGTCTGGTCAGGCCTCTACAGGTGTTCTTAATTAGGAGAGAATCCACGTAAGGTACAAGCCTTAAAGATATATGGCTTTTAAGCACAAGCCTTCAAAACTCAGCCGTATCATACCGTCATCTTCACTGAGTTATGCTTACAAAGAGCACAGATAAAATAGTGTTTAATCAGAACTGCTGCTTCCCTTTGCAAGCAAAAGATAATGAAATAGCTATCCTGCAGTATGAAAGCATTGAGCTATCTCATTCTAATGTGAGTGCATGGTTGATTCACCTTCCTGTCTTTGACTTGCTTTAACACTTGGATTTAAAAAGTACTTCTGTCCTTAGAGGTAAGAGTCGTGTATAAAAAACAGCATGGAGACTTCTTGCAGAATGTGATTATTTTTGGGAACAAATCACCTGGTCTCCTATTCACGTTTTCAAGAGAAGACTGAATGACTTTAAAAAGTAAAGACTTCAGAGAGACACTATGAAACCATGCATGGAAATAAATATGCAGCTGTGGCCTGGATGGTTGGTAATGACACACAGCCTGTGAGGATTTATGGCAGTAACAGTCTTCATTTTGAAAGAGTCAGATGAAAAAAAGGCACAAACAATTATGCCACACAGTGCCATGAAATATATTAGACCCTTTCTTAATGCTGGATAAAATTAGACAGGCACAAAAGCATTCTCACTGTCACACGCTCAAGGATTCTCTAAAACAAGAGCCCCGGCTTTCCAAGCACCAAATTTCCAGAGCAATCTAGGAAGGAGTCTGCCACATAAAGCAACTAGAAGGACTGGGAACATAGACATTTGTCTTTTCAAAGGTTATTAAGTGTTGTCAGTGGAACACTTTCCTGCTCCCTGAATTATGAACAGCAGAGCTGTTCCATGGCTGAGTTGGTTGGACCTTAATTTTTGTTTGTTGAGGGAGTGAGGATCATTTATGGCCAGTGGAAATTCCCTACCAGATTCTCTGCAGTGAGACTGTGCTCCTGAGGGTTCTTGCTGCAAACCACTCTGAAGATGTTGCACTCTTTCAGGACTCTTCAGATCACCAACTCCAGGAAAATTTCAGGAAGATGTCAGGACTGAAGTGGCCAGGTCAGGATTCCACCTTTGCAAAAGCCTGTTATAAAGAGCTTTGGGCCTATGCCACTGTATTTTGGGTGCTGTTGTAGTACCTGGGGCATCTCTGACAATTCAGGGATAACATAAGGCCTCTGTCTTTCTTAAGTATTGGACTGTGCCAGCTAAATAAAATTTTGAGAGTCACAAAGGAAGAGGGAATATTCATGCTCCTTTTGAACCTAATTTAGGTCTTATTCTGAATCATGTCCTATAACTGTTCCCACTCTCTGTTAATGTTTATTGAAAGCCCAAGAACATTAGCTTTTACCTTTGGGCTTCTCATCAAGATGTCTGAAGCATGTGAATAACTTTATAGAATCAACAACTGAGCTGTGAGGAAACTTGGACCACCTGGTAAGGTCCCAAAATAAAGTTATGCAATTTCTGTAGTGGATTCAGCAGACCTAAACAAGAAGTGCAATCATAGGGCAAGTCTTCCCAGACACAATCTCTAGGTTAGACTTAGATTGCACTTATCTTAGTTAATTTTCAGTTCCATTTAAGAAGAGTGATTTCAATGTCTCTGTACTCCCACACATCCATGGCTATTTTCAGAGCTACCCAGGATGCATTTTCATAGATTACAGTGCCCAAACAGGAGCCTGCTTTGATACTAATGCAGAGCAGCTGTTTTCCAGCACCTTAACTACACACTGCTACAACAGCAGCCTGAACTGCAGCTGTCCTGCAGCACATGCAGGAAGGAATGTTTTGATTTCCTGATTCTGGCCAGTGGATGTTGTAAAACAGAATATATGGAGTATCTAATGAGCATCTTGCCCCTCAAACTGTGCTGCAGTAGGTGGGTTTCAGCAGCAGATATTCAGACTTGCCTACAGGATGCATTTGGCCACAATTATACAGCCACAATGTGGGTTCAGGGACAGTGAGAATGAATCAGTGCATGAGAATAAATCAGTGCACCTCTGAGTTGGTCTCCCAGAATATCAATGCTGTAACATAATAATATTTTTATACAGTGGGTGTTGTTTCTGAGGACTTCTAAATGCTTGCTGAACCTTCTTCCCCATCTTTTATTCCAGGAACCTTCAGCATTCCCAGCCTCCATTTTAACAGAACCTGACTATCCCCACTGAATTCAGAGGTCCCCTGAATGGACTTGCTGGCTTAGTGCTGGTCAGTGTCACCAGCTGAATCAGGATTTTTTATTGGTGGTGGAACTGCTTACCAATGCCTCTTCTGGAAGCACATTTTTAGTTCTGGATGTCTAGAAAGTCCTCAGCATCACCTCAGAAATGTGCCAAATCGACATTAATTTCCGAAAAGTTCTAATATGAGAAGCAATTATGTCAAATAAGATCCTTGGCTGAGAGAAACTGATGTTATCATTTAAAAAAAGATCTGGCAAAGCCACAGTGGTAATGATATGAAAAGTAAATAAGCACAGGAGATAATACAAAGATGCTGAGTTGGGCAGGAAATTATTTCTAATATGAAGTAAGTCTCTCTTTTATAATACTCATTCCACCAAAATGGATGCATTTAAATTGCTGTTTTGGTGCCCTTATTCATTGCTGTTTACAGAAGATTAGTTTAAATGCAGAGTTTATTTAATTCTGGCTAGGTCAGTAATTGTGGTAATGAACAAGGTGTAGCCTCAACCATTTACTTTAAGATGAATAAATGCTCATTTGCAAAATAAAATTACTTTCTTTTTGTGATTTCATGGAGGCATAAAAAATCCTCACCCAGTGCAGGCTCAAGTGAAAAGTTAGATTCCAGGAAAGCTTAATTTAAAGTCATGACAGTTCCTTGTGCACTATAAAATCTATGGCTGCTATGAAACAAGACCCTGTTTAATACCCATGCACTTCAATTCTCAGCAACAGGAGTTTCAGATGAAAACATTAATTATCATTTGATTAACTGGTAAGATGTGGTGTTATAAATAATTCAAATAGTTTCCTTTCCCACAGGTAAATTCTTGATAGGTAAAAGTTACCTTAGTACCAATTGTCTATAAATAGTTTTGATTAGGGCCTCCATATTTTCAGTCAGTTTTTCTACTTTGAATTGCTGTACAATGAATAAATATGATTTTAAACTTGTAGTGAGAATGTCACATATATAAAAAATTGTTTAATTCACAAAATAGATGATGAAGGGCTGGGGGGTGTCATAACTCAGCTTTGTAAAATGATACACTTGCTCTTCTTGCCTTCACAAACAGAGAAATGGCTTCTTGATTTTTTTTTTTTTAATAAATATCTGCAGCATATTTTGTAATATAACCCAAAGTTAAAGAAGTCTTCTTTAAATCTGCTAGCTTATAATATCATACCAGCCAATTACAGCCATTGTCAAAGGGCTCCATTCAAAGCTTTGAAACTAATGCCAATCATTTTGTTCATTATTTCTCAATAAATCACAGTGTGATCAATGTGTTCTGTTGGACACTTCTGTGTCTTCTGCAACCTCTCTAGAGAGTGCATTGGAAGCCAGGTCAATGTGTGATTTGAGGCACAGTGTGATGAGTTAATGCAGACAAGAAAACCACAGGAATGAAACTCAGCTCTTGTATGAAAAAGGTGGGAGTGGATTTAGAAGTGTAGTTTCGTAAAAGAACTTCCATTTAGGGGCAGTGGTATCAGTGTGCTCACAACTTGAATACTGGCAGAGAATCTGACAGGTCTGCCTGGCAATGGCAGATGAGAGAAAGGCTTCCCAAAACCATTCTTCAGATCTCTCATTGAGGAAGTTTATACTTATTTCTGAAAGAGTATGCTACATTTACAGTTGTAATAAAGTTCTTTCCGTTGTGTAAAAGAGAAGAAAAACATTCAAATTAGGGCTTTGTCCAGTAAGGCAGAAGATCTCTTTTCTGCTTTTAGCAGTGACACATACTTTAAAGGTGCACAAGTAAACCAGCAAATTATTTATTACCTATGCCAATATCTCAGCTGTAAAGTAGGTTTAGTAGTAGAGGCAGAGCAGCAAAATGCCACATTATTGGTATCTATTTTATGGTGATGGTGAAAAGGAACAGGAAGCAAAATGAACTGTGATATACAAATTAAGGCTGAAAGAACGTCACTGGGGATACTACCATGGAAAAGGACAAGCAGTTGGACAAATGAATATGAAGAAAGAGGAATATGATCAAAAAGGAAGAAGAAGCAGATGGGAAAAAGCCTGTTACTTTGATACAGATACTAATTTATAGTAAAAGTAAGTATGAAGTCTTATTAAATACACAATTATAATGCAAAGCAATACTCTCACAAAACTTGTTTTGTCCAGATGCCTGTGCTCCTGAGTCCCCAAAAATGTAGTTAAGTTATAGCTTCATTTTAAGGTCAGAAGAGCTCTCCTAGTCTGAGTTCTCTTCTATATATAGTGTGCATCTCAGCCAGCATTCACTGTGTGGAAATACCTGGCATTTTTTAAGAATCTACATTTCTTCCATGTTCTCTGCACCTTCTTGGAATATCCAAAGCCTCAATCTATTGAAGGCACTAAGTATAGGTACTTCTTTCTTGTGGGCAGAGATGAGTCAATGTGTCCTTAGAAGAGCTGCCAAGAACTAAACTGATTTTGAGACTGACTTGTTACAGTTGTCTGTTTAGGCTCAAAACCTTTGTGGATGTTATTTTCTTTGTTTAACACAAGCATTCAGTGATAACCTGTAAATCCAATTGCAATGTCTTACTCAGAGGTTTTCAGTTTTAATGTCTTTATAACCAACAAAAAAGTTCCTTTAAAAATGTAAAATACCTTTTAATTTATGAATTCATTTGAAGAGATGCCATCATTCCACTTACTACCCGTATGTTAAATTAGTACTTTCCAATTCATAGACTTCACCAATGAGCCTCAAGGACTTTGTTCCTTCCCTGCACATAATAGGACTTCCTACCTTCCTTTCTATCCTAAATAGAAAAGCACAATCATTGCCAGTGTTTAGGCTCTAGGCAGTTTTTGGCCTCCAGTTTTATTCTCACAGCTCTTTCTCCCCCTTTGCAGAGGCAGTGATTATGCCTGTGGTGATGTGACGTGTTGATGCCTGTGTGTGCAGGAACCTCTCCTTGCCGGGGAGGCTCTGCCTGGGCACCAAGCATGGGAGTGTTGATCCCACTGTGAGCTGAGACTGAACCCAGTACCACAGGGTGCTGTTCCTCCTCCTGCATAACCACCTGGAACAAAGGTGTTCCCATCATCCATGGATTCTTATCATTATTTAACCCCCAGGCTTCTTGAAGTTGGAAGAAGAGAATACGTGAGTGGGTGACAGTACTGTGTCCTCAGTTTACTTTGGGACATAGAACCAGGTGTGAAAATGAGCCTTCCCTCAAGTTTACTTCCTGTTTAGTAAATGTTGCTCTTTCTCCTTTTGCTACTTCAGCTGCAGAAGCCAGAGTAGTTTACTTCCTACAGTCTGCTTGGAATTACGATATTGCCCCCACAAAAACTAATTTATATTGGTTGAAATTATAGAAGGCAATGGATTGCTTGTCACCAGACATTCAACATTTGACATATTGGCATTTATAACAGTCTCTGATATTCTGACTCACAATATTATAGTTCAATTAGAGATAAGAGTAGTTCATTAGTTGAATCCTACTCCAGTTTGGTGTATCATATTAAAGGGAAAAATACTCATCTGCATCTAGAAATACAAATATATAAGTCTTCTGCTTATGTTCCACTGAGGGTGATGATGAACATTCAGGCCTAAAGGGATCAAATAAGAGGCTACAAATCCCGAGAACTTACTAGATTTTTATTTATAAAATCTTACAAGCTAAGAGGGGATCAAAATGCTCCACTGACTTCCAGGGGCACGCATTAAGTGTTTAGCAGATATTCCATTCAGAGCACTTTCTTGTATAAAAAGGATTCTTTTGTTTGTGAAAATTTTCAGTTATTAGGCGAATCCTTATAATCTGCCCTCTCTAGTGCCTGAAACTTCTGTTGGAACTTGCATTCATTCTCATATTCAAAATGATGTAATGAGAAAACAACTAATGTGCTTAGTTTTTTTAAGGAACTAACACAGAAATTCTTGGAACACAAATTTTGGTAATTAACATGTTTGCTGACAAAAGCTATTTCTGTGTTGGTGGCAAGCTGCTTCTGTACTGTATTTTATGTGCAGATGAAATTGCATGTGGGTACCTTCAGAGCTGAAACATGCCTGATACCAAGCACCTTTCCTATCTTTTGGTAAAATGCCTGAAGGGCAAGATTGCAGAGAAATTGCTTGGGTATGGATGCAGACCTTCAAGGATAAATATCAACTACCAGGATAATTTATACCCTCTTTTAGGAGACTGTGTTGTGAGTTGTTGCTCCTCTTGCAGGGTAATGTGATGGAGCACAATGCTGCTGCTGAAGCTGAGATATCCCTTAGGTGTCTATTGAATCCATTAGGCTCTGAAAATTGCAGCTCACTGATTACTGACTTACTCTGCAACAGTTTAATGTGTGTGTGTGTGGAGCTTTCACTCTCAAAAAGCTCTGGTGATTCCACATTAGAAAGTAATTTTCCATATGGCTTACTGGGAATTTAGGCACATAAACAGATACTCAGCAGTGATATTTAATGTAGTTTATTGAACAGGTTTCGGATTAGGGACATAATTTTCAGAGCTTTATCAGTTTCTGTCTGAACATAGTGTTTATGTGCCTGGGAATTTGACTTCTCCTCCTGTATTTTATTTTCCTTTGTTCTGCATTTTGATGATAAAAGGTAAATGCAAAGGTAGGATTGTGCTGATGCAGTGCAAACATACTTCAGTGCCGTTTATAGACACAGCCTCGGCAAGAAATAATGTTTATGTGATCATCTCATTTTGCTGCAGATGTTTTAGATTATGCTTCTTCCTACACAGTCTGCACAAAATACATGAGCAGATACTATAATATGTTGTGTAGAAAATTGATATGGACTAAAAGCTGATGTGAAATTACAATGAGCAGTTTAAGGGCAGACACGGCAATATCCAGTTGTTCGCACTTAAATGTTTACGAGCAGAAGAGGAACTGGAAACAACAAGGACCTGCTCCATAACCAGGTCTGCTGGGTGTCCTAAGTGGACATAAATATAAATGGCAACATATGGGGTATGGATTCATTTGTACTCTAAACAGTTTTGCAACATCTTTCTTTTGATAGAAGCAAAACAAGCAAGCACAGCAAGCTTATGATACTGTGCAAATCTGTCACAAGCAAGGAAAACTCAGCCCCAGCCTCATCTGTTCTGAGCCTCCTCCAAAAGGAGAGGGGGAGGGCCTGCTTGGGAATTTCCTTTTCTCTCCTGCTTTTCTTTAGTTTTGGTGTTTGTTTTCTTTTTTCTTAGTGCTTTTAGGGAAAATTTGGCACTTGACCTTCATATTTTTTTAGTAATTGGGAATGTTTCTCTGGTTAATGAAGGTCATGGCTAAGGTTCCAGGATTAGGTATTGTTAAAAGCTGCTCTGCCAAGTTCCTCATAAATAATTCCCAGCAGATTTCTCTTCTAGTGTTTGTCATGCTAACATAATTTCAATTCAGAAAGAAAGACAAATGTTATTAGGCCTCAATGAAGCAAATGCAGGAAAGGATTATTTAACATAACACTGATAAAATGCAGTAGATTACATTAAATTTCTCGTCTTAGCTATGCAAATATTTTAAGTTTCTGCATTTATGACATTTTCTTTTAAATCTGAAGGTTTGATGTGTTAATTTTGTGGGTAGACAGATTTTTGTTGTTTTTTTTTCTAACTTAGTGTAAGGTTCCTCAAAAGAGAAATGCTCTTTTATGTATAAATTTTGCAGCCTGATTATGAAGTAACAGTATTTTTTATATATAATTCATCATAACAGAGAGAGAACTTGGAGGAGATTTGAACACTTAAGAGATAATATACCACTGTAACTTCATAATACTGTGATAATTTGTAAAGCTTGTTGTGAGCTCAAGTTAATAATGGGGTCTTCACCTAAGATTCATAATAAAGGCAGAGAGTCTGGTAACACAGAGTCTGCATTTCAGTGACTAATACCATCCAAACTCTTCAGTGACCAGTCTCATCCAAAAAAGGTCTGCTCTTTGAAGTCAGTGGATATTGGATCAGACTTTAAAGGGAATTCATACATAATTATATTATAAAAAGCTGAGGTTCCTTTTAAATTTTTATATGAATACCTCAATGACCAGCGTCATGGATTCCTTTTATGGTTCTTGGTTTTTTTGGGGTGGGGTGGGGCAGGAGGAGGAATAAAAGATAAAAGTATAACTAATGGGGGAAAGGATTTCCATCGTATGAAACATTTCAAGGTTTCTACATCCCTTTTAGATATGAACCAGTGTGAAAAAATTTGGATTTTCAGTATCTGAAATGCAATGAAAATACTCTCAAGCTTGAAATGCTCATTTAAGAAATTTAATACCTTTTTAAATTTTGACTCTGCTTTTTAAGTATATTTCAACTTTTTATTTTACCCTATTAAATCCTCTGAGTTGGTCTGCATCAAAAGAGATTTGCATATATTTGAAGTAGTGCTTTATGGTTTTTCCTATGACAGGTCTGGCTTTCTCAGTAGCAGCTTGTGCTATCACATTCCAGTTAAGCTGACACAGAGAAACATAAAGACAACTCTCGTGGGAGCAAGAAGTTTTTCTGGTGTTCCTGAAATATCTCATCCTGGATACCATTTTTAGGGGAGCCATACAACAATTGACACTGCTCCTTCAGACAGGACACCTCAGCTCCCATGAAGCAGGGAGATATAAAAGCCTGTGAGTATTATAGGCCAGGATGCAGATGCTGCTCTTTCATGAAAAGATTTATGCTGCCTGAACTCACTTGGATACCTTTGAAGAAAAGCAGCTGGAAAAACAAGGCATCTAGGTGAATTCCTGAATTTCTTCCAGAGACAAAGTGACCCAGACTGATAATCTGTACATTCCTACAGTGGCAGGAAAATGCACACATATGTCCCAGCAGTAATTCCCTCTCCAAGCTTTACATATTTTTTCCTTCTATTCAGACTCATAGGTGATATTGTTAAACAGGCAGAAGGCTTTGATCTTTCACAGAGTCTGAAGGTTTCAAACTGTAAATCCTAAGAATGCTGCAAGTCATTAAATATGATACTGAAGAGATTCTGTGAATCAAAATATTTTAGGTTCTATTTTAACGAATTCTCAAGCTGTTATCACTTGCACATTATCCTTTTTTAACTGTCCTTCTGATTGCTTGTGAAAATTCAAATTCAGAACAGGTACTTTCAGCCCCACCCAGCTTTAACTCTTCCCCTAGTAATATCTATGCAAAGTATTAATTACTAAATGGAATTTGCAAACATTTAAAAAATGGTTTCCTTCTCTCTTTGAAAGCATTTCATTCACAGCAAAATTTCATTCATCAAAAGCTTTGAAACATCTCAAGACACCTGCATATTTATTTTTTCCCTTGCCCCCCAGCTGAGACACTAAATCTTATGCTTTCTTTTCAGACTTTTTGCTGCTCTGAGGAGCAGTCAGGCTGAGCATTCTCTGCAGCCCTCTGGGATTAAGGAAGATGGTGTGAAAAAGGAGCTGCAGAAGGCTGTGCAACTAGCAGGAGGAAATATTGTTTTGGGAACAGAAGAATTCATTGCTAGATGTTGTGGCTGTGTGGAAAATTAGGTCACCCTAATTTTTCATGCTATTTTAATCACAAACCAGTCTTGTAATAAGGTCCGAGAGTTTTTATGGGGCTGCTAGACAAGTCATAGTCACCTGTACAAGTGGGAGAGCTCCCAGGATATGTGAGCTCAGCAAGGAGGAGCTCAGCAAGGTTTTTGTTGGGTATCCCACCATATAAACACTTAATTTTTTGCATTTTGTGCTTAATCATAACATCTCATCCAGCTGACTTCCAAAGTCAACTGGATCAGGTAGTCCTGTGTTCCTTAGACCACAAGCAGAGCCTCTCCCTGTCCCTCTCCAGTGGAAATGTCGGATTTAAGTCATGTCAAGGTATCACCTGGCTGAATTTCTTGCTAGAATTTTAGTATTTCTCTGGATTTGGCTTGTTCCTTATCACGACAATTATTTTGGTTATGCAATACATCTGTCCTACCTTTTCTCCTTGCCATGTAGAAGTTTGAACACTGCTGTATCTTACTGGATTATTTCCCCCCGCTTTTTTTTCCCCCCTTTTTTCTTCTTTTTTTTAATACTGTTTTGACAGCCAGTCAATTTTTCACCTCCCTTTGAAGAAGCTAGTCAAAAAGGCAGGAGCACCTGAGCTAACTTCAGGGATGGTAAAGTAGAGGTATTTTTAGAGTAAGGGGAATGCAAATGGGAACTAGTTTATTTATTGTAAAAAACTGTGGAGGTCCTTAGCTTTAAGGCAGGCTGATGGCATGTCTGCCATGCTCATGACAGACACTTCGAAGTGCAGAGATATTCTACAGCACTTCAAGGAATTTCCCCTTCTGCAATTAATGCTGCAGAAGAAACAAATACAAGCAGTGCAGCACTGCAGAAAATCCAGGTGGGGTGTTTACAAACCTTCTAGTTTTATGAAGTAGGGGAATTCCATTAGGAGTGTGGACTATTTGCTTTAACACAATCATTCATTGGGATAAGAGAACTTGCTTTGTAGGTTTGTAATTGTTGAAATTAGTAAGTGTGGCTCATCACTCTGCAGTACTATACCAATTTACTGTGCTCTTTTATCTCAATTACTTTCTGTGTGTGTCTTATATTTCTCTATTAAACTTCAGTAATTGTAACACTGTGGTAATAACATTGACACACTGAGTATTATATGATGGGCTATTTTACATTACTCTGACTGCCTTATTTACATTGTAATTATTAGTGTCTATATAAATGTGATTCATTGAACTAATAAAGTTTTCAGACAACAGCCATAGCTCATTGATTTTTTTTTTCTGTGCAGAAATTTACCTTGCACTCTTCGTTGTATTTCCCTTCACTTTCAGGGCTGGCATTTGGACAATACTTTAGCCTTACTCTTTAGCCCCATAGAAATGATACTTAATACCTTATTTTATCTTGATTCCATTAGTCTGACAAAGCAAATGAGAAGTACCAAAGTTGCATTTTCTCAACTGATCTGTTCTTTTGATCAAAAGTACTGCCAAAAGCACCCTTCTCACTCATCCTGCAGAACTGATGACCAAACCATGATTTTTTGAGGTTAAGCAGTTAGCACTCTGAAATCTCAGTGTGGTTCCTTAGCCATGCAACTCTCCACCAAGAGAAATTTGGGCAAGGCACAGTTGCTTCAGCCTTCCTCTGCCTGCAGAGCCGAACGAGTTCTGCCTCCTGCTCTGTGTACCCTGTGTGTCCTGTGGGGACCAAGGCTGCAGCCAGTCCTACCACAATTTAAAAGTGGTAAGACCATTTAAGAATGTGGTAAAAGAAGACAAAACGTAATCCAGAAAAAGGCACTGCTGATTATAACCTCGTGCTGTTCAGGTCTCCTTCATTTGCTGGGATTTTAACAGATCCTTCAAACTCCATCTAGCACACCACCAGCTTATGACATTAAAAACTACACATACTAACTGGATTTTGTGATAACAAGAAGATTGAAATAAATAACACTTATCAAAGAAATAGGTAAATATGGACTGTAAAAATTTTAATCAATTTATGATTCTCCTCCTGTGCCCTGGTCTAAGACAGCTCAGTTGTCAGCCATTTCATAGGAGATCGAGATTTCTCCTGGGTGAAATGCAGTTGTTTCCAGTTGCTTTTCTTTCCAAACAACTGTGACAAGAGGGATTTTACTCCATCTCTCTTGTTTCTCTGAGCATTTGTTGACAGTAAGCTGTGTACAGCACTGTGGGTTGGGATAATAGTGTGTTATATTTTGTGCTGGCCCTTTGTTCCTGGCATACATTGATTTCCTTTTTCCTGAGGTGACCTTCATGCTCTGGCTGTGTTGAACACGAAGGGTGTTTATTTCAGACTCCTTCCTTGCATGCTTAGCTAAGCCTGGCTGATGCCACCAGAAATTACGGACCAACCACTGTGTCAGGACATCCCAAATTGCAACGTCTGTGGGTCAGAGATCCCAGTGCTGTGATTCCAAGCTGTTTTAGAACCCACTTTTGAAGCTTTTAGTTTTCCAGTGTCTGACTTACATTTCAGGTATTTATTCCAGCTGCTGGAAATGTTCATAACCTGTGACACCACCACCTGCTGGGTAACACCTCTGTGGAATGTTTATCTCACTGTAATTGTGAGTGTTTATAAGGGATAAAGGACTATGTAATTTAAATGAGGAATAGAATTTAGAACCATCAAAGGTCTCTGTTATGTTTTTGCTCTTTGGGGGGTTTGATACTTTGCCATTAGTGGCACATATTCCCTGCTCTCTCTATTGGTGTAATTCACCTGCAATTACACTCCCTATGGCTTCTTCTAACTAACCATGTGGGTAGAGCCTGCAAAAAAGATCTTTGCACAGACAGTGACTGGTAAACTTTACTGTAGCAGAAATTATGCCCTGCTATAGTAATATCAAGATGCAAAGGCTTGTTATTAATGCAGACAGTTCTGAATGTAGGAGCAAACAATAAGAAAAATGGCTTTGAAGGCAATTATTTTGCAGACCAGGGAATAACTGTGGTATACATAGCTGATTTATCTCTGTTTCTTTTCTATCCACAGCACATTAATGCATTACTTTTAGTATCTTCTCAGTGGAAAGAAAAATGGACAAAAGAAGAAATTAGTCAAACAGCAGCTATAGGGGATGGGAATCTAGGTCTGCAACTCTAATTATACTCTAGGCTTAAATGATTTGCATTTTTACTGCAAAGTGGATGGGGTAGATTTTGGATAAAAGGTTAAAGTCTAGACTAAATTCAAAGTAATACTGACCCTATTTTTCAGGCTTTGATTCAAGAATCTGTGTTTGTGGCTGTGCAAGGACTACACAGTAATTTTCAGATTACATTGGAAAGGAATGGGAAAAAATACAGCTTCTGAAATGTTAACTTCTAGATAGGAAAATGCCACAGATCTTCACTTAAATCAAAGAGGAGAACCATGATTTGACCCCTTTTTATAGTGGCCCAAAGGGATATGAGGTACAACTGTATTGATATTATGAACAGAAGACTCTCAAAAGGCCAGTAACCAGGGAGCTGGTGAAAACCACCACAGGGTATTAATCAGATTTCCAATGGTCCTTGCTACCATCTGGCCAGAAATAGGTAAGATTCTGGTGGAAATGCTTTCTATTCCTGGGTCTGCTGGTCCTTGAAAAAGAAGCTGTAGATCACTCAGCAATTCAACTCAAAGTTGCTTCTATTTCTCCCAGATGATTCAACCATGGTGGAATAAATCTACCCCTCTTGCAATCAAAGAGATTTGTTGTGCACTATAAACTGTCATGAAGCTCTCCAGCAGAGAATGAGCAAAGCAAATCTGTAGAAAAGCTAGTGTTCCCCAAGGATTTATTCTCCTCAAATTTAAATATCCCCTTTTCAAAGTACTATCTAGTGCAATATGCAGCCCACCCATGAGTAAATATCAGGCTCTTGCACCAAGACCTGTCATTTCTGGGGTCCCAAAAGCTGCTGCTTCCAAAGCTTCTCCATTACCATCCATCCTGAGCTATGAATTAAGAAAGGTGCACATCCCACTTCTTCACAAGCTCAGATAAGGCAATCAATTTTACTTCATGAAAGAAAAAAACTCCTGATCTGGAAGATTAAGGAATAATTCCAATCACTTTACTGCAAAAGAGCCTCAGTGATTGATCCCAAACCAGACAAAAACCTTGTCTTGCATCACAAAGCTGGGGATTCTGTACAAAGGGTAAGGGAGAAGGATGTGTAATTTGTAGCTGTCACAAAAGTGCTACACATCCAATATAAGTAGCAGTTTATGCAGGGAAGTCCCAGAAATAGAAACAACTGGTCTCTGGTGAACTGGAGGATAAAAGCTGGAATGCTTATCCAGTGCAAAGATCTTGCTTCGCTTCCTTAGTCTTTCACAAACACTAAACCAAGCCCTAAACCAACATTTACCACATTTGAGCAAGATACCTAAGTAGATTCTGTAATTATATCTGACAATTACTTTTATCTAGAACATTTTTCTGTGAAGATAAACTGCAATTACCTGCAGAATTTAAAATACATTGACAATGTAATTATATTGCAGATATTCCTGCAGTGTCTGTCCTTCTGAACAAAGCGATCTTTCAGGACTGTTCATTTGAATATCTATTTTAAATAAAATAATTAAAGAAATGGATGCAAAACAATAATTTAAATAAACATTTTAGAGGAATGCCATTGGGTTGTCAGCTTCATGTTTAAAAATATGCAATAAAGCCAGAACATCAGAGCAATGCAATTAAGATATGGCTTGCAAATGGAGCATCTATAAGTCATATTTCAGAAAAAAACCCCTAAAGAATAGCCTTTAATTTGCACTGGAACCAAGCCCTAACTGTTGTTTGCCTGTGCTAATTTGGTTTGTTAGTGTTTACTTAAGTCTGAAGTGTTCAGATCCAAATCCTAACTTCCCCACAATTGAAAGTACTGCTTTGTTCTTGTGCTTTTCATGTATTTGCCACATCACTCAGTTTTTCTTTGAAGTTTCCTCCTGCTAAACTCATCTTATGAAGGCAGTTTCACCCTCTATCACCCTATGAATCTCACAGACAAAATTTTTAGCATAATCTTGAAATGCCAGCAAATGTTTAGGGCATGGAAGACAATCTTTGGGTAAGAGAATGTGCTGGAGATCTCCATTCTCACATAAAAAAAGATGCTATGGTTTATTATAGACGTACCATGCCTGTAAGTCATAACTGGTAATAAACTTTTGCTTGTGTTCCTATGAAAAAGAGATTGATTCTGTTATTTCTGTGTATTACTGCATCATGGGTCAGTTGTCTTTTAAGTGCTGGAAAGTCTGTGTAGACTATTTCCTGCAACCACATTGGTGCTCTGATATTTCCTCACTTTCCCTGCTTTCCCTTTTAGAGGGGAAGAGCATACTGTGAATTATGGGCAAGAGAGCATATGTCAAAATGCTTTGGCTTAGAGCACAAGTGACCACGTGGATCTGATCAGATTGAGGTGGTTTAAAGACCATTCATCACTCAGAGCCATCTGATGCTGCTGCAGCTTGAATAAGTGGGAGGATGGCCAGCCAAGAGAGGAAAATAAAAGGCACTGTGGTTGATCTGACTCAAGAGTAAAGGTTAAACAAAAGTCTGGTACCTGGGAGGACACCTCAGGGCACGTTTTGCCCAGAGCATGGCAGGCAGCTGAGGAACCAGATACAATCTAAAAAGCCCCGCCAGGCTTCCGGCATGCTCGGGGTTCCATTTACCACAGACTGGTTCTAGCTTTAATGGCTTTAAATAACAACGTGTTTGAAATCTCAGTGGGCTGTAGGGTTTCAAAACCAAACTGCTAGAGGAAAGAGAGAAACTGGAAGGGTTGTCCTACTCCTGTGTTTGTTGCTGTGTCTGAGCAATTTTAGGACTCAGCTCTAAAACCCCAATGCTGCTTTGCTGAAGGACTGTTTACTTGTTGAAGGATTGCTTGTTAAATATAATCACTGATACGTATCAAGAAACACGTTCATTAATTGCATGAGAAAACACCATTACACATTTCAATATTTTAGAAACTGGGCTTTCTATATAGAATGTCTAGCTATGTATGAAAAATTACAAGAACAAGACTTGGTTTGGAAGCTGAACCAGTATGTATG
Source organism: Chaetops frenatus (assembly GCA_013400775.1). Taxonomy (NCBI): domain Eukaryota; kingdom Metazoa; phylum Chordata; class Aves; order Passeriformes; family Picathartidae; genus Chaetops; species Chaetops frenatus. Next base: position 358,709 of record VZTR01025971.1, read on the forward strand.
AGAAGTGAACTGATGATGGGCTTCTAGTGTGTCAGCTCACATGAAACACCTGGGGAGTGCACTCCTCCTGTTGGCACAGAGTTATTATCCCTAGCAACTCCTTCTCTCAGGATATCTTATGGTGATGCATGCCAAGAAAGCTGACTTAGCAGTTACATTATGTATACTATATATAGCAGTGACAGAGACTCTCGAAGGAAGAAGGTAAAAACAGAAACTAAAAAAGATAATTTTAAAATGGCTTACAAATATCAATTACATAGACCTTCTGAAAACTTCTGCCTTTGCTAAAGGACTCGGATTTTACAGGCAGTGTGATTTGACCTCATTTTAGAACAAAGAGAACATATTTTAGCAGATGTTAACTTGATTGTCAGCTAATAACATGGAAGGTGTTGTTATCCTAGTTATATACAGCACATTATGTCTAATGTAAAGTACATAAGCATTTTTCAGTATTGATTTCAATACCATGGTAATTAAGAACAGGTGCATATAAATTAGAAGTGAGGCACTCTAGTTGTTACTAATGAAATCCTTTACAATAATAACTTTACATAATGAAATGCATAATTAAACATTAATGACCAATATAATTAGTGGTAATTTTATTCCACTTACACATGGTTTTGGCCTTAGGTGAAGCCTAATGTTTTAATAAGGCTGTCATTCATGCTGCTGCTCCTCTATTTGCTTTACAACTGCATCATATTCTAGCTTGGAAAAGCCTTCTGGATGTTGACTTCTTTTATGGATTTAAAGGAACACTGGTTTCAGATGAAAAACATAGGTGGCAAACCTAATGAACTACCCCAGGTATTATGATGAACCAGGAAATCTTGGCCAAGCATCTCTGCAGAGCATTCAGCAGGAAGATCAGTCAGCATGTTTTAAAATACACTTTGATTTTTTCCAGTGGCTTTAGGTAACACTTGCTACTTTTCAGCTTTCAGGTGACTGTTGTCACTGCCTTCAGCATCCCACACTCTTTTCCCTTTGGTGTCAGCCACTGAGGAAGACATTGATGAAACAGCTGTTTTTCCACAGCTCCAGTCTTACCCTTCCAGCTGAAGCCTAGCCTAACCTTGTGTTATTATTGCCTCAGTACAGGATGGTTGGGAAGAGAGTGCACAAGACTTTGCCAGGAGGCTGCACATGATCTGGCCAGCAATTCTGAAAACTGGGCCAAACAGCAAAGAGACTTTTAGCCTACTTGTGTGTGATAATTCCTGTCCAACTGAAGAAGAGAGATAACTCATGTTTCACTTGAGCACCTGTACTTACATTTAAGTAGCTGAGGAGTTTGGGGGTCACAGTAACATTTCAACTTGGTTACTGGCTCAAAATCTTTGCTCCAAGAAATGCCAATTGCACAGTGAAACATTCCTAGAACTGTGTTTCTCCAAGCCTTGTGATAGGGAGTTGCCTTTAATGGCTATACTTCCAAGGAATTATTTACAGTGTGCTTACTACCTGTAAAAATTCAGTAATTTCTTTAAAAGAGAACCCATTGTATGCCCTTTGCTTTTTTTCTACAATTGTTTACAATATTAAAAGTTTGAGTTTATAATGTTAAAGCATGTTTCTTCTACAAACAGTACAACAATTAGAAATACAAGAATTTTCGAAGAATTTCCAAATTTCCAATTTGTTTATTTCTCCAAGAGATAAACAATCTAAAGCTCAGTAGCTGTGAAGTGGGTAAAATGGGACACGACATTCACTAGATTTCCAGTGTTTCTTCCTATAATGTGATCAGAGTGTTTTTTCTTACCAGATTCTTGCTCGACTATTTATGATTAAAAAAAATCTGAACTAAACAGTGATTGACACCTACTCCTCTCATAATTCTGCATAAACCACCTTCTCTGTTTATCAATCAGTCAGATACTGATGATTTATATTTTGGTGCTCTTGCATGATCCCCATTTATTTCATGAAATGAACTACACTTTGTTTTCATTGAATTGCATTTCTGCTATGTTTTTTTTCTCCCAATTTCTGTATCCATACAATACTTCCTATCTGTCCTGAGATGCATAATTTGCAAAACCACAGCCAGAATGGCAAAAACTTATAAGATGGAGTGACTGGGCAAATAAAATGGCAGGTGAAATTGAATAGAAATTAATTAAATAAATGATGCACAGCTATCCTGCATGGAATGATGAGTTCCAAGCTGAACATTATGACTCAGAAATCTTGGTGTTGTGACAATCGTGTGAAAAAGACAACTTGGAGCTCAGTGGCAGTAAGAAAGGCAAATGGAATGAAGTACCCTTCTAGTGCCTACATCTCAAAATAGACCACTCTATTTGCCAGAACAATGCTAATCTCAAAAGTCCCAGGAGTGCAAATGACTGCAGGTTGGGAAATAGTAATTGTACATATAACAGAAACTCTGCCTATTCTTACATTCTTCCCTTGGCATCACAGCTGGAAGAGAAATCACCTTTGGCATGATCCAGTACAGCTGTACTGAGTTCCTGCCTTAAGCAATATATTGAGAGATGATATTTGTGTATGGGTAATATAAAGACCAGTAATAGAACTATGATGGGAATTCTTCCTTAGTTACTAACAAGTTGGGGTTTGGAGTGTCTGTACCCAGTGCTTACCTGACTCTTGCTCTGGCTCCAGCCTGGCTGAGCTGTGTGTATAACCAGGATCAGTATATTCACTGCTGTCCCTTCCTGGGAAAGAATTTGAGAATTGTCAGAGAGCTTCCACTCCTTAAGAAAGCTGACCTATATGAGACTACAGCATGAAGAATACAAATTGCAGTACTGATCTCTGTTTGGCTGGCTGAGGACCAGGCGACCCTTCAGTTTTATTTTTACAATACTAAAGTAGTCCCATACTTACACCTATTCTCCTACTTGGTTTGGCAAGGGGAATGGCTATTTGTTAATAACCATTTACTAAAAAGATTATATAAAGTGCAAAAGTACAGGCAATCCCTTCAGGAAATTCCTAAGGAAAAGATTGTAGCAAACTGGGAAAGGATATCACAGAAATTGTCCCTATATTCCCTACCTGGTTTCAGTGTTCTTGCCTAAACATCTGCCTTTAGCTGTTACCAGAGACTTTTGGTCCATTCTCAGCAAGTTCAGTCTCATGAGTCTCTGATCACAGAATCTCTGTTTGTATAGTAACAGTGGCAAGCTATACTTTCACAGTCTTTTAAGAACCCAAATATCATAAGACACTCTTTTCAGATAAAAGTATTGACATATAATAATAATTTAGATAATAACTATAAAGTCCTAAATTTTATTTCAGCATCTTAATTAACTAAATATTATTCTCCAGAAGAAAGAGATTGGGAATCTGATTATCCCAAGTGCATGCAAATCACCCTCATTTTAATGGGCAGTTTGAGTAGGCAAAAAACCCAAGAGCAGGCTTGGAAAGCCGGTGGAGAGAGCCCATCTGTGAGGCAGTGGTCAGCTCATTCTCCAGGAGAGGATCCTCCCCCAGTGCCCAGCAGCTGGTGCCAGCACGGGCTGCAGTCAGTGCCAGCCTCAGGGATGGCTCAGATTAGGCAGCCCCACTCCCACTGGGAAGATGGGAGTCTGGGATTGGGTGGTGGGTGCTGCAGGGGTCCAGGGCAGGGAATAGGGGCAAAGTTGATGGCAGGGAACTGGCAGCTCTGGCTGATGAGCCACTGGGTGGATGCAACTGGAGCTGTCTCAAGGCAAATGGCTTCATTCCTGGCTCTAATGGATTGCAATAATCAAGCCTAGAAGTCGTGTGTGTGCATTGCTGTTGCCAAATTAGACTCTGATAAGAAAGGGCAGTTTTCTGGTGCTGCAGAGAGAATGTGACATTTTAGCAGCCACTACTGAGGATATTAAGATGTAGCAAAAGCCTCCAGAGATCATATTTCTTATGTGAACAGAGGCCACTGCCTCTGGTATAGTGACTTAACTGTGTTTATGTTAATTTTCACCCACCAGCTCTCTTTTTCTTTTCACATTCAATCATATTCTTCAGTGGGGTTCTAATAAATTTCAATTTGCCAGTGGCACTTTAAAGTGATGCTCTTTCCTTGTGCTTTGTTACCATTGCCACTTAGAGAACATAATTTCCAACAACAGCTTCATGCAGGTGAATCAGAGAAAGGAAAAGAACTGAACCTCTCTGGACCTCCTTTGTGAAGGGCTGGGGGCAACAGCTCGATTTCCCAGTGATTTCTGCTCACAGATGAAAGATTTGCGCTATTTATTTTTTCCTCTGGCTTACAAGTCTGTGGTTTGTCTGCTGGTGAATAGTGTTGGATACAAGACACATCAAAATAAAAATCATGCAGTGTTCTCACTGAAAAACTGAGTTTAAAATGATGTTGACTTTTTGCATGACTTGAAAGTCTATATACATAGAAAACAAAGTCAAAGGAATATTACTTCGATATGCTTGTGTAAAGCAGCAAGAGGAAGATAAGCTGTAGCAGAGTGCCTCCTCTCATATAAAATCCTCAAACTTCAGTTTTATTCTGGAAAGAAGGTCATTCCAGAAACATTTTCCACCAGTAATCCCACTTCAGAGCTTCTTGTGCCTCTAGGAGATATAGATTAAAGTTTTATCCAAAAGGAAATTAAAAAAAAAAACCTAGCAATTTTGCCTCCAAGAAGAAAAGCAGTGGCATGCTTTAAACAAAAATGTATATACTGTAGGAAAATTACTGGGGAAAAACACATTTTAAACTTGAGGAGGAAAAAGCACCTTCAACAGTGTCATATGTATCAGAGTGGATGTATATCTTCCAAGTCAAATCTGCCTAATCTCATAATAAAAGAAGGTTTTAGTATTATCAGCAAATGGAAAGATGACATTAATACAGACAAAAAAGACAGCATATTCTGATCATGCCTTAGCCACCACAAAGCTATTAGCTCTGATAATGGAATTTTTAATGTTGATCACTACATAATAAAAACATATCTAGACTTGCAGCTTGCTTGTGTCCTGTAATACAAAAAAATCTTGTATGAACTATTGGTTTATGCAAATTTTCTGTATCTCAGAAGGTCATATTTCTCTCTGATTCTCCCAAGTTACTGACATTCAATACTACTCAGTGATCACACTTGAGTGCTCTTGGGTGCCTGCAATAGTTTGGTAGCATGAAGTAAAAAGAAGGAATACCCTAGGTAACAAACTTCTACTTTTTTGTGGTTTTGTATGTGCCTGAATTCTGTTTTTAGCCATATGAAAGCAATCCCATTTCGCTGTCTAAACCAAATGCATGCTAATTATGAGCTGAGGCATTGTTTGAGTAAAATGAACCACAATATTTTGCTACTCTGGCTCATTAAACAGCACTTCATGTGCTGATTCTGAAAAAATATTTCAGATACACTGACCTTTATTTAGGAAATAATATACTTCAATGGCAAAAGCATTATATCTATTACTGTTATTATTATTCACAGTCACAGGGATAAGTAGATTTGGAAAAAATAAGTGTCTGGAGCAATTATGCTTTGAAATTTCTGGGATATTTATATTTGTAAATTTACCTTGCTCGGGAAAGCTGCCTGGAATTAAAAGGGAAAGCAGGTGATGTTGTGATGAGCATATTGGTGCAATTAATTACCATTCATGGTTAGCCACATTGTCAATGGCACTCAGAAAGACAAACACACACCATAAGAAAATCCTAGTACTTTTAAATGTGTTGTTTCTAATAGTTTTTAAGAAAATAAAATATTTCTAAAACTCTTCAGAATTGAGATTTCTCGTTCTGGGCTAGAATTGTCCTGAAAAACAAAGGTTATCATTATTCTGGCAAGTGTTAAGAGTGCCTGTCACACTTGCAAAAAAGTCAGGAGGTTATATGAAATGAAGGTTTTGTGTTAGTTATACTGTATCTCTCTGGAAATGCTTTTAAACTCAGTTATGAAACACTGTGAAACTAACTCCGGAGAAGAAAAAGCATTGGTGAAATCAGGGTTATTTAATGGCATTATGGTGCCGTTCAGGAAAGTAAATATCAAAATTCATATTGTCTTGATATTTTTTGCAAAACTTAACAGTAATAAATATAAACAGCTGCTGGAAAGTGACACAGACTGAAATTGGATTTTTGCTGAGCAGAACCTGCAGTGCAATAAGTAAGTTTTTACAGACAGGAAGTTTTTCTCTTTCATGAGCATGAGGGTCAAGCTCTTTCCTCAGTCTCAGTGCATGAAGAGCTCTGTGTGCTGGTACTGAAACCTTGGCTGCTCCCATTCGGGCACAGCGTTGCCATCCCAGCACTAGCGATTCACAGCCACTTACAGCACTTCTCATCCTCCCCCCTCAGCTTACTGCAACTCGAGGGAGCTACAGACAGCCCTTAAGGATTTGAAAACATCAGAATGGTTTGCTTTCTATTGTACATGTATTTTCTAGGAAATGGGTGCCTGCTCTTGCTTTCATTGGGCTTTATTGTTGGCTTTCATCTGAGGCACACAAGAGATTTAACCTGGGCAGTACCAAGCTGAAATGATGATACTTCCCAGTATTCCCTTTCCACTCTGAAGAAGCGCAATGCCTTTCACAGTGACAAACACATCTGTAGGAGTGTAGCCTTGTTCAGAGAGATGGAGAAATGATCACCTCTACTTCCTTTCCTTCTGTGTGTCACATCACACCTGTCACCTCCTGAATTGTTGAAGGCTTTCTGGGCAGTGCCATTGATGATGCACTGGAGTATCTGCATCTGAAAGGTGACTTATGCCATGTCCGATTTTAATTTATTTTTTTAATATCCTCCCAATTTCTTGTAATGGCCACTTTTTGAACATGCACCCCCTGTGCTGCAGCTCTCTGTCCATCCAGAGATGGACAGCAATCTCTGCTGGCCTGTTGAACTCTAGGTTGAGTTTGCCCAGCAACAAAAGTTCACTCTTACTATTTCTTTTGAAAGTTCCTTGAGACCAGAAACTGCCTTTTGGCTCTGCATTACTTCTACCTGAGTCAGTGACAAAATCATATTTTCTATCTCCGTTTTCAGGTTCAAAATTGCCTTCAAAGAGAGGAGTACCTGCCTTCCTCTGATTGGCGTACACCACTTCTCTGGATGGAACTGAGACAGAACAGCAACTCTGTTAGACTCTGGATAAATTGCTTTAGGTAATACATTTCCTTAAAAAAAATATTTTAGACTAATACAACAACCAGATCAGTTTCTGTGGTTGGACACCACATTGACAGCATTTTTAGACTCTCCCAGCTTTCAGGAAGCCACAGGAACCTGTAAATTATTTTAGAGAGAAGGTGTTTTAGACAAACAATGAAGCTAAAATGTAGAGCTGACAGACAAATAGCAAGATCCCACCAGATATTATGTCTGTTTGCATGGCTAGCTCTTTGAGAAGTGGAAAAATGAGCCTGTCAGTTTTGTTACTGACAACTGCATAATTCACTTCCTAAGTAAACTCAGTTAAAGGCATAGCTATGAATGGGGAAAGGCCTAAAGATAGATTATAGTCTACAAAAGGATTCGAGCTTGATAATTGTATAATGGAGAGTAAGCAGCTACTTCTGTTATCAGGAGCAGCAAGAGGTGCTTAGTAAAGCAGTTATTCAGTGTTAACCACACAGTATCTTTGTGACAGAGCATTGCTTTCCACGATTTATCCAACCAGAGCACAAATGTTGTTAAATAATTGTAATGAGTTTAAGAAATATATGCAGCTTGTCACTGTTTAATTTAAATCCAGGCTCTGCTGTATAGCTGCAATAATCTTCTCTACTTTTCATAGCCTGCTTTAAAAGAGAAACTTACTATTTCTTTTCATAGCTGTCTGGCAGAATTGCACAGTGCTTCACAACAACAGAACGTCAAGGCGCTGCATTTCCAATCCCCAGCTGCATTGCCTAGAAGGCCATGTCTTTTGTGCTGTGGTGAAACCCAGAACTGCCCCAAGGACTTTCCCAGGGTCACTGCTTGTTTGACCTTCAGCAAAGGGTTGGGGCAGCTTGGCTGTGTTTTGTGTGAGCGAGTCTTGCCCTGGTGCTGATGGGCAGCTCCCTGCAGTGCCACCGCATCTCTGAAGAGACAATGTGACCGAGCTTTGGGGTTCACCTGCCATGTCCAGGGGTACCACAGGGCAAGGGGCAAAGAACCAAGGAAATGTGGAGGGGAGCAGAAGTGCTCTGCTCTCAAGGTCTCCCAGGAGCACGGAACTGCTCACGAACTTGGGTGAGATCCGAACTGGGGACAGAGAAGCCAGGCTGGAAATGGGCTGGAGCAGAGGAGTTTGCAGCTGCTGTGACATTGCAGCTCCCAGTGCCTCGGGCCGAACCGGTAACTTGAGCTGAGCGTTGCACCTCTTGCTGCTTGCATGGGCAGAGAGGGGTTCGTGTGCTGGAAGCAGGTTCCTTCTTACAGGACACCAAATCCAGATTATTCTGGCAGACTAGAAAATAGAAATATTTCTCATTTTAGCTACAAAGAAGAGATATTTGAAAAGCAGATCTAACCAAGGCCAGTTGATTTGTATTTACTATACAAGGATTTACATTTTTTTTGAAGAAAAATTACTTTTGAAAGCCATGATTTATAACTCAAAAAATTGAATACGGATTGATTATTTATATACAACTCAGAGAAGCAATTTGACCACAAGACAGAATTTCAAAATTGGGCCTTTAAATTCAAATTTAAAGAAAGGCCCTCAAAATCAACAGCTCTGGGTACTATATGTGATTAGTATTTACTTTAAAATATAATCCATTTTTCTTGCAGTTTTGAGATTGAGCCACTAAGGATAGAATACACTATGAATAGGAATGTGAAATTTAGATCTGGGTCTAAACTAAGATTAGATGTGTTTAGACCTGGGTTTTGATGTAGTTCTTTACAGAAATAACATTCAGTTGAGAAGCTGTAATTTGAATGTACCAGATTTTGATGACATTTTTAGTCAGATGTGTTTCTTCATGACATAAATCTTTCAGGTCTAAAGGACCTGAGTAAACTTAGATATATGTCTATATACAACATACTTCCCAAAATATTTGCAAGTTGTATCAGTTTATTAGCTTAAAAAGAATGTTGTAGTCTTGAGTTCTGTCCATAGAATTTATCACTGGTTTACTCAGGAAATGTTAAGGATCCACTTAGGGATCACAGCATCAAATTTCAAAGTATTAGTGAATCAGAACTACAAAATATCGCTTATTTTCATATTTTCTTTAGGTTTTTTACTTCTGTAACACCTTCAGAAACCTCAGATACTCTTTTACTTGCTGTTCAACAAACAATGCACAAGGGATTAAAATGTCTGTCACAAAACGCATTTAAATGACTGTATCCTATTTTTACCCCATATTTAAATGACAGCCTTGCTAAAAAATACAGCAGTTAAAATAGTAACCTCAGTGTTTTTCAGAATGCTAGTCTGAAAAATGTTGATATGCTGTTCATATTCATTCAAATATTCATTCAAATAGAATTAAAACAGAATTAAAAAAACCCAAGCCAACCAAAAATTCAGCACCTTCTCACCCATGCCAAGAATGCCTTATGAAAGGCACACTTTGCAGAAGGAAGATAGAATTTCTAATTCATACTTAGGAAATTCAAGTAATCTTTTCAACTCTACACACAGAAGGCAGTGGAAAAGTGGGAGAATAACCACAACCCGGATTCTGAATGATCTCAGAAAAAAAAAAAGACTTGATTCTCACTCATTTCCAACTCCCTGTTATCTCCTACTCCCCAGTCCAAGTGCTTTGCCAGCTCCTCATCAGACATCCTTAAGGCCAGTTGGTAACTCCTCCATTATTATCGTGTCTATAAAAATAAGCATTGTTGTTCCTTCCAAAGAAAGACCAGGGCTCCGTATCCTGTTTGTCCTCCAAAATGTGGCAGGGATGTTTTTCTCACGCAGCTGCCTTCCCTCAGAATCCCTGCCATAAATTAGTAACCTGAATCCATCAGAGCCTGAGGGTTTTACTGACTGATCAGGTATTGGGGAGCAGCTCCTCTCTGTCAGAGCCCTTACCTGACTGCTGTGGAAACACAGTGCAGAAATTGAAGCATTTTGTCTCTGCCACTCACAGTGGGAATGGATGGACTGAGCTGACAGTGGGAGACACTAATTCTGCCTTTCCAGACACTAAGTCAGAGCAACAAAACCTTCTGCCTGCCCCCTAGATCTAACACCTACCTTACAGAAAGACTAAAAATCACCCACTGAAAAAGAATTCAAAACACAAAACTGTTTTAAAATGCTAGTTCTAGTATTTTAACTGTATTGTTATATTATGGACTGAAATAACAAGTAAGAAAACAAAAACAAAATGTTCATTTTAATAACTATTTATTTCTGAGTTATAAGCAATGCATATGTATATCTATCTATCTAAATATATAGATAGTGAAGAATATAATAAATAGGAAGCAAAAGCCAAGAGAATTAATGACCAATCCAAGTTTAACAAGTTACAGGTATATCAATTACAAGTTACAACTGACAGGTGTTTTAATTAAAAGTAACATTGAACACAGAAGCATTTCTACTCCTGGCCTGAAGGCTCCCCCTATCTTTCGCTTTATTTAAAAAAAATATTAGCAGTGCTGTTTCTAGGTAGATCTGGCAGAAAAAATGTAAGCTTCTTTTCTGCCTATGCATTAAATGAAATTGTGTGCTTTTATGGCTAAAAATGGGTCTAAATGTACAAAAAGTGCAGGGAATAACAGAAGTTACTCTGTTATAAAACAACCACCTCTATGGGTCAGACAATGAATGTGCAATGCACTGAGTTGAAATTCAATTCATATGGTGGCTTCACCCATTTTTTATTGCTTTTAATTCTCAAATATTATGTTTCTAGGTTAAAAATTATTCTGATGACAACATGATGTAGTTTATTGCCTTTAAAGGAATGCATAAAAATTCTCAAGGATTCAGCTGAAAAAAAAATGAGTTTAAGAGTAACAGCTTCAATACCATATAACTTTTCCTTTTCATATTGTTGAAAAAGCATTATGCATATTGTTGTGCCTTGTTTTTGTATATTTGGCAACTCTCAGAGAAGATATTTCTCCTTGATGGTTGAGGAGATTCCTGTGAGAATCTATTTTTTTGACTGTCTCTCTGGGGTGCTGTGCCATGTAACCAACTTCTAAGCTTCTCCAAGGAAAGATGGTCTAATGAGACATGTTAGAGACAACTCCTGTTAATAGACAATGAGAATTGACTGTAGTTGAGTGGGACAGAATGCTGGTGGAAAGTAAAGAACCAGCATACAACACCTTTGCTTAATGGAGTACATATAATATTGTCATGCATTGACATTCACCAGGGAGTAGCTGTAGCTAACTCTTACAAAACTCACACCACAGGAAGCCCAGGGCTATTCTGCTCTTACAACCCAACACAAAACAATTCAGAACATAGGCAATATAGAAAGCACAGAGAAAAACCTATATGTGCACAGGACAGATCTGTATTCCCTTGCTGTTCTTATCTGAATTACAGAGTGCATGGCTGTTCTGAGCAAGGTATTTAACAAAATGAGAACTGATTGTAGGGCAAATTATAAGTAAGAAGAGTACTGCTGGTAGAAGACACTTTAAAATATTCATAAAGCTACTGAAGAATGCCAAGCAAAAATTCCATGAGGATGAAGAGAAGTGTTTATTGGATAAGGAACCTGTACTCTTAAGCCAGCAGCCAGAGTGAATAACATACAGCTGGCTCCCAATACAGACCACACTTTATATATCTTGTTTCAAAATAATCTGTACATTTTTGATATTCTCTAAAAGACTTCTTGTCTGTATGTGGGTGTGCCTGACTGAAATGAGCAAGCAATTTTGTGGATTGTCATTCTGTGTGGAAGACAAGTGCAAGACTGGAATAAGAGATTAATGTAGGACATAGAAAAGTTTCCAACAGAGACTTGCTCAGGTCATTCTCAAATCTCCACCTGCATAATACCCACTTGAGGAAAAGGAAAATAAGAAGAGAGATAACCAAGCTGGAGTTTGCTGGCAAGTGCAGATTGAGTCTGTGTGTGCCTCTATTCTCAACAGCAATGATAGTGAGGAGCGTCTCTTTGAAGGCAGAGAGTGGGCAGACGGCTTTTCAAGTACAGGAGTACCAGATGGAAGAAGTGCATTAAGATAACACTGAGGGGGTGGTTGGGGGTAGCAAAGAGCAACAAATCTTCCTGGTCTGGATGGCAGGAGCCCAGTGACAGGAGAATCTGGGAGCAAAAAGTGGGTTTCAACTCCCTTTGAGCTTGAGATGCATTTGGAAAAGCAGCAGGAGTCCCAGACATGCAGTGGAGTGCATCAAGAAGGACTGGATGCTTTTGAAGAGCCTCACCTGCATCTGGTCAGCAGCAGGTCCTGTTATGACCATTAGAAAATATCAACTGCAGCTGCACAGTGACTGAAAGGATACAGAGCTGCAATAAATCAGAAAGAATGGAGAGCAGCACAGTTCAATCCGTGGGGATGTTTCCTCTCCCATGGCTTTTGTGTCTGTGCTGAGCTTTGGGAATGTCTTTGCAAACTGACACAAAGCACAGGCAGCTCTCTTCAGTTTTCAGGCTCTCAATATTCCCTATCCCAAAAGATGGTGGCCATTAAAAAGCTTTTAATTTCTAATTTTACAGGTGCTCAGCCCTCGAACTCCCATCAGGCTCAAAGGGGCTTGCAAAAAAGTATTCCTAAAACTGTATTTTTGTGAGAAGAATTTAATTACCTTTCCCTTGCAAAGATAAACTTGCTTATTTTTCATTGCAGACTGACAGATTCTTTCATTCTTTGACATTAAGAATTCATCTCAGTAACGTTATTGTTTTACCTTTGAGTTAGAAAAAGTCATGAAACAACAGAAAAGAAAATCCCACTTCCAATAAAACAGAAGAGGAGAGAAGTAATTTGTTTAGTTTTCTTTCTGTTTGTTTTCTTTTCATTTTTGTGAATTCAAACTTTCAATTATACAATAACAAATCCTAGTTCTGCAATTTCCTTGCAGGCAGGTTAATTCATCTGACATGAACACTATTAGAAGGTTAAATCTTTGTCATCAAAGCTGTGAATTCTGTGTGAGCAAGCTCCTGTTCCCATTGGAGTTAATGTTGCTTGGTGCAGACACAGGACTTGCCTCTTAGGAGCAATCTGGGGAGGGAATATTGCTAATTTAGACAAAATCTGAAAATTGGAACAAAAGCTTTAGAAAAGATTAACCAAGAACCCAAAATAGAACAAGATGTTTTAATTTAGATATTAAATGAAGTCTAATTTAACTTTCATGTGTGGGGAATTATGAGCAGCTGCTAGAAGAGTTTGCGTTTTGGAGCACAGGATCTCCAGAGACAGGGATCAGAAGGATGGCAATTCTCTTTCCCATTCTGACACAGACTTTTCCAAGTCTTCAGATCAAAAATGTTGTGCAGAAGGAGAGCACTATTTGTAACAATCAGAGAGTTACAAATAGACTATATTCACAGTTTCTCAACTTTTGAGAGGGAAAAGTCAGATGTATGGGTAACCGAGATGCTTTCACTCTGTTGCTACTAAATAAATTTTAAGGGATGTATCTCTGAATAAAATTTCAGTTAAATGTCAGAACACATTCCTGCTTCAAAGCAGAGTTTAAAATGTGTGCAAAGGCTCCTTCTTAGCCTCCCTGCATGCCTTCTCTTTAGTAAAAACATACAGGTGACACAGCTTTAAAATCACTGTGTGAACCAGAGTCACCTGGGCAACCCAGAAGTCCTTCAAATGGGGAGTTGAGGGAAATCCTCACAAAGCTAGGGATTAAAACCACTGAACATGAGGTATTAGAGACAACGCACATATTTGTCAGGTCACTCTGTCTGTGACAGGGTTTACTTGAATGTCTCAAACATTCCCTGTGCCTGCCAGGTGCGTTGCCCTGCTCTGTGCATTGAAACATTCCTTTGGCACAAAGAACTGCAAATGTTGTGGTGGCAGAAGGCTCAGGGTTATCCTACAAATGCCACTGATGTCCTTTTTACTCTATCAAGTGAAAGTGCAAAGGGAAAGTGGCCAAGGAGAAGAATCTGACATCTATGACAGTAATTCTGAATTAAACAGGGTTTCTCTTGCAAGATCACATTTCTTCTCCAATTAGTATTGATACATTTTAGGGGAAATTACTATTGAGTGCTAGTTTTGGAGGAAAAAGAGAGTGGGTACTGGCTTAATGTTTCCTTGTATCATGCTTTCCTTGTAGCCATTTTTAGATTATTGAATGAAAATAGGTTATGACCTACTAGATTTGGTCGATTTGGTGGACACTGGTCCATGTAATAGAATGGCCCAGCTGATCTGCCAGGCCATTCATGGGCCCAGCATTCCAACAAGGGCTGGAATGAGAGTCTTTGTGGAAGTCACTGGCTGATATTTAAGTCCAGTGCAAATGGGTGTTGGTATAGCACAGGTGATGGTGCATGGGGGAATGGAAGAATTTTATCAGAGGACAGAAAATGGTTAAAAAGTCCCATTTTATTAAACACCCTGGGTTGTGGCCGACATGAAACATACCTCTGCAGTATTTTCATATTTCCTTTTTCCAAGGAAGGACCACTGAGGTCTAGGAAAGGCAGATGGGCAAATACAAGTGAATCCAGGTTGACATTAGTCCTTTCAGGGTTCATGGTTGAGCTGCAGGGCAATGGAAATTTTCGATGTCTTTTTAGCATTAAAAATCTCAAACCCAAAGATTCTTTTGAAAAAGGGAAAAACCAAAGATTCAGTCAGCTAATGAGAACATAAACTGCTGAGATCAAAGTGCCAGTACTAGCAATTGGTCTGAAATATGGGATCCTAATCACTGGAACTGATGGATAAGAGGAGAACCATTTCACATCTGACAAAGCAAAATGTAATTATTATGAAAGTGGTGATAGGGCAGGTAAATGACTTGCCCCCAAATTTAAAAAGTCAAACCTAGTTAATTTTATCTCAGATAATAAAAACAGCAGTGATAAGACTGTTACAGATTGGTGAAAAATTAATGAAGTCTTTAATGAACTTTACGGCAAATTACATAAATCAGACCTAACTTAATAAAAGCCCAGAAGATTTTTAGTAGTGATTAGATTTTTCAATTGCTGAATGATAAAGAAAATAGCTACAGTAAAATCCTCTCTGCTCTACTGGAAGATTCTGAAAGACATTAAAGTAGAGGAACCAGAGCCAATTAACAATAGTTTCAGCAAAGAGATCATTAAATAAGCTTAGAGTTTTATTTTGAAATGATCCTTTGCAGAGCTGGCCAGAGCGTATTTGAAAACCCCTCATAGCCAGCAACAAAGTCAATGTTTCTTTTTGGGTGACCATGAGGAAAGAGCTGTCCATGCTGTGCAGACACACAGAAAACAACATGTTTCAGACAGTGAAGGGTTTTGCTGGAGTTTGGGTAAGTGATAAGCAGCCTTAGTTTTTAAGGTTTCAAAAATTACTTAAATAAACCCTAAAGAGGAACAAAAGACAAACAAGAGAGATTCCAAGGGCTTTATTAAAAGCAGGGTTCCTTGTAGCAATTATGTGAGATAAATTTACATTAAATGCCCAAGTGTTTGGATGCAGATATATTTTAAATAGGCAGAAATTTCAACAGGGATATTTAGTAGTAGACAGAGACAGCTCTTGGGCCTAATTTCTATTACATGTCACTATGTTTGGAAACTTGAGTTTCCTTCTTGCTTCTGAGATGTACTTACAATTAAACCATCAATAATTATATGTTGAAAACTTATTTCAGATTCAGAGGAGAGTCTGATAAAATCTGCTTCATGCAGATTTTTCTAATTTATGTTACCTACAGGGACCAGTGAGGGAAAAAGAAGAAAAAAGATTGTGCCTTGTCTCCTAAGCCATGCCAAGAAGCCTTGAGCCAAATCAGTCACATGAGAATCACAGGCAGAGTCATTAAAAAGGCTGGTTTATTTTGGAATTTATCAAACTGGTGAAAATAAATTGTCCTTCCTCTTTCTCAGAGTTGCAGAGTTGTATCAGAAGTAGTATTCCAATCAAGAATATATGAGCCTATACAAATGGAGGAAGCCATTACAGAAGTTAAAGGTATCACAGAAGGGTGAATGAAGAGGAGGATTAGTGGCTTGCTTCCAGCAAGATGGCACTGAGCAACTGGCAGGCCATCAGATAATTTGTAAGTGCAATAACCTTGTATTAATTTTTTATAAGAACACTCCTCCGCACCAATAAATGTTGCTACTCTGTACCCTCTACAGCACCAGAGATCCCCCTCATACTTTCCTTATTTCAAAAAGCAACCCAAGAAACCTGTTTTCTGGCTACCTGCAGTCCATCCTTTGCAGATGGACAGAATGAAAACTTACTGAGTGACTCCATTCACTATAGCTTGCTGGTGGTGGAAATCATGGAGAACAAGTCAAACAAAATATCCTCCCACAGTGTTGCAATCAGTTAATGAAAATATCAGGGAAGAGTTGTCAGCTTAATGCTTTCTAAACAAAGATATCCTACATTTTCCTTTTTTTTATCTTGTTTTCAATTACTCCTTTGAATCATAAAGTAGAATTATGGGAAATTTCCTATTCCTATTTCCTATAGACATGGAATTTTACCTCAAACACTGACAAATCATCCAGTACCCACACTGAAAAGCAAGATGACGTCTGATCTCCAGGTGTTTTGTGACATGAGATTGTACAGGAGCTACCACTCTGTTCAGTAAGTTTGGCATGCTCTGATGCAACCAGAGCAATAAGATGCAGCAGAGTAATAAAGAAGAACTTGTTTTGATAACACCTCCTCAGCAGGACAACTGAGTACTCAGCAAACATTTTTCTTTACACAAGGAAGTTTTGAAATTACCTTTGAGCACCAGCCCAGAAAAGGGGACGAGAGCGAGCAGTTTGTGCCTCACACTGTGAGCAGGAGGGTGGAAAGGGAGGCTCATTGCAGGCCTGGAGTGCAAAGCTGACTGAATGTAAGTCAGTAAGGTCTTTCTCCCATGACAGATTGTAAAAAAGTGCCTTCTACCCCAGTCACAGGAAGGAATGAGCAAGATTTTTCCAAGAAGCATTTCCATCTCTTGCAGACAAGGCTGCTGCCCAAGAAAAGCTGTGCTGCTTCCAACCTTGGAGGTTTCCATCTGAATAAAGCCCCAGGTAACCTGGTCTTATCTGAGAGCTGACTGTGCTTTGAACAGGAGGTGTCATTAGAGACCTCCTGAGGCCCACCTCAGTCTGAATTATCTGATGACTCCAGGTGCAGCTGGACCATCACGGTGCCCAGGCACATATATGGAATTTTCCTTCAAGGTTATCCTTGTAGCTCTCCTATAAAAAGAAGTTGGAAAAATGTGCCTGAACTATTTGTATATAAATGTGCAACAATTTGTGATGGAAGTGTGCTCCATGCAGAGTTGTGCTGTAACCATGGCAACTTCCATTGAGAGAGACATCCATAGTAAATCTATAAGGATCTAATTTAGAAAAGATTTAGTTGTACTACTCACCAATTTATGAATATTCCAATCATGTGAAAAACACCCCAGTTTCTTACAGAATTGTTTTTAAATAGTGCAGCTGTGTGATTAAGAATGCTATCAGAAGCATTTACATTGAACAGTTTTAAAATTTTATTTTATGATTCTTCTGCAACTTAGATATTTTGGAGACTAATTTGGAATCCTTTGCTATAAAATCATTACTTAGTAATTATTTAGTCTGGCTTCTAATATTCCACTCTCCTTTGTCTGATTATATTTTTTCACATCTAGACTACTGGGAAATATGTCTTAAAACACCTAGCTTCCTGTATGAGGGTAAATTCACAAATAAAGAAAGGTTTACCCCTCTCAGTACATTAGTGTTGAGTTCCCTTTAAAAGCATCCATTCTCTGTTGCCTCTCACCTAAGCAAAATGCTTCCCTGTTGTTTCTGCCCATCTTGTAACTTTTCTCAGTGGAATACTGGCCTTTATTTCTCACTAACCTTTTGTAAATTCTCAGATGGTGGTCTTGTCTCTAAGGCATCATAATCAGTGTTGAAATTTGGGATAGTTGTTTTGTGTTTTGCTCAAAGGCTGATTTGCCTACCTGCAACCACATTTTAGGATACATAGAAATATGTCCTTAGAGGAGAGATTAAAAATTTGCAGGGGACATTAAGGTTATGGGTTTTATTTATATATATTTTTTACTGTTGGTTTACTAGTGCAGTCAAATGCAGAAAGAGAATCAATCATGAATCATCCAAGCTCTGCCTGCTTTTCTTAACATTAGAGCGGAACAAATCCCATTCAAGGTATATTTCTTTGCATGGGAAGGCATCAGCCAGACATCAATAAAGTCGGTATGTGCCAAATAGCATTTTAGAAATTCAGAGCAGCCTCCTCAAAAGATCACAGCTCTGGGGACAAAATAGCTCTGGTGATATTGTATAACTGAGCCTATTCCTGAAGCAAGGATGCATGGAAAGTGGCTAAATATATTGGTAAGGATTTTAATTTTTGAGGGAGTGTCTTTCTAAATTTTTTTTTGATACTTCTCTGATCGTATTTACATGGGAATTAAAACCAGCATCTACAGATGCCCAAGGGCCTTCTAAATTCTGCCTGATGATTAACTGTGCAAAGATATGAGAGGCCTTGGAGAACCTCTGATACATGCATCCAAGCTTGTTCACACCACCTGGCTTTTGTACTGACACCATAATTTCTGCAGATCTTAGAGGGAAGTAATAACTTTTCCTGGAAGAAACACAGATCTCCTGAAATGGCTTGGGAAAAAGTCAGATTGTCCATAACTAAAGCCCATCTGAAATGCTTAAAACAGACTTGGTCTTTAGTAGAGATATGTCTTAATAAATGAAATCTAGTGTGTTGTTGAGAAAAAAAAATACTTCCACTACTCTCCTGATAAATTCATCTAATGAAAGAATACTTAACTCAAAAGAGATGTTTAATTTTTCATGACCTTTTATGAACATTACCAAGCACACTGATGTAATTACTCAGTTCTTCAGTTTCCTTCTCAACGAGGGAAAAAAGGAATGCTGTTTTTACATATAGAACACTCCAGCCAAACTCCCTTTTCCATTACTCCAGCTCTGATACACCCAACTATCTATTCATGTCTTGACTGTTTTTTAAATCTCTGTACAAATCAGAAGTCTCTTAGGGAAGTTTCACTTTATCAGCAACATTTCATCCTGTTACTGAGATAACACTGCATGGCAGCACTACCTGTAGGTTACAATTCTCTTGGATACCTTAGTGCAATAGGAAGGAACGTCATGGGTTTCGGAGGCAGCTATTTTCTTCAGCTTGCCAGGGAGTTAAAAGCAATCAGTTGCATCTCATAAAAATAGCAGTCTTTTACACAGCAAACACTTGTCCTATTTTCTCACTCAACTTCCAGTTAGTACAGTGGTTCAGGACCATGCTTTAGAATTTCAGATTTGTCCTACACATCATTTTTAAATTAAACCAGTCCTCACCCCCTGTGATCCCACTTTTCTAAACAGCTCCCTCTCTCGTTTTCGAAAGGCAGCAGGATGCAAGGTGAGCATTTCTCTCACCCCACAAGGGCACACAGGAAGGCGAGGATGTTTGACAGTGTAACAGACACAGTCCAAAGGATGAGTGAACCGAATTCCCCTTTCCGCCAGCTCTCATCAAAACCTGCAGCAGTAAACTTTCAATGCTGTTTGGAAACCACAATTTGCCACCTTATAGCCTTGAAATCGACACAGTCAGAGCCCTTCCCACAGGATTTCTCCCTCACCTGGAGAGCAGCCACTGAAACACAGGCTGGAGCTGGTCTTTCCCATGAATGCAGCCAAAAGGAGGAGAAGGACTCCTGGGTGGGTAAGTGTGGTGGGGTGGGTTTAAGGTACATATTAGATCCACATGTGCTTTTAGCCAGTGCCTTTGGGACTTTCAGCCTAGTAATTAGTTCATATTTCTGAGTATCCCTGTAGTAAAGAAAGGTCTTTTATATCATATCAGTCTTTCCTCCTTCATTGGAAATGGAATAGTGAAAGGAACATCCCAGCTGATGGGATGGATGGGTTGAAAATACTTTCTTTTAAATATAATTATTGTGACATGCAGTAGTTATGAATTGAAATTTCTCCATATTCCCTAAAGTTGAATCTGAAGTTTCTAAGAGCAGCCATTCTCACATGGAGACAAGAACTATTTTGTTGTGACTGTGGTTCACAGCACTCACGCTTGTGGCACTTTCTCATGGGAACCTCAACTTTTGTTTTTTTCCCAGTGTTAACAAAAGCCAGATCAAAAATATGTTGTTGCCCTTTGTTATGGAAAACCCAAGCATGCTGTTGCAGCTGGCTAACCAAGTGCTAAAGCCCAGGGACAGGAATTATTCTCTGTGCTCTTTTCTGTCACCTGCAAACCCATGGGAGTGCAAAACTGTCTTCTGAAGAGCTCTGAACTGTGCTTTTAAAAATCTTCCCCCGGACAAGGCCAGAGAGTTAAAAGCAATTAGTTAATTAGTTGCATCTCATAAAAATGACAGTTTTTTTACACTGAATTCCACTTCCAGTTCCTCTTTATGAATAAGCTCAGATAGGAACATGAACTTTCTGTAGAGCACCCAATCACCATAAACCTTCCATGTCTCATACAGACAGGGAGTGGAAGGAGCTGATCTGATTGCACACAAGTTTCATGTGGCTGCTCATTTGTAGAATGCACATAACTGTACCAGACTGTTGCACAAAATATTT
The DNA here is from genome assembly GCA_013400775.1 of Chaetops frenatus. NCBI lineage: Eukaryota > Metazoa > Chordata > Aves > Passeriformes > Picathartidae > Chaetops > Chaetops frenatus. The sequence goes on from VZTR01025971.1 coordinate 379,433, forward strand.
GTTTGGATATCTTATCTTCTCTGTGGTCAGAGCCAGATCAGGAGGAAGGCACAAAATACTCAAGCTTTCAAAGCTTGCACCTACAGCCAGTGACATGATTACATGAGAATCTCAGGTTTGTTAATAGAAAAATGAGACAGTATTTCTAGCCCTTAATTATGGATCAAAAGGGGAAAAAAAAAAATCCGGAAAGCCTGGAGGTATCTTTGTCATGGTACTGAAATATGCTAAAAACCTCAGGCTGCCTTAATTCAGGTTTGGGACTCCTGCCCATCTTTATTAACTAATTAATTACAAAGATGAACTTGCAGGAAGTGCAATTACCTGTATTTTCTGCTGAGTTTCAAAGTATTTGGCAAAGAGACCAGCAAAATCATTTATTTGTTGAGCAGGAAATTTGTCACTCATTATCATTTCAGGAAGCTAAAGTATTTGAAAATTTGGCAAACAATTTCAGTTAAAGGAGGGAATTTTACAAGAAATGTTTCCATTTTGAATACAGATTTGTTCAAAATAGCATTATTTTCATTTTAAAGTAGAACTTTAAAAAGAAACAAAAGATTTAGAACAAACTTTCTGAAATATAACACCTAATTTGGTTGACAATTTTGTGTTGTCAAAAGATCATGAAATATTTTGTCTCTTTGCAATCAAAAATCCTTTTCTCTCTCAGCACTTTTCATGAAGGTCAAAAAATTCATATCTGATTACCCCACCAATGCCCTGAGTCCATCATGATTCATTCCTAATACAACAACCACTTGCATTTTAAATTCCTGGCTAATGTGGGCAGTCCCAAACCATGAAGACGTTCAAGTACAATCTTGTTGAGAACACTTTCCGTGACAGATATTCTTCAATTTCTTGCTAAAATCTTTTTAAGCTAGGAACCTCTACCATTTTAAACAGCACTGCTCTTTGTTTTGAGCTGTTTTTAGGAACCAGTGTCAAGCCTCTCTTGATGCAGTGTTAACATCAGTCAGAAAAAGCAACAAACTGCTGTTGCTGAAACCAGATTCTGTACATAGAGATGGATTTAATTCTCTGGAAGAAATAAATATGGTACAGTAGCCACTGTAGAAAATAACAAATGATATTAAAAAATACATGATTAGTAATTTGGGCCCATGATTATGGGAAATTCTGGAAAAGGTTTATTTCAAACACAAAACTTGCACTGACAAAAAATGACAGTACATGTTTACAGGCTCCCTGCAATGGCAATGGGGATTTTGGTTGGATTGGAAGCAGTTTGAAACTGAAAAACAGTGGTAGCAGCAAGTCATTGAAGAGCTAACCAGGTAAGGAATATAGGGAGATCATCCACAGGAGGGACCAGCTTCTGAGTACATAACCCTTGTTAACTCTTATTCTTGAACTTAAAATGGTTTGCTCTTACCTCAGACTCTGATCTGGATTAAAGAGCACTAATGTTCTATTGTAAGAATCATCAGAAAGGGTTAATCTGGAATAGCTATTCCACCCTTAGTGTAAAATCTGTTTTTACACAAATTAATGACAGCGTAGAAAGATTCCAAGTGAGCAGTTGAAATCCTGGCTCTTCCTATGAGCTTGAGTAACAAGGTGACAGGGGAACATCCACCACTACTGGAAACTGGGAAAAAGCAGTGNAAATTGCAACAAAACACGAAATTGCATAGACCTCAAGAAAAATTCAATAAACCAAAGTGAAATTGGGAAAACGGAAGTGCTAGGCTTCTGATCCTGTAGTCATTTGTGCTATTACATCAAACTATCTCCCTCCTCAATATTAAAACCAAGACACTGCTATGAAGATCCTGAAAATGCTTTACTTTATTTGATACAAAATACTGACTAGATACAAATAAAATCTAGATGTGTTATGTACTTCAGTGTAATTGCATTAACAGGTACACTTTCAACAAGGAAAAAACATCCTGAATTTTTAACTTTTTGCCTTTCTTAATCCCAGCAAGATGGAAGAGGAAGCAAAAATAGAGAAGGAAGCACTAGTCTTGTAAAGAAAAAATCCCACAGCTGCTTTTTATGACTTGAAATAAAGTTGCCTAGGAGCCATGCTTCTTCATTGCTATTTCTGTCTCTGCCTCCAAACAAAACTCATCTGCACCTCATGTTAATATTTTGTTATTGCGTCACATCTTTGAGATTTTCTTTTCTACTACTGTTAGAGTGCCTTACTGTCTAATACTATCCCGCAGTATTACTGGACAGTATTAGTTACTATCTAATACTATCCTGCAGGGCCTGGCAGTCTGTGATCTTCCAGTCCATCTGTGCTCCCCATCCTTTAGAAGAATGTACTTTCGAAATCGCAATGTCAGCAGGCCTAGTGACCTCTGCAGCTGCTGAGGAAATCTTCCTGCTTTTTTTGTGTGCCACAGGACACACCCTGTGTCCATTATTCCAAAGGGAAGCTGCAGCTCAGAGCCTGCAGGCAATACACATTTTGATTGTTCAGATCTTATCACTGCTTTAGTATAAATATGGGGGCCATATAGGGAAAAAGAGAGGGCTGATATAGCCTTGAATGTCATGGCTTAAAAGTCCTCAAGTTTGGTGTCCTGTTGCCACTCCTGCTTGCTGAGAGGGTCCTGCTGATCTCTATGTTTTTACTGTTTTGCAGTAAACATTCACCAATTTTGTTCTTAATCCTGACATTTAAAACCAGCATTGTTTGCCCCTAATCTCTCCCCAGAGCAGCTTCCCCGAATTGGCCTTGTCTTCTGGTTGTTATTGAATGTGTAGATGTTTACAGGGACAAGGATGGAAATTATTTTAGATGACTGGTGCGATGTTTATTCATTAACTCAGTTTTAAGAATGCCAGCCAATGCTGAAGGAAACACAACTCTAATGAAGCACTTACAAAATGTCAGAGAAAATCTAAATTAGTCTCTGAGGTTTTCAAAATATTCATTAAAATATATCAGAATGCAGAAGGTTTTTTAACCACAAAGACAACCCTATTACTGCAAATTTCATTATGCATTTGCAGTTGAAATAATCACATAACATTTAACATATAGAAATAAACCTGATGCTATTTTGGTCCAAATTCCACCTTTTGAAAGTGTAAGGGATTTGTTTTCTAAAATATCAAGGATCAAACAGAAAGAATGATATTCCATATTTGAGCAAGTTCTGCATAATTCTGTTTAATTCATTTAGGAATGCATAGGACAGTTCCAAAGTTGAGAAAAATATTTCTCACCAGATTCAAGGTTTTCCAAAATATTCCTACTCACCATTTCCACTGAAATTAGCAGAAGAGTTCAGAGTACAGTGAACAATAATTTTCCTTAATGAAGCATAACTATGAAATGTACAAGACTGATTCTTCCATTCTGGGACAGAGAAATTATCAAAATGCCTATTCTTTCAATTTTCTCCTTATGCCAATCATCAAACTGGTCTCTCTATTTTAGGAAAAATGCAAATGAAATCTTTGTTGGGTGGCCTGGGAAATAGAAGCAGAAGCAAAAATGAGTAAAATAACTTAGATGGTATATGTGAAAAAGGGTGATATAAAATTTGGTAAATTAATTCTCTTTAAAAATTATAATATGCAGAAACAATTTAATCTTTCCCCTTAGAAAATTGAATAAATGTGGTCCATGCCCAAAGGTACCACTGATTTTCAAGTCTTGAAAAGTGTAAGAGCCCAAGAAGCAGGAGAAAACGTGCAGCAGCCACTTATAAAGAGGGCAAGATTGTTGATTAGTTGAACTTTTTACTGTGGTGAAGAAGTAGAAAACCTAGAATAGGAAAGGTTTAGATTCTCCTGGTGTGTAATACAAGGCAAATTAATTCTGACAGAACAAGGAGTTAATATTTTTAATTTTCAGTCCTTAATTAATGACTGCTTTTCTTTTCCTTTCTGCTCTCTGTGAGTAGAGTGTTACTCTAAAGTTAACATGCACAGAATGATGATTATATTCAATGATTTGCTAAATCCTCGTGCATCATTACCCCATTGAAATATAATGAATAATCACTTATGACTTGTCAGTAAATAATGTGCAATAATAAGGGCTGATAGTGGCTTAAACCCACACCTGAGGAGGTGAATGCAACAGGGAAAAGGCAGCTAAAGTACCCAGGGCACTCCTAAAGAAAACTCTTTGTCAACTGCACCTTAACTAGATGAGAATTCAGTCTCTTGTCAACTGTATATCATTAAGAGATACAAATTTAAGTTTTCTTTTGTATATTGATGATATGCATTTGGCAGCAGATTTCTCTGTACTCAGCTGCTTTGAGGTTCCTTAAGACATTTCCCTTGGAATTCTTCTAAATAGTAGATACAGAATTTCTGTGGCAAACCATAAAAGTGTATTTATCCTGGGACAGAGGTGAGAGTATTGTGTTGGTACAGAGAGGATGGATTGTTTTTCTTTTGTATTGGATTATCCTCTGTTAAGATTATAGTAATGACTCTTAAACAGATAAGCCTATAGAAGCCTTTGAAAACCTCATCAAACCATTTAAAATAAAAAGAACAAAGAACAAAATGACATACTCAGTCTCAGAAAAAAGCTGTACCAATACTATACAAATAGCACCTATAGAGGCTCCTTGAAAACAGAAAAGCCAAGAATTCCCCTTACTTACCTTCAGCTAACATTGACCATATCAGCTCTTAATTCTCGCTGTAAAAATTGGTCCTACCCATGGCTTTTGAAAGCACTAAGTGTGTAAAATGTTTTGAGTTTTCCTTGAAGGTCTGGAGATTGACTACTCTAGTGCCAGGCAGAAAAATTACTAGAATTGTCATGCATCATATCCATTTTGCTGGGGTCAACAGAGAGCTTACCAGAAACGTGCATTTGATTTGCTTTAAAAAAAGTGACAGTTCTAAAGTGTTCCTGATAATACTGTAAAATTTCATGGTCACTTTGTTACAGCTGCTTTGATTGGCACATCAAGGGAGCCCAGTAAATATTAAACAGCTCTCAGCCTTTTTTTTTTTTTTTGTCAGTAGAGATTCAAAAGGCTTTCGATGGAATCAGAGACTGTTTCATACGATATTTTATTAACTCCTGCAAACTATATGAAAACAATTCAAAATATCTCTTAGATAAAACAGTTTTAGCAAGAGCTAAACTGAGTCCCACGATTCAGCAATATCCCATATGGTGCCTCATATGTCACAAAACCTGCCTGGATCTTGAGAGTGAAGGTGATTTTTTTTTCCCCCATAAGACTTAAGTCTACATTAGAACAAACCAAACACAAGTGTGCTCTCCCTCCTGGATCTCCATCTTGGTAAAATGCTATTTTTTGTGCCTTTCCAAACACCTGCTGGTACAATCTCCCATGTTGGCCTCAGGTTTGCCACTGTCCTAGTTTGCCACTGATTGACAACAATAATTTTTTGTTTTGGTTTGGGTTTTTTTGCATTTAGTTTATTCTCTGTGCTATCTCTGATGCCCTTTTGCAAAAGAAGATGGTAACATAACTCTCAACTTGCTAAAGCATGAATGAAGAGTAGCAAAATGATTTTTAATGTGGGAAATGTGAAACCATATGGAATTCCTTTTATGGCATAAGTAGACCTTTTTACAGTTTTTCAACTTACGTAACTTTCAACATTCCTAACGAGAGAACATCAGATTTCTAGGGAAATCAGGCAATTCTGGCACTAAAACAGCTGCCACATCCCTGAGAGACATGGCCAGAAATGGTTGGGGATTGGCTTTTAGTGGCACTTCACACCTAAACCAGTCCCCTGAGGCAAATGCCCTGCACCCAGAATTTTTACATTTCATTTGAAACTCAAAAGTGTAAAACCCCCCATCATGTACAAACCCAGTTATATTCATAACTGAAAAAATAACCATGAAAGCAACTCTTACCAACAAACTTTTTGTCTTATGAAATTGGACTGATACGATATCACACAAAGGTAATGGTTGTTGAGCCATTGAGTGGAAAATGGAACACGTGAAGAAGAGGTTGCCAAAGCAACGCCAGTTTGTAGGCACACAAAGAAATTAATGAAGAACTGCACAGTTTCTGTATAAAACACATGCATGGAATGAGAAATGTTATTTCTTTTACTGCAACACTGAAGAACTCCCCATTAGCAGATCCTGATTGGCAAGAAAAAAACCCAAACTGCACTGTCCAAACACAGAATTAACTGAAACTAAANTGAAATCAACTGGAACATCAACAGGAGACATTCATATCAAATGGCTTTAGTGCCTGTATTGTGATCCTGCTCTTATATTTCCACAAACCACAGTGGGATCCCTTGCAGTTTTTTCTCACTCCATCCTGACACATCAAGCAGCAGTTGAATTACTTGAATTCTCACAACTCTACCAGCAAACTGTATTTTACTCTGCTGGTTTGTTACCCTGGCAAGGGATGTGATAATTACTGAGATCACAAGGGCACCATCTAAAAACATTGTCACCTTCCAACTCAGTGGCACAACTAGACTTGTCTTACATGAACAGCACAGTTTGCTATGGATGCCAAAATTCACTTAAGGGAACAATTTTATGTCTGCAGTTAAAATAGCTGCCATTTTCTGTTTTTTTTAAGGAAAGGGCTGTTATTTAATTATTATATTTTTAGAAAGCACAGCAGATTGACCTAAGTAATTATTTTTTTATCCACTGACTTCTAATTGAACCGTCTTTGCCATAATTTTTATTGCTGGCAACTCCACAACTACTATTTTCCATGTGGGTAGCAGGACTGGGCATTAAGTCAGAGACTTTCCAAAGAGTCCTATTCAAACTAATGTTCATTCTGCAATACCCACTGTTGTTCCCTCCAGTGCTTCCTTTGTTGGGCTTGTCTTCCAGATAGGCTACAGGCTTTTTCTGTCTGTCATTTGCCTAAGTGCTGTTTAACACTGATTCCTTTGTGTTTTTAACCACAGAAATGAAAGTACTGGACTTCTGTGTACTGTATGCTTTGGCCAGGATAACCAGGTCATTTGGTAGGAAAATCTGCTTTGGCTTAAGTCTTCCTGCTTGCCACAGAAAGGAATACCTCAGGCTATCAGATCTGTTCTTTCTGGAAGAATAGTGATTACCTAATTCCAGAAAAAAGGCTGCTCACAAAGCCACCAAGAATCACAGTTTGACTGATAAGGGAGGGGACAACTCTCATCAGAGCTGTTATTTTGCTGATTATATGAACGAGGCCATTGTTTAAAGAGCTTTCTGGCAGTAGGCTCTAATTCAAGAGTTCTGCCAATTTTGGTTTTCTCAGTAGGATTGTAAGTGGGCTACTTCACACCTGTCCTTCACAGAGCTCTGCTGAGGAAGAGAACAGGGGAACAGCTCGCCACTAAGTATCTACCACTTAAAAGGAAGCCTGGGAGAAAGAAGTGTGCATTATTCTAGCATGACTGCCCTAAAGATTCTTTACCCAGAAGCACATTTTGCTGCTCATTCTTTTTACTGTTCTACAGTCAGATAATTATAGTGCAGTTGTTGCTTTCCTATTCCTCTTTGAAAACAGTTCTACATGTTTCTCAACACATACCTCATTAAAACCCAGAGATTGCCTTATTCTGGAGAAAAGAAATTGTATGCAAATTGTATTATATGGACAGAAAGAATTGGAGCATAAATTCGAGGAGGATGTTCGCTTATAAAACAAGCGAGAGCCTGTGTGTGCTTATTTAAAGTAAAAAAATACTCAGTGACATAATCAGGACTGTTTAGAAGAAAAAAAAACCCGAGAGTGTTATTTCAAAATCAAATATAAACCAGAAAGAGACTTCGAAAAAATCGCCTCGAAATACAGTGCTTAACCACTTGGTGTCACTCTTAACTCGTGCGTGAGTCAGCTCTGCACCATCTATGCCAGCAGGAAACAGCTGTAATAAGGAGAAGTGACAGACTGGGCACGATTTCACTAGCTGTATTTTGGAAAGAAAATTCAGGTGTTCAGAGATTCAAACAGACTGACCTAACTGTTCTTTAGAGGTTGCATGGTGGAGACATGTTTCACAACAACTTGCAGTCTGAAGTAGGCCATTGGTAGTCCCTGGCATCTGCAAAACTGTCATCTATTAAACCCAACTGTTTGATTTGTTATTATCTCCTCTCTAGTTCTTAACACGGATTGCAAATGGAAGCTTCCCACAGTTGCTACAATTTTGCACTGCTTTCAATGGAAATGAACTCTGAAAAATGTCACCAAACTCTTGTCTTTGTAACTATGGTTAGCAAGTAACTATGAATAACTATGGTGAGTGAATATTCTGCCTTAGTTGCAGGATCAGACTTCTTACATGAGCAACCTGAAAACCATCAATTTAAAACTTTTTAAAATAGTAGCCTTAGAAGCCAAGTTGGTATTTGGCTTCTACTTTCCTGTACGCCACATTGCTAAAATAACCTGAATAGATCATACTAATGTAATGCAGGCAAGAGCAAAACAGGCACTCTATTCCATGCCAACAGGAATCATGGAAAATAACCCCAGCCCCCCAGGCAGCATACCCAGCCCTTGCCCTTGCAGGATGTTGCCTGACAATGGATTCAGACCCACCATGAACATATTTTTTCCCAGCTTTATGTTAGCAACAACATTTGGCTGCCATTAGAATCACTGGCAGTTACTGGGAAGGAGACAACTTTATTTCTCAGCAGAAATGTCACTGACAATGCACCCTTCTCTTGGCTTTCCCAGTGGGATGAAGAGAGAATAATGGATGAAAGCTTGAGAAAAGGTAGCTAGGGAGACAGAGACTGCTATTACATTACAGCTTCTTAATTCTGCTAGTTTCCAGGGAGTTGACTTTAATATTTATTGCCTACAGAGAATTTAGAAAAGTAGTATTTATAAAACAACATACTCATACTTATAGTGTGGCTTATTAATGAGAATTTAGTAACAACATGCTCTGGGATTTCTAATACCTGAGTGACAACAAGGGAAAAAAAGGTAATATGAAAGCAATAAAGGTCTCCTCTGCTGGCTTCTTGTTTCCTGGCAATATTCCTGGTGTTGCACGTTTGGAAAGCATGTAAGGAATTTTTTTTTTTAAATTTAATATTTTTCTACTCATTCTGCATGTTATCTACTGCAAAAGGTAGTAGGTAAAACACCTTACTCCTCCTCTCTTCTTTTCCCATCCCACCACCTTTTTAAATGTTCAATTCCACCTTCCTTCCACAGGGCAGCCCGTGTTGCCATTTCCTCTGGTACCAACAGCAGAAAGGCAAATATGATGCCAGTACCTCAGACCTGCACTGCTGGCAGCTGACTCAGTGAGAGGCAGTGCAGGAAGGGACCTGCCATCCTCCTCCCCTGCTTAGTGGGCACTGCCTCCCCCATTAGTATCTCTACTCTCAGTTCTCTGCAATAGTTTGTAAATTCTCCTTTCTTGCTACCACCCTTCCTGAATAATATCTAAATTAACCTGCTTCAGATTTTCTCCTGTGAGCTCAAAGTGTCATTCTAATTTAGCAAAGGGGGCTTGCAGGCAAAATTGATTTTTTCAGAGTTATAGAAGCATTATTTGGATTAGCAAAGAAATGAAATCAAACCCACTGAACAACAGGCTACAATACCACATCCTTCTTAGCTTCACTGGCTACCTTAGGCTCCTGTTTGGATTTTCACATTTCAGGTTTCATATTTCTGATTCTGACAATGGACTGGGATAAAATTAGTTGAGAGCTGCAATCAAGAACTAGAGTGCCTGGACTCAACAAGGATGAAAGCTGCTCCCTGGCACCCACAAAGCATGGAACTGCTGGACTGTACTGAGCTTAAGAGGCTAACAATGCCTGGTTTCATGTTCACACCTTACACCTGGATGTACTTCAATGTGATCTTACAGAAAGCTGTTCTGAAGCATAATGACATTAGTTCCAGAACTGCTAAGCAGCTGTGAACCAGTGACTCAGGGCTCTACCAGAAAAGGTAAATGATGAGAAATGATGTTTCACAGCAAAGGTAACATCTCCCAAAACTTGCTAACACAAAGCAATGGTCTTGTCATCTCATTGACAAGCCTGTCACCATGTCAATGCATCAAGCCAAAGTTTTCATTCACTTAGAACGTATCTGAATGAAAAGAACATTAAACACATACAAATGGTTAAATCAGGCAGAGAAAGACCAGAAATCTTCAAGAAGGCTGCTAAGCAATGACAGAATCATTGCTTGATTGCTCATTTCTGACTGCTCTGTCACAAACCCAGCATTGTTCCCAAGACCTGTGACCAGCTGAGACTGACAAAATACTACCACCTACTGGTCTTCCCATCGCAGAGGCTTTCAGCCCCCCATAGTTCCACAGAGCCTGTAAGTTTTCCAGTTTAGCACTGGAATTCATGAGTAAGGCCATCACCCCTCAGAACCCCCTGCAGCAGGGCCTGCTGCTGCTTTGCCTCCCCTGCAAATGTGGCTCAGTTAGTGATGCCCAGGTCCTGGACAATAAATACCAGTGCTGCTCATGCTCACAAGCCAAGCTGTACTCCAGGTGCAGGGACCGCCTTATTGGGATTGTAGAAAGCAACGGGACCACTTTGGCATGTTCTAAAGCATGGTTTATTACTGCAGCCTCATGAAGGCACGAGAACCCCTTCACAGTACAAGTCAGAGGTCAGCCAGTAGTGGTGAGTGGTCACAAGACCACAGATTACAAGGTCTTTTAAAGGTTAATGGCCAATAAACTACTGCCACATATATTGTTTTAACTTTCTCACCAATGGCTAATTAAAACTGTATTACATGTCTTGCCGCAATGCAGGCTTTTTTCACCCAGTCATATAACCACATACAATTCTATATTGCTACACTTTAAAACTTCTTACTTAGTTTTATAACTAGTTCTATATCTCAACTTCAAGCTTCAAAACCTTCTACTAACTTAACATGCTTCTTCTTAAACTAGAAACTCACATTCCTATTACAGATCTCTAAGTCTGGAAGCCTTGTCCATGGCCTGGGGTCGAACTCTGTAGTTATTTCAAACTCAGAGCCTACAGGCAGAGGTTTGAGAACTTTCTGTGCCTTGAATTCCCACGCTGCCTTTCAGCTCTGGCGCTGTCTCTGGCAACTGCCAGAAACGGGCTGGGAGAAAACAGCTTTCACTGGCACCCAGGCTGGGGGAAAAAAGGGCCACGGGCACAGGAGTGGGCAAGTTTAGGATGACCTTCTTTGTTCTTCTCCATTTCCCTTATCTCAGATTTCTCAGTTTTTCATCTCTTTGGCACAAACCCTGCTTTCATCTACAGGTGCCTATAATCACTGAGTTTTTTCTGTTGCCTTCCCCTCACTTTTCCCATTGGGTTGCCTATTCCTTCTATCTTAGAAAACAAAGAGAAATATTGTTGATTCAGGTGGATTTTGGTGAATCACAAGATACAAAATCCCATCAAAATCTAAATATTCTGTCTTTTATGGAATCTAAATAAGTACTTGACAAGTGGCAATAATTTCACTGTAATGTTACTCGTTCAGTTAAAAATATTAACCAGTTATTCTCAAGACAAGTGTTTTTTAACAATTCATAATGATGAAACTACAGCAATATTTAAATAATTTGATACACTTCAAGAGTATTTAGAGATGTGAGTGAAAACAAAGTCTTGCAACTCTTCTGTCCAGTTGTCATTACGAAAGCCCAGGACAGAGGGGCTGACTGAAAATACATTGCTACAGATAAAAATCCACAAATCCACAAGATATAGAGAAACAAGTAGGAGCCTTCCCTGCACCTTTTATTTTTTTTCCAGAAAGGTGGTAGCTATTAGTTACTGAAGCCTACAAACATCCATGTAGTACAAAGAGGAAAAATTTCTATTTCCTCTCTTTGGTCCCAGCCATACTCTGGCTTTTATGTATTTTATGTCAATTATTAAGCATGACTGCAGTTATTATACTTTTAGGTGTTGAAGCAACATCTCATTATTAGTTTTTAATATTATTTTGTGATTGAATACTTGAAGTCAGCGATAGCCTTGTTCTACTCATGTAATTTCTTTTATTGCATTGTTTTCCCATATAATATAGAAGGTTCATTAAGAAAGCAGCAAGCTGAGGGATATTACTGAAAGCACATACTTAAAGGAAAAGTACATAGTCAATACAAACATATTAATTGGTGTACATCACACAGCAATGATTCTTTCACCAATATGTTAAAGTTTTATGAGCCATTTTCTTTCTGCTTGTGTGGAAAGACATTAATAATCAGTCAGTTATCTAAGGTACACCTATAGCATATACCTTTTGTATTGACTGCCTAGGTCTGAGGATATCAACAGAGCAGGAGATGTTTATAGCTTTGCATGCTCCAAACAACCAAACATTGCCTAAAATAACTTTAAAACAAGGTGAGATAATCAGATTTATGATAAGGTTGAAAGCATAAAGAGAGGGACCATATATATTAGATATTGTATCCTTTACAAATGAAAGATGGATTAATAAAAGCTATTAAAAACTTGAATTAATGCATATTTTATAGACTCTACAGCATTAAGGATAAGATTAAACTTAAAGTTGGCCATTTCAGGCTCTACCCAGCATTTTATAAATTTATTTCCATCCCTTGAAGTAATGTGGGTGTAATGCCAGCAGACCAATTATGTTACCAGAATGAAGTAACCATTTATAGCAGCTTTGCTGGAGATGCAAAATGCAGAGACACCTTCAGACTAGAATTCACTGTTTTTATACCATACATAGAAAATAAGATCTTTTTACAGGAGATAAATTTCATTTTCCTTAATATTTATCATTTTGATAGATTTCAGGAGGAATCTAAAGTTCTCACACAAAGCATTATCACGACTGAGGAGATAACAGGATTAGTTACTATAACCTGATTGAGTGAATATGAAAGACTCAGAATATGATACAAAACCTACTAGAGCTAAACAAAAGAGTTGCACTGTCTGAAAAGTATAACTTTATGTAAAAACCACTCAAATTCACAGAACTAAAAGCCTGTTCCCATATTTCTGAGCCTTGGGACCCCACGTGTTCTGCATTTGAAAATAGAATCTGTACTGACAAGTCATCAGAAACAGTATGGGATAGCCAAAGGATCCTGAAAGGCAGAAAGCCCAAGCCAGCCCCAGAAGCCTCTGGTTGGAAAATCAAGGACAGAGTAAAAGAACCAAAACTAAAGAAGAAAATAGAGGAGGAATGTTGTAAAGAAAATTCCATGTAAATGATGCACAAGAAGGAGAACTATGATGTAGTTGCATTCAGTATACTTGGCTGATCACACCAAAGAGAGCCAAGAGATCTGATCTATGAGTTTTCCATTTCCAAATGAGAGCTACATAAACATGGCAGGTTTATCACAAGAAGGAATCTCTCTTTTTGTTATGGAAACTTACTTAAAAGATGTATTCTCTTTGTAGGTGTATTAAATTGGTTAAAAGTTTACAGACTTGGAAAAAGTGCACATTAGTTACTAAAAGGTTTTAGAAAGAAAACTAAATTGGTATAGTTGAAAAGTGAAATCAATGATATAATTTGAAAGATGGTGTTTAGATTTAAAAAAAAAATAATTCTATTTCTACACAAATATAGACAGGATAGATTTAAAACAGGAAGACCAAAACCAGTGATGAACTTGCTAACAGCATAAAAATCTAAAACTATCTTCTTTCAAACATGCCAGAGAGTCTGCAGGGCGAATATATTTTTAGGAAGACAAGGTTGTACACTATTTCCTGCATTAATTTTGCTTATTTACAGAGGAATTACACCATGATGTACCTAGATACACACAGAAGAAGACAAAAAAGGCAGTTTGGCCCAGTGACCTGTGCAGAGTACACTGTGGTCCTCTCCTAACTCACCACTGGTGAGTAAAGCTCTGCACGATCCCATGCAATGGCCATACAAACAGTACCTCCACAACAAATAATGAGAAATTTAAAAAATGGTAGGACAAGGAAATAAAAAAACCTACCTGCATAGGAAAATGTGTTTTCACCTGTAATCTTTTTTTAAAAAAAATTATTTCTTCCCCTATGTGACATGGAGGAAGTGTTTTTTAGGAGTACTTGAAGACAAAGATCCCTTTATCTACAGCCAGAATGCCTTCCCCTCTGAAGTACAGTGTAGTAAGTGATTAACCAGCACTAGCAATGCAACTCAGCTCTTAACAGTGGGAACTGGAGAACATAATCAGCAAATAATGCAAATTACTGCTAATGAAATAAATTAACCCATTGCCTATGATTAGTAAAGAATTCAATTCCATCCACAGAGTGCTGTCTGTAGCAAATTCAACCCAAGAATATGCAGCTTGATCAGTAAAGTTTGTAAATAACTGCAGCTGAAGTGTGTTGTTCAACTAGTGAAGTTGTAGCTCAGTTGCCAAAGTACTTCAAAATAGCCACAGCTGAGATGTGGAGGAGATCAGCTAGAGAGACAGGTGCCCGGATCTGTGACAAATTCAACTAAATTAGGAGCATATTCATCTTCACTAACAGTACAAAGAAGAGTATAAATAATATCTCAGTCATTACACGGCTAGGCTCAGAAAATGTACAGCTACAAGACCTGCAAAGGGTAGTGTTAAGTTAATGAATGCATCTCACCCAAGACAGAGAGAGTCTGGTCATTAACTTATCACCCTGGTGGCCATGGTGTTTGGGAAGTTATGAGAGTGGGCTGTGCCTACAGGACAACACACTTGCCAGGGAATTGTACTGAACTAAGAAAATCCTCTGTAGGGCTGAGTTTCTCCAGCGATGCATCACAAGGCTGTGTCTTATCATCTTTTAGGGTAGCTCTTTTCAGTGTGGTATAAGACCTGGAACTGAAGTATCATTTGTTAAGGTGTCTTCCAGCTGCATTGTCTTGTGACATGGCATTTTATGTTTGGGTTTCAGCTACACTATCTGCAAGTATGGCAGGGAGAGTTTCAGTTACTTTCCTGTCCTGAGATGGAGGAGGTGACTCTACAGTGCTGGGCTGTGCTTTCATATTCACTATGAGTGCTGCTCAAACTGGCCTACATAGTTAACCCCTGCATTTTGCTGTCAGCAAAGCAGTGAGTTAAACTGGAAATGAAGGTGGCTGAAGAATAAGGCCCCTCCCCTTTCAAACTTCTCTCAACCCAAAAAGAGTCCTGCTCTTGTTTGCTGCTCAGTGCCATGAGCAGCTTTGGGAAGGGGCAGTAGAAAGATAGGAGTGTGGAACAGGGTTTGCTGGTGCTTCTTCTGCAAGAGATGCATGAGGCACTACGTTCTCACCAAATTTTGAGTCTCAGGAAGTCAAAGGTCACATTCTGGACTCTGTATAGCTACAATCTCAGGGGTGTTCAAAGCCAACCAGGAACCTGGAACTATTGCCATCCCTGCAGATTAACAAACCAAAAGCATGTCCTTAGTAATACTTGTTTGCAAGACTCTTGTAAGGACAAAGCCTGTATTACTGTCTACTAAAATTTAGAGAGTTGAGAACACAGTAGTTATGTCACACTTCCAACAAACTTTCAGTGACCCTTAAGTATAGATGTCTAAACACCTGAAAATAAAACATGGGAGAAGATAAATAAAAGTTGTAATACATATGCACTTTACTCCACGTGCAAATAATGCTTGCTCTGATACAAGTAACACCCAATTGCCTGCAAGGTGAACAAACAGTAACACTAGATCTGAGTTAAAATTATTTTTCAGTCGGTTTCCTCACATGATCCACTCAGAGCCTGGAATTAAAGTGACATTTTGCTCTCTCAGGTGCTCTAATTCAAAGCTCCATTCATATTTTGTTTCTTATTTTCATACCAAATTGACTTTTTAGAAGAGATTAGCATGGCAAATACATCCTGAAGTACAGAAAGCAAGTGCTTCTTGCATAAGCTCTAGAAATAAACATTTTAATAGGTCAGTTGATGATTGAAAATGCTTCCTTTGTTGAATCTAATTTAATAAGAGCACAAAGAACAGTAACAGGAAAACCTTCCCACTTCACAGAAGGAGGAGAATTCCTTGATATTGAGAAGGTCACATATATTCATCCATCACCATCCTTTAAAACCTCAAGGAGCCAAGACACAAATGATCAGAAGGGGGGTTCAAAATTCCTAATTTTACAGAAGGAATGGCTTTTTAATTAAAGTGAAACAATCTCTATTTGAAAGGGAAATACAGTCCACATCAGAAAATCATATACCTCTTCTCTCTAGTTTTCAATTTTTTGGCTTAGCAATTACTAGGGTCTAACATGCTTATAAACTTGAAGCAAGTAAAATTTATTAATTTCATAACTTTGCAGGCAAACAAATAGTTCATACTTGGCCAAATGCATGTAATTCATAGCCTATTGGAGAGTGATGTCTATAAGCAATTTAATATTTAGCTATACCCCTTAATCCTGCACTGAATGACCAAAAGACCACTGCCTTCACTGGGCCCCAGAAGGCAGGGAAGAAAGATGCACACAACTGCTTCTGCCAAGTTGATGTAGTTGACCATGGAAATGAATATCCAATATTACTTGAGGAAGAAGTAGCCTTAAAATTTAGTGTCCACTGACATGATAACAAATCAATCTCATTAATCTTCCCCACATGCACTCAATCTCAGTCTCTATGTAAATTCTTTGGGCATAGCTTAATTTTTTATTCTTTTGCAAAACATGGAAGCCCACCCCAAAAAGCAGAATAATCACAAATAAATCTCCCTTTTCATCATGAATGTTAATCAAATAAATTTTAACAATTGAAAACTCTGCTTAATGAAAATTGTGTCATTCTCATTAACCACATTTATTTTGTGAGTTTTCTGGCATGAAACTCCTGGCACTCAAATAATTATAGAGGAGTAACAGCAGAGGTCTGTAAAGAGATTATTTTTGCCCAGAAAATGTACTAAAAAGTGATATGGATTGATGGAAAGGGTGTTTTATAGTCCAGATCCTGCAGTGAACTACATGTTCAAAGCTATTCTGTTACTCAAACTACGGCATTTGCTGCTACTAATTTTGGTACAATCAAAAGTTCAGTCTAATGAACTATTTGAACAAGCTGTGACAGAGAATGTTATACTGCAAAGGCTTTATATCAGCACATGCAAAATTTTAAAGGACAGCCACATATCTACTGAGCAAACATATTGAACTGTTCATGCACTATCTGTTATGTGATAGGGAGCCTGCAAAAATAAAACACAAGAGATGTGGACATGGAAGGGAATCCATGATATCCTTTCTATTTACAGCTGTGGGGAATGGCTTGACTGGGAACAGCTGGGATTGTCTGTCTAATTGATTCAAATGTGCATTCAACTTCTTGTTTAGATCATGGAGCTGATTATGTAAACGAGCTTTCTATGGAAGATGATGAGTACAGGTTTTTTTATTTCCCTTGGGTTCTCATATGTTCTACTGATGATAAAAAAAAATTTCCACCAGGAAAATAGCAGAGATGTTTAAGACAACCATTCTCCTCTGATGGTGGCCAGCACTATTAGATAGTTTGATTTACACAGAGCAGGAGGAATTGGGAAAGATTTTTCTGTGTTGTAAAATGCAGGAAAAAAAAAAGATAAATGTTTGTGATACAGATAAAATTTAGATCCTCAATTAGGAATTAATTATTAATTACACAGATTTCTGCACCTCTGTGAATGGTACAGGAATCTACCATGATTTTGGGTCAAGATGCATCATGGGATCCTGGAGGGGTAGCACCAGGCTTGCACCTTCACTGAGTTCAAGAGCAATTTAGGGCCATGAATTAGGTTTAGAAATTTAAGAAACTGTTACTTAGTAACCTTTCAAGTGCTACAAAGAAGCTTTAGAAGCATTTCAGACATCACTCCAAGATGTCAGGTTTCCTAAAAAATTGTTTCACCGGTAATTTAGTAATCTTCTAGAACTGAATCTTTTAAGTTGGATATTACCAAAGGAAAATGAAGATCTATTTCTGAATGAATACAGCCAGGATCCTAGACAAACTCTTTTACAGATATTACACCCCTAAGCATGTTTAGTGCCTTTAGCCTTTGGAATGTTAACTCTTGGGGTTGCAACTGCGTTAGACTAATAAATAGATTCTAATAGACTAGCATGTGAAATCAGGAGTGTTCATTTAAAGATTAAAACAGGAAGAAAACCCAATATTGAAATGGAATTATTTTGATAGTTTCCATCTTTTAAAAATTATAATAATTATAAATAAAAGCATGTGGTATGTAATTACTTTTTATTTTTATTACTCTTTACATTTGAAAAACATTGCAAACCCCATTAAAAAAAAATAAATTTCAGGACTCAAAATAATAAAATTTACATCTCATTTAGGGGATGCACATTGGTAAGTAATTAAATGACATGTTTTAGGACTAAGAACTGGAACCATGTCAATTATGAAATTTACATGGAAGTATTTTAGAAGTCAGGATATTAGACTTCTTTAAATACTTTCTTATTAATGTTCCTAGCAGATTGTACTTCTAGAAGGGTGTGTTGCATTTAGAGTAGCAATCTGAATATGCAGCAGTGACATTAGAAATTATAGAATGAACATAGTAATCTGGAATTGCCTAGTTGAATTGATTGCCATTGACTTTGCTTTTTACATTTAGACCAGAAAAGAATGTAACACTCTGCTTTCAAATGATTCAACATTCTCAGAACTTTCCTGTCACTGTTGAGTGCAAGTCTCCAGCTTTTTCCTGGACATGGTATCAGTGGGTAGGTAGTCTAAATACTGTGGCTTAAGAACCAGGTATAGTTTCTTTCATTAATACAAAAAGCAGTTTTGCTAAACAAAGGTATTTAGTTGTTTCAGAGGCAGACAACTTTCCTTTTAAATCACAAGAGCTTTCCTCCTCTTTGAACATTTACTTTCTTCTTTTGGAATGTTTAATAGTTTCTCTTCCAAGCTGTCCTGGGAAAAAAATCTCTGGTTTCAGCACCGTGGAACAATGTGTCTATTATTTACAACATAATGAAACTTATCTTTGGACAATGAAGAGCTAAGATTTTTGATAGGAGTTTATTTGTGTACTTCTTTAATACATGAAAAGAGCTATTATAATAGAGATGGAAAAATATATTCACCAGCATGAATGCACTCAGGACCTGTGATTTCATGTTTGAAGCCTCTGTGGCCACCAAACCATCACAGAGCTTTATCTCCTAGGAGCCCTCATGGTTTGGTTATCTGTGGCTGTCCAGCATATATTATTGTGAATATTTAATTTTTCATATTCACCCTTCATGTGAGACTTTAAACCTTGTGCATGCTTTGAGCTGTATTTTTTCTGCTACTTTCACTAGGCAGAATCCAGTCTTTTGAGGAGTCTCTGAGGTAATTTCCATCTGTAGCCATTGCTATTCAATGGCAATATAAGTGAGGAGGCCAGAGATCACTCCACTGCTACTGAACTCATGCCAGTCATGAGTACTACAGATGTTTATTCTATCAGCAGATGGAAACTTCATGGGTCATTTTGCCTCCTTTCCAAGGGTAAATGTCAGTTTGTCTGAGACTTGAAAATTTCCTTTCTTGTCACCAGGTCAAAACACTGACCTAATCAGTAACAGAAACATTTTAGGTTAGACATGGGGGAATCTTTTCATCCATTAGCTGCTGACTCAGGCATATGCCCATGAAAATGTGTCCTTTCCCTTTTGAGACTCAGGTTCCATCTTGCAAGTTTGATATCCAGGCTGTGCAATGTGCAGTTATTTTTAGGAGACATCATGTCATTTTTACCTTTGAGAACAGTTTTAATGGACCGTGGATGCACCATCAGAAAAAAATAAATTGACTCTAACATGAATTCTACACTACATAAGGTACATCATGAACAACTCTGCACTAAAGCATTTTAAAATTCAGGCTGAGGTACCCATTAATTATGCTTAATAGAAGAATGAGATCATTTAATTTATCAGTATGGTATTAAAATAATACAACCATGTTGAAGATACAAGTTATTTTTTTTGTAATCTACAAAAATCAGAAACCTTATGAGAATCACAGCTGAATATTCAGACCAGTCAGTTGACTGTAACTAAGTAAGAAAAGCTACAGCTCAAAAATCTTCCCATATTCAATATATTGCCAGAACTCACTGGACATTGTGAGTGCAGTTCTACTGGTCACATATATTGTTATGCTTGAGTGTGTCATGTGTAACATAAAGGGGAGAAAAATGATAAAAGGAGGCTTAAGGTCCACTTCCTCTGATTTTCAGACTCCTCAGAAATTGAAAATACTAAAATTACCAAGCCATTAACATGCCTCCAGTCTACTTGGAGCAGCCAGTTGTTTGAAATGAAAAGACATATTCTATATGCTTATACAGCCCATAGTTTCCAACTAAAGCTAAGATAAAAAAAAAAAA